>CAXAJV010001289.1:1701400-2209996 GCA_963969225.1 Xylocopa violacea | reverse complement strand
CGGGAGACATCATCCCCCAGGGGCCGCGGCAACCGACCACCTGTTGCCGCGGTACGGGTAGTAGCGCACCCGGGGCCCGAGCTGTGGTGGTGGAGGGCGGCCGTCTCGCCGAGTGTTTGAGCACCGCTCCACTCGAGTACTTCCAGGCGAGGCGGTCGCCGGGGCTGCAGCATCGGCGAATGGGGGTTCGCCGATGCATTGCACGCGGCCCGTGATGGTCGGCGATGTCGGCGTGGCCCCGACATCGCCGTCTTTAGCTGGGTAGGGGAGGCTCAGCCCTCCAACTTTTGGGAAGCGGGCGCCCTTCTGGCGCCCTTGCACGGGGAGGGTCTGGTTGTTGTTCGCAAGAGATCCCAGACTCTCCCCGGTAGTGCAGGGATGGCCACCGTGGGGTTTTAGCCGGTAAGAGTCCGGCATAACCCCGGAGCTTCCCCAGCTCCGGGGTATCCATGATGGATTTCCCCACGTAAAAAAAAAAAAAAAAAAAAAAAAAAAAAAAAAGGTTAGGTTAGGTTTGGGTTCCAGAAGTTGTTGCAGCTGCAACAACATGTGCCATCCCCACCTCCTCGTGGTGGAACCTGGACACCGGAGTCATCCGGTGACTAACGGGGCTCTGGCTTTCGGGGGTTTCGCTGATACCAAGTAGCCTCAGTGATGCTCCGAGGCGATGCCGGTGGGATCTTCGGATCCTGGCGGGGCCTCCCTTGCCGGTAAGGCTCGGAGCGGAGGGGTGAAAACGGTGGATGCGGGCCTCCATCCCAGGGGTCACGGCCAGTTCTGGTCGTGATACGGGGAGTTGCGTCCCCGGGATCCCATAGCTCGGCAGGGGTGGTGTGACCCCTGTCGTAATACCGTAAACCGGTGGTCATGTTTCGCCGGAGCGGGGGGCTTGCCTTCATTGGCCGGCCCGCGAGGGGATAAACCTCTATAAAAAGTCCCTAGCCTCAAGCTGCGGTACGCGGCGAGGGGGCACGCCCAGTCCTCGCGGCTGGGCGTGGCCGGTGGGTGCACCGGTCTCGAGCGACCAACCCCGGGGATACTGGCGCCCCCCGGGTGTATCTGCCTTCCCCTGGCATGGCGGCTCTGCCAGGGGTGACTTTTATTTCCGACCTTCTCGTGGGAACAAGTATGGATTGTTCAGTCTCATTTAAAAAACCGGGGAATGGGGGGGTCGACGAAGTTAAGGCGGGGCCGAGTGGGGCCCGAAAGGTCGCAGATCCGAGGCCTAAGATCATCTCGGATGTGAAGCTCTCTGCCTCACAGGGGCAGGTAGTGGTGGAGAGGCTCCACCTTAGGAAGCGAGCCCTTGAGAAAGGCGCTCAAGAAGAGTCGGGAGATGCCTCCTACGACTCTGATACATCAGTTGGGTCCGTTAGGTCCAACTTTTCCTTGCTACGGGAGAGGGCGTGTCCCAAGTCGAAGAAGAGGGGACGACCCCCAACAACTGGGGAATATGTTGGGCTTGCCGAGGCCAAGAAGGCCTATGTAGAAGCCCAAAAGGAGATAGAGCTCCTAGAACTGGAGGAAGAAATACGGGCTGGTACTGGGAGTATTCCACCACCCGGCAAGTCCGGCAACCCTGTGCCGGACATGGATGTGTTCGTCCAGGAGGCAAGAAACAAGCCGCTGGCGGACCTGGGAGCGTGGGCCCTGGAGGAGGCCGACAAAATCGAATTGGCGGCGGCCAAATCCAAAAATTTAAAGGGGACGATACAGCGAGATATACGTGTAGGAGCTCGCACAGTCCGGGCCGTCACCATGGAGCTGGCGCAGCGAGTGCAAAGGCCAGCTGAACCGTCACCAGCACAGGACGTTGCTGCGCTGAAGGCGCAACTGGAGGCCCTGCGGGCGGAAAACAGACGCCTGCAGGAGCGCTTACTTGCATTGGAGAGGCGATCTCCAAGTCCGCCAGTTACAAGAATGGCGGACTTGGAGATCGCGAGCCGCGCGAGGCCAGCACCGGCCTCGCCATTGAGAATTTCGGGGGGTGATTGCCCCGAGAAAGGTGTCCCGGCACCCAAGGAGGAGACGGGGTCCGCACTAGTAAACAAAATTGCGGACCTAGTAAACAAGAGGCTAGAGGAGTTCCGCTTAGAACTCCTCCCAACTAAGAGGAAGGAGGAAGCCTCCCCGGTTGGTACCTCACCACAGGCCACCGGGGACAAGAAAAAAGAGAAGAAGAAGAAGGAGAAGAAGAAGAAAGGGAAGGGGAAGGACAGCTCTCCGGTCCAAACCCAACCCCCTCAGAAAAAGGCGACTCCACCTGGGGCAGCCAGGAGATTGGAGGCGGCGCGCATGGAGGCGCTGAAAGTGGTGGCACACTCGACATCAAAAGGTGCCACCGCCAACGAGAGTACATGGGCCCAGGTGGTGGGTAGAAAGGCCCAAAGAGCGGCCAAAAAGGCCCAATCGGCACCTACCATACCAGCGAAGGCCCAGAAGAAGACAGAAAAGCCCAGGTTGGGCAGACTACCGCGCACAGCAGCGGTAGTTTTGACCCTCCAGCCTGGCAGTAAGTCCACGTATAAGGACGTCATGACTGCTGCCAGGCAGAGGGTCAGGCTGTCGGACGTTGGGGTAGAGAGCGTCCGCCCCAAGAAAGCCAGGACCGGTGGCCTTATGTTAGAGGTCGCCGGCCAAGACAAGGAGGCCAAGGCAACGGCCTTGGCTGATAAGCTGCGGGAGGCGCTGGCTGGTGAAGCAGTCACCGTCACCAGGCCTGTTAAAAAGGCCGACCTTCGGGTCACTGGCCTCGACGAGTCGGCCACACCGGCCGAGGTGTCCGAGGCCATAGCTGGCACCACAGGGTGTCAGCTCGAGGAAGTGAGGACCGGAGAAATCCGGTCCTCACGTGCGGGGCTCGGCACCCTGTGGGTGCAGTGCCCCTTGGCAGTGGCCAAGAAGTTGGTCGCTGCCGGACGCATCAGGGTGGGGTGGGTCAACGCCAGGGTAGAGGCGTTGAAGCCCCGCCCTGAGCAGTGCTACCGCTGCTGGCAACTTGGCCATGTCCAGCAGCGGTGCACTGCTGATGTTGACCGGTCGCACCTATGTTATAGGTGCGGCGAAACCGGTCACAGGGCGGGCCTATGTACGGCGGCCGCCCCGGTTTGCACATTGTGCAATGAAGCCGGGCGGCCCGCCGACCATCGTATGGGGAGCAAGAATTGCTCCCCACCCAAGGCCCGCCCAGTCAAGAAGAGTGGAGACGCGACGAAGAAGAGGAGCCAACTCTCCAGTGTCCATCAAGGGGGTGGTGCGGCCGCACCACCCTCCACCGTGGGATGTTCCGGCGGGGGTGGTGCACCGGCATCACCCTCCACCGTGGGAGGTTCCTGCGGGGGTGGTGCATCCGCATCACCCTCCACCGTGGGAGTTCCGGCGATGGACACTGGAGAGGAGGCGGAGCGGGCAGCTAAACCCGCTCCCAAGGATGATTCTGGCCGGGGGGAGGCCATGGACACGGCCTAAAGTTCATGCCTCCCCGCGGTCAGATCATCCAGACCAACCTCAACCACGCCGCCGCCGCTCAAGACTTGATGACTCACAGTCTTTGCGGCGGCGTGGTTGAGTTGGTCGTAGCCGCGGAGCCGTACCGAGTTCTCCAACGCCCGTCCTGGGTTGGGGACTTGGACGACTCCGTGGTGATCGCCCAGTCGGTTCCGTCACGGATCCGGCCAATAGCGCCACTCATGCGCGGCCATGGATTCGTGGCGGTCGACTGGGCGGGTTGTGTGGTGGTGGGCGTCTACGCGCCCCCGAGTTGGTCCCTCAGTCGTTTCGACTCCCTACTGGACGAGCTGCAGAACGTCGTTTCATTGCACGCAGCTCGTCCAGTACTCGTCCTCGGGGACTTCAATGCTCACGCATCCGCGTGGCACTCCCCGAGGACGGACCAGAGGGGCCACTCGGTGCTGGACTGGGCGGCTGGCCTGGGTCTCCGGTTGTTGAACCGGGGCTCGGCCAGCACGTGCGTGCGGTACCAGGGCGAAAGCATAGTGGACTTGTCTTTCGCCAATGCCCTGGCCGCGCGCCGTGTGTCGGGGTGGAGGGTCGACGACGTGGAGACAATGTCCGATCATGTGTACATACGCATGGATGTCTCCACGCCTCCCCCGACCCGCCCAGCAGCCCACCACCCACGGAGGTGGGCCCTGAAGGGCATGGATGAGGACGCACTGATGGCGGCCGTTCTCGCAGTGGCCTGGCCGGAAGTTCCGGCTGGGCCAGTGGAGGTCTCGGAGGAGGCGGATTGGTTCGCGGACGCCATGTCGGCAGTTTGCGACGTGGCGATGCCACGTGTCCGCGCCAATCCGCCTCGCCGCCCGGTGTACTGGTGGAGCGCTGAGATTCAGCGTCTCCGCGAAGAGTGCGGAATCGCACGCCGCCAGTACACCCGGGCGAGGCGTCGGCGCAACACCGACGCGGCGAGAACGGCACAGCTGTATGCCGACTATCGTGAACTCACGAAGCGGCTGCAGCTGGCCATCAGGAGCGCCAAGGCTCAGGCCTGGGACGGACTCCTCGACTCACTCCGTGAGGACCCATGGGGGCGCCCATACCGTCTGGTCATGGACAAACTTCGTCCATGGGCGCCTCCCCTCACGGAGACGATGGACCCCCCACTCCTGGAGCGGGTGGTCGGCACTTTGTTCCCTGAAGGGGAGGTGTCGGCCCCCGCTCCACCACCGGACCCTGTCTTATGGTCCCAGGAGTGGGAGGTGTCCGAAGAGGAGTTGGCCGGGGCTGTCAAGCGCATGGGGGCGCGTAACACCGCCCCCGGCCCCGACGGCATCCCCGGCCGCGCCTGGGTCTTGGCGCTCAGCGTCCTCGGGCCCCGTCTGCGCAGGCTGTTTACAGCCTGTTTGCAGACGGGGACTCTTCCACCGAGGTGGAAAACAGGGCGGATGGTCCTCCTTCGCAAGGACAACAGGCCCGCAGAGTCGCCTTCCGCCTACAGGCCCATCGTGTTGCTGGACGAGGTGGGGAAGTTATTTGAACGCATCGTTCACAAGCGCCTCGTCCAGCACCTGTCCCGTGATGGACCCGACCTGGCCGAGTGCCAGTTCGGCTTCCGGGAGGGACGATCTACCATCGACGCAATCCAGCGCGTCAAGTCCCTCTCGGACTCGGCCACGTCCGGGGGAGGGGTGGCACTGGCTGTGTCTCTCGACATCCAGAACGCCTTTAACTCCCTCTCCTGGGCGGCCATCCGCGGGGCCCTCGACAGTCACGAGGTGCCCCTCTACCTGCGGATGGTGGTCGGAGACTACCTCCGGGACAGGGCCATCGTTTACGGTGGCCGCGATGGGTCTGTCAGGCGACAGATCAACCGTGGAGTACCCCAGGGGTCCGTCTTGGGCCCACTCTTGTGGAACCTGGGGTACGACGTGGCTCTGCGGGCGTCCCTGCCGGTCGGCGTGCACTTAACGTGCTACGCCGACGACACAATGGTGCTGGCCACCGGCAGGGACCGTGGGAGGACCATCCGCCGGGCGGAGGTCGCAGTTGCGGCCGTCGCCTCGCGGATCCGGGGCATGGGGTTGGAGTTGTCCCCTCAGAAGACGGAGATCGTCTTCTTCGAGGGTCGTAGGAGGGGCACTCCACCCCATAGCCTGGTGAGGATCGGGTCGTCCGACGTCCAGGTGGCCACCGACATCAAATATCTTGGTGTCCACCTGGACAGCTCCTGGAGCTTCGTCCCGCATTTCGCTCGTCTGGCCGCCAGGTTGGGTAGCCTCGTGACTCACTTGAGTCGCATCATGCCCAACCTTGGTGGTCCGGACGAGCGGGTGCGTCGCCTCTATTGTGGCGTGGTGAATAGCGTGGCACTGTACGGTGCCCCCATCTGGGCCGACGCCTTGTCGGCAAGTCGGAGGAGCAAGACGCTCCTCCGAAGGGAGTGGCGACGCGCTGCCATTCGCGTCATAAGGGGGTACCGTACGGTGTCATACGAGGCGGCCACCACCCTGGCGGGTCTACCACCTCTGGAGCTCCTGGCGGCTGAGGATGCCTATGTTTACAGGCATCTTCGCCTCGCCCGCCAGGACTCCAACCCGCCAGGGGAAGACAGGGACGAGTTGAGGCTCCAGGCCCGGCGGTCCACAATGTCATCGTGGAAGCAGGAGTTATCCCGTGTCAGGGACCATTGGACCGTCGGGGCGGTCCTGCCCGTCTTAGACAGATGGGTGGGCCGTAGCTCCGGGCGACTCACGTTCCGAGCCACACAGGTGCTGACCGACCACGGGTGTTTCGGTCGGTACCTGTGCCGGATCGGTCGCGAGGCGGACCCGCGGTGCCACCACTGTGGCGCCGCGGTGGACTCGGCGCGGCACACTCTCATGGAGTGTCCTGCCTGGGAGGTGCCGCGTCGGGCCTTAGCGGCGGAGGTGGGTCCGGACCTCTCGCTGCCGGCCATCCTGTCTCGGATGGTCGGTAGCGGGAGCGTCTGGCAGGCCATGATCACCTTTTGCGAGGAGGTCATGGTCGCGAAGGAGGCCGCCGAGCGCTCAAGGGAGCTTCTGCTCCCTGCTCGGCGTCGCCTGCGGGGTCGGCGTCTTGCACGTTTGCCCCGCCCCGCTCCACGGGGGGGACCCTCGCCTTCGGGTGGGGGTCACTCCTAAGAACCCTTCGGGGAGCGGGACTTCGCCACCTCCGCCGCGCACCAACGTGCCACGGTGGTGGCACTTAGGCCCCAGGGGCCGTGGTCCCGGCAGTTAGCCGGGCCACGGTATCGGGTGTGACGCACCCGGGGCTCCCAGTCGCACCGGGCCAAGCCTGGCCCGAGGCGTCGGCGACGCCCGTGCGGGGAGGACCCTCACCTCGGTGGGGGTCGTGCCCCACGTCTTTGCACGGGGGTCGCCCGGGGGGCGCGGCTGGGGCGATTGGGGGATCGCCTCAGCCATTGCACGCGCCCTCCGGGACGGGGGCGGTGGCCGGGTGACCGGGTCACCGCCCGTTACCCCGGATGGGGGGGTGTATCGTCGACCACCCCCCCCAACGGGAAGGGGGTCCCCTCAGTCACCATAGGGGGCCCCGGCGCGGGGAGGGACCGGACGTGTTCGTCCAGAGTTCCCGGGCCCTCCCCAGCAGCGCCGAGGTAGGTCACCGTGGGGTTTTAGCCGGTAAGAGTCCGGCATACCCCCGGGGTTCCCCAGCCCCGGGGGATCCATGAGGATTTCCCCACGTAAAAAAAAAAAAAAAAAAAAAGGTTAGGTTAGGTTTCCCCGTCTGGGTTCTAGAAGTTGTTGCAGCTGCAACAACACGTGCCATCCCCACCTCCTCGTGGTGGAACCTGGACACCGGAGTCATCCGGTGACTAACGGGGCTCTGGCTTTCGGGGGTTTCGCTGATACCAAGTAGCCTCCGTGATGCTCCGAGGCGATGCCGGTGGGATCTTCGGATCCTGGCGGGGCCTCCCTTGCCGGTAAGGCTCGGAGCGGAGGGGTGAAAACGGTGGATGCGGGCCTCCATCCCAGGGGTCACGGCCAGTTCTGGTCGTGATACGGGGAGTTGCGTCCCCGGGATCCCATAGCTCGGCAGGGGTGGTGTGACCCCTGTCGTAATACCGTAAACCGGTGGTCATGTTTCGCCGGAGCGGGGGGCTTGCCTTCATTGGCCGGCCCGCGAGGGGATAAACCTCTATAAAAAGTCCCTAGCCTCAAGCTGCGGTACGCGGCGAGGGGGCACGCCCAGTCCTCGCGGCTGGGCGTGGCCGGTGGGTGCACCGGTCTCGAGCGACCAACCCCGGGGATACTGGCGCCCCCCGGGTGTATCTGCCTTCCCCTGGCATGGCGGCTCTGCCAGGGGTGACTTTACTTCCGACCCTACTCGTGGGAACATTATGGAGAATTGTTCAGATTTCAAAAAACCGGGGAATGGGGGGGTCATTGAAGAAGAAAAGGCAGGGACCAGTGGGGTCCGAAAGGTCGGCGGTCCGAGACCAAACATCGTCTCGGACACAAAACTCACTGCCTCGCAGGGGCAGGTAATATTGGAGAAGCTCCAGCTTAGAGGCAGGGTACTGGAGAAGGGCGCCCAGGAGGAGTCGGGTGACGCCTCCTACGACTCGGACACGTCCGTGGGATCAGTTAGATCCAATTTCTCTATCCTTAGGGAACGGGCGTGTCCGAAGTCCAAGAAGAGAGGACGACCCCCAACAACTGGGGAGTATGTAGGGCTCGCTGAAGCCAAGAGGGCTTACATGGAAGCCCAGCGGGAAATCGAGATGGTAGAGCTCGAGGAAGAAATTAGGCGTGGCACAGGGTGCATCCCACCACCTGGGAAGTCGGGCAACCCTGTGCCAGAGATGGAGGTCTTCGTCCAGGAGGCGAAGTCGAAGCCACTGGAGGACCTAGGAGCATGGGCCCTGGAAGAGGCGGATAAAATAGAACTGGCAGCTGCCAAATCTAAAAACTTAAAGGGTACCATTCAGAGAGATATCCGGGTTGGTGCACGCACCGTTAGAGCGGTGACGATGGAGCTCGCTCAGCGAGTGGTGAGACCGGCTGAACCACAGCCCGGACAGGACATCTCTGCCCTTAAAGAGCAAATAGAAGCCCTGCAGGCAGAAAATAAACGCCTGCAGGAGCGGATATTAGTACTAGAAAGGCGATCTCCAAGCCCGCCAGTTACAAAAATGGCGGACTTGGAGATCGCGAGCCGCGCGAGGCCAGAACCAGCCTCGCCATTGACGATTTCGGGGGGAGATTGCCCCGAAATGGGTGTCCCGGCACCGAAGGAGCCGACGGGTTCCGTCATTGCCCTACAAATAGCGGAACTCGTTAACAGTAGGTTAGAGGAGTTCCGCAAGGAACTCCTCCCATTTACGAAAAGGGAGGGAGCCTCCCCGACTGGCCCCTTAACACAGGCCACCGGGGAAAAGAAGCTAAAGAAGAATAAGAAGAAGAAGGGGATGGGGAAGGAAAACAACTCAGTCCAACCCCAACCCCCACAGAAGAAGGCGACCCCGTCTGGGGCCGCCAGAAGACTGGAGGCGGCGCGCCAGGAGGCGAAGAAGAAGCAAGCGGTGGCGCCGGTACAACCCTCAGGTGCCAAGGCCACCGAGGGAACATGGGCCCAGGTGGTGGGCAGAAGGGCCCAAAGGGCGGCCAAAAAGGCTCAAACGGCTCCTGCTCCGCCACCTAAAGCCCAGAAGCAGGTGGAGAGGCCCAAGTTGGGCCGGCTACCGCGCACGGCGGCGGTAGTTCTCACCCTCCAGCCTGGCAGCAGGTCCTCATACAAGGACGTTATGATTGCTGCCAGGCAGAGGGTGAAGTTAGCGGACGTTGGGGTTGATAACGTCCGCCCCAAGAAAGCCAGGACCGGCGGCCTCATGTTAGAGGTCGCCGGTCCTGATAAGGAGACCAAGGCGTCCGCCTTGGCGGCCAAGTTACGCGAGGCGTTGGCTGGGGACGCCGTAACTGTCACCAGGCCGATAAAGAAGGCCGACCTTCGGGTCTATGGTCTTGACGAATCGGCCAACCCAGCAGAGGTGGCCGAAGCCATAGCTGGAACGGCAGGCTGCCAACTGGAAGACGTGAGGACCGGCGAGATTAGGTCCTCACGTAGTGGACTTGGCACCCTATGGGTGCAATGCCCACTGGCAGCGGCCAAGAAGGTTGTTGCTGCCGGCCGCATCAGAGTGGGCTGGGTGTTTGCCAGGGTGGAGGTGTTAAAGCCCCGCCCAGAGCAGTGCTACCGCTGCTGGCAAATGGGCCATGTCCAGCAGCGGTGCACTGCTGAAGTAGACAGGTCGCACCTGTGCTACAGGTGCGGCGAAACGGGCCACCGGGCGGGCCTATGTACGGCGGCCGCCCCGGTTTGCACATTGTGTAAGGAAGCCGGGCGGCCAGCAGACCATCGTATGGGGAGTAAGACTTGCTCCCCACCAAAGGCCCGCCCAGCTAAGAAGAGAGGAGACGCGACGCAGAAGAGGAGCCAACTCTCCAGTGTCCATCAAGGGGGTGGTGCGGCTGCACCATCCTCCAACGTGGGATGTTCCAGCGGGGGTGGTGCACCGGCGTCACCCCCCACCGTGGGAGGTTCCAGCGGGGGTGGTGCACCCGCATCACCCTCCACCGTGGGAGTTCCTGCGATGGACACTGGAGAGGAGGCGGAGCGGGCAACTAAACCCGCTCTCAAGGATGATTCTGGCCGGGGGGAGGCCATGGACACGGCATAACGTTCACGCCTCCCCGCGGTCAGATCATCCAGACCAATCTCAACCACGCCGTCGCCGCTCAAGACTTGATGTCTCACAGTCTTTGCGGCGGCGTGGTTGAGTTGGTCGTAGCCGCGGAGCCGTACCGAGTTCTCCAACGCCCGTCCTGGGTTGGAGACTTGGACGACTCCGTGGTGATCGCCCAGTCGGTTCCGTCACGGATCCGGCCAATTGCGCCTGTCATGCGCGGCCATGGATTCGTGGCGGTCGACTGGGCGGGTTGTGTGGTGGTGGGCGTCTACGCGCCGCCGAGTTGGTCCCTCAGTCGCTTCGACTCCCTACTGGACGAGCTGCAGAACGTTGTTTCATTGCACGCAGCTCGTCCAGTACTCGTCCTCGGGGACTTCAATGCTCACGCATCCGCGTGGCACTCCCCGAGGACGGACCAGAGGGGCCACTCGGTGCTGGACTGGGCGGCTGGCCTGGGTCTCCGGTTGTTGAACCGGGGCTCGGCCAGCACGTGCGTGCGGTACCAGGGCGAAAGTATAGTGGATCTATCTTTCGCTAACGCCCTGGCCGCGCGCCGTGTGTCGGGGTGGAGGGTCGACGACGTGGAGACACTGTCCGATCATGTGTACATACGCATGGATGTCTCCACGCCTCCCCCGACCCGCCCAGCAGCCCACCACCCACGGAGGTGGGCCCTGAAGGGCATGGATGAGGACGCCCTGATGGCGGCCGTTCTCGCAGTGGCCTGGCCGGAAGTTCCGGCTGGGCCAGTGGAGGTCTCGGAGGAGGCGGATTGGTTCGCGGACGCCATGTCGGCAGTTTGCGACGTGGCGATGCCACGTGTCCGCGCCAATCCGCCCCGCCGCCCGGTGTACTGGTGGAGCGCTGAGATTCAGCGTCTCCGCGAGGACTGCGGAGTCGCTCGCCGCCAGTACACCCGGGCGAGGCGTCGGCGCAACACCGACGCGGCGAGAACGGCACAGCTGTATGCCGACTATCGTGACCTCACGAAGCGGCTGCAGCTGGCCATCAGGAGCGCCAAGGCTCAGGCCTGGGACGGACTCCTCGACTCACTCCGTGAGGACCCATGGGGGCGCCCATACCGTCTGGTGATGGACAAGCTTCGTCCATGGGCGCCTCCCCTCACGGAGACGATGGACCCCCCACTCCTGGAGCGGGTGGTCGGCACTTTATTCCCTGACGGGGAGGTGTCGGCCCCCGCTCCACCACCGGACCGTGTCTTATGGTCCCAGGAGTGGGAGGTGTCCGAAGAGGAGTTGGCCGGGGCTGTCAAGCGCATGGGGGCGCGTAACACCGCCCCCGGCCCCGACGGCATCCCCGGCCGCGCCTGGGTCTTGGCGCTCAGCGTCCTCGGGCCCCGTCTGTGCAGGCTCTTTACAGCCTGCCTCCAGACGGGGACCCTTCCACTAAGGTGGAAAACAGGGCGGATGGTCCTCCTTCGCAAGGACAACAGGCCCGCAGAGTCGCCTTCCGCCTACAGGCCCATCGTGTTGCTGGACGAGGTCGGGAAGCTCTTTGAACGTGTTGTTCACAAGCGCCTCGTCCAGCACCTGTCCCGTGATGGACCCGACCTGGCCGAGTGCCAGTTTGGCTTCCGGGAGGGACATTCTACCATCGACGCTATTCATCGCGTCAAGTCCCTCTCGGACTCGGCCACGTCCGGGGGAGGGGTTGCACTGGCGGTGTCTCTTGATATCAAGAACGCCTTTAACTCCCTCTCCTGGGCGGCCATCCGCGGGGCCCTCGAAAGTCACGAGGTGCCCCTCTGCCTGCGGATGGTGGTCGGAGACTACCTCCGGGACAGGGCCATCGTCTACGGTGGCCGCGATGGGTCTGTCACGCGGCAGATCAACCGTGGAGTACCCCAGGGGTCCGTCTTGGGCCCACTCTTGTGGAACCTGGGGTACGACGCGGCTCTGCGGGTGTCCCTGCCGGTCGGCGTGCATCTAACATGTTACGCCGACGACACCATGGTGTTAGCCACCGGCAGGGACCGTAGGAGGACCATCCGCCGTGCGGAGGTCGCAGTTGCGGCCGTCGCCTCGCGGATCCGGGGCATGGGGTTGGAGTTGTCCCCTCAGAAGACGGAGATCGTCTTGTTTGAGGGTCGCCGGAGGGGCGCTCCACCCCATAGCCTGGTGAGGATCGGGTCGTCCGACGTCCAGGTGGGCACCGACATCAAGTATCTTGGTGTCTACCTGGACAGCTCCTGGAGCTTCGTCCCGCACTTCGCTCGTCTGGCCGCCAGGTTGGGTAGCCTCGTGACTCACCTGAGTCGCATCATGCCCAACCTTGGTGGTCCGGACGAGCGGGTGCGCCGCCTCTACTGCGGTGTGGTAAAGTCCGTGGCACTGTACGGTGCCCCCATCTGGGCCGACGCCTTAGCGGCCAGCCGGGGGAGCAAGTCGCTCCTCCGGCGGGAATGGAGACGCGCTGCCATTCGCGTCATTCGGGGGTACCGTACGGTGTCCTACGAGGCGGCCACCGCCCTGGCGGGTCTACCACCTTTGGAGTTCCTGGCGGCTGAGGATGCCTATGTTTACAGGCATCTTCGCCTTGCCCGCCAGGACTCCAACCCGCCAGGGGAGGAGTTAAATCGGGACGAGCTGAGGCTCCAGGCCCGGCGGTCCACTTTGACATCTTGGAGGGAGGAGTTATCCCGTCATAGGGACCATTGGACCGTCGGGGCGGTCCTGCCCGTCTTAGACAGATGGGTGGGCCGTAGCTCCGGACGACTTACTTTCCGAGCCACACAGGTGCTGACCGACCACGGGTGTTTCGGTCGGTACCTGTGCCGGATCGGTCGCGAGGCGGACCCGCGGTGCCACCACTGTGGCGCCGCGGTGGACTCGGCGCGGCACACTCTCACGGAGTGTCCTGCCTGGGAGGTGCCGCGTCGGGCCTTAGCGGCGGAGGTGGGTCCGGACCTCTCGCTGCCGGTCATCCTGTCTCGGATGATCGGTAGCGGGAGCGTTTGGCAGGCCATGGTCTCCTTTTGCGAGGAGGTCATGGTCGCGAAGGAGGCCGCCGAGCGCTCAAGGGAGCAACTGCTCCCTGCTCGGCGTCGCCTGCGGGGTCGGCGTCTTGCACGTTTGCCCCGCCCCGCTCCACGGGGGGGACTCTCGCCTTCGGGCGGGGGTCGCTCCTAAGAACCCTTCGGGGAGCGGGACTTCGCCACCTCCGCCGCGCACCCAGGTGCCACGGTGGTGGCATTTAGGCCCCAGGGGCCGTGGTCCCGGCACTTAGCCGGGCCACGGTATCGGGTCTGACGCACCCGGGGCTCCCAGTCGAACCGGGCCAAGCCTGGCCCGAGGCGTCGGCGACGCCCGTGCGGGGAGGACCCTCACTCCGGTGGGGGTCGTGCCCCACGTCTTTGCACGGGGGTCGCCCGGGGGGCGCGGCTGGGGCGATTGGGGGATCGCCTCAGCCATTGCACGCGCCCTCCGGGACGGGGGCGGTGGCCGGGTGACCGGGTCACCGCCCGTTACCCCGGATGGGGGGGTGTATCGTCGACCACCCCCCCAACGGGAAGGGGGTCCCCTCAGTCACCATAGGGGGCCCCGGCGCGGGGAGGGACCGGACGTGTTCGTCCAGAGTTCCCGGGCCCTCCCCAGCAGCGCCGAGGTAGGTCACCGTGGGGTTTTAGCCGGTAAGAGTCCGGCATACCCCCGGGGTTCCCCAGACCCGGGGGATCCATGAGGATTTCCCCACGTAAAAAAAAAAAAAAAAAAAAAAAAAAAGGTTTCCCCGTCTGGGTGCGGGTCAGAATACACCCAGGGTATACCCTGCCTGTCGTAAGAGGCGACTAAAAGGGTGCATCGCGGAAGCTCAGGTAGCCTCAGTGATGCTCCGGGGCGATGCCGGCGGGATCTTCGGATCCTGGCAGGGCCTCCCTTGCCGGTAAGGCCCGGAGTTGAGAGGTGAGAAGGTGGAAGCGGTGCGGGACGGGACTCTTTGTTGACGACACGGGCATGTTAGGGGCGGTTTTTACTTGTAACAATTATGGATACTCGGTACAAAGGGAAGAAAACTTACGGTGCAGGAGGCCTCGGAACCTCCAGTACCGGCGCAGTTTCGGGTGGTCAAGCGGGCCCGGCTGCGTCGTCATCCGGCAACCGTGGGACGTCCGTGGTGGAGGGCCAGGCCACGGCGTCTAGAGCTACTGGCGCCTCTGGGGAGGGGGGTACTTTTACTAGGCCGCTGGTCGGCCACGTAAAGGACTTGGCGGCGGGCAGCGCTGGTCGCTGGTCGCTGGGAGGAATGGACTCCGACGACGAGGAGGGGTATTCTGATACCTCCTTCTCGTGTCGGTCGGAGCCCCCTGTTGTTAGAAAGAGGGGCAGGCCCCCTACGACAGGGGAGTACGTTGGATTGGCGGAGGCGAAGCGCGCCTATATGGAGCTTTGCCGGGAGGAGGAGGCAGTCCGGAGGGAGTTGGAGCGATCCGACCCCTCCCGGACTCCTCCGCCTCCTAGCAAAGGCGCTAAGCCGCTCCCCAATGAGAGGGAGGTGAGGGAGGCGATGAGGCACCGGCCGACGCCCGACCTCGGTGCTCTAATTTTAGAGCACTCGAAGGAGGTCGAGCGGGTGGCCGGCTCATCCAAAAATCTGAGTGGCAGGTTTGTACACCGCCTGCGGGAGAGTGCGCAGGCCCTCCGGTTAGCCGGACTGGAAGCAATCCTGCGCACAGAAAGGGACGGCAGAGTGAAAGAGTTGGAGGAAGCCAACGATAGGCTCTCCTCCGAACTCGAAGACTTAAGGAGAGAGGTGGCAAGACTGAAGAGGCAACTCGAGTCTTCCACTAGGGAGCAATCCCAAATGGAGGTGGAACCTCCGAGGGGCGTATCTCCGCCCATCACGGGGGCACGGGGAGGCAGGTCCTCCCCGAGTACGGGTCCAGCCGCTGGCGGCTTGGACGTGGAGAGTATCATCTCCCGGGTGGGAGATATGATGGAGGCGAGATTCGCCGCTCTCAGGGGTGAGTTGAACCTCACCCTGGGAGCGGCGGGTCCCGCCTCCGGATTGGAGCTGGGGGGTGGTTCTTTGGTGGAGGTTAGGGGGGACGGCGGGGGTACTCCCCGTGCCGACCAGCCCGACCAACCACCGTCGGCCGCCCCTCGCCCGGCGAAAGCCGGGAAAAAGGGACGGGGTAAGAGGGGGAAAGGGGGGGTGACCAATGTCCCTCCCTCGGCTGAGTCTGCTGTGCGGGCTCAGTCCGGGGGTGGGGACTCCTGGGCGGAGGTGGTGGGTCGTAAGACTCCGACTTCTGCCCCGGTCCCACCCTCGTCCTCCTCGAAGGTGACTAAGGGGAAGAAAAATAAGGGGAAGAAGTCGGCCGCGAAGGCCGGCTCCGGCCCCGAGAAGAAAAAAGTTGGTGTGCGTCTGGGCAGGCTTCCCAGGTCGGAGGCGGTAACTATTACCGTCCCGCCTGGGTGCACCCAGACGCTCACCAACGCTATGTTGGTGGCGAGAAACGCCTTCGCCCTTGACGAAGTGGGCATTGAGGCGGTGAGGCCCAAGCGGGCGAAGACGGGGGCCCTCATCCTGGAGGTTGAGGGAGAAGGGAGGGCGGAAAAGGCCGACCAACTGGCCTATCGCCTCACCGAGGTGTTGGAGCCCAGGGGCCTCAAGGTCGGCCGCCCAATGAAGCTCGTTGAGCTGAGGGTTGTCGGCCTTGAGGACTCGGTCCGCGCCATAGAGGTGAAGGCGGCCTTGTCGAGGGAGGGCGGGTGCCCCATGGACCGGATCGTGGTCGGAACCATCCGGCGATCCGGCCCATTGGGCACCGTGTGGGCGCGATGCCCACTTGCGGGCGCGAAGAAGCTCTTCGCAAAAGGGGACAGGATACGGGTGGGGTGGGCAACAGCTCGGGTCGAGCTGCTCAAGCCCCGGCCGTTGCAGTGCTACCGCTGCCTCCAGCACGGTCACGTGCGGGCGCGGTGCACTGCCGACGAGGACCGTAGCACTTTGTGCTACCGATGTGGCGCTGCAGGCCACAAGGCGGCCGGGTGTCCGGCGGCGGCGCCCAACTGTCCGCTTTGCGCGGACTTGGGTCTGTCGTCCGGGCACCGCTTGGGCAGCTCGGCCTGTAAGCCGCCCGTCCGTAAGGGCGGGCGTGGGGGGCCCTCGAGGGCCGGCACTTCGGTGCCCAAGGGGCAGGCGGTTGCGCCTGATCGGGGTGGGGCTGCTCCTTCTACGAAGGAGTAGACCTTCCCCGATATGTCTCCCTTTCCCGGGAGACATCATCCCCCAGGGGCCGCGGCAACCGACCATCTGTTGCCGCGGTACGGGTAGTAGCGCACCCGGGGCCCGAGCTGTGGTGGTGGAGGGCGGCCGTCTCGCCGAGTGTTTGAGCTCCGCTCCACTCGAGTACTTCAAGGCGAGGCGGTCGCCGGGGCTGCAGCGTCGGCGAATGGGGGTTCGCCGATGCATTGCACGCGGCCCGGGATGGTCGGCGATGTCGGCGTGGCCCCGACATCGCCGTCTTTAGCTGGGTAGGGGAGGCTCAGCCCTCCAACTTTTGGGAAGCGGGCGCCCTTCCGGCGCCCTGGCACGGGGAGGGTCTGGTTGTTGTTCGCAAGAGATCCCAGACTCTCCCCGGTAGTGCAGGGATGGCCACCGTGGGGT
Source organism: Xylocopa violacea (assembly GCA_963969225.1). NCBI lineage: Eukaryota > Metazoa > Arthropoda > Insecta > Hymenoptera > Apidae > Xylocopa > Xylocopa violacea. The sequence goes on along the minus strand of CAXAJV010001289.1, from coordinate 2,193,180 downwards.
TTTAGCCGGTAAGAGTCCGGCATAACCCCGGAGCTTCCCCAGCTCCGGGGTATCCATGATGGATTTCCCCACGTAAAAAAAAAAAAAAAAAAAAAAAAAAGGTTAGGTTAGGTTAGGTTAGGTTCGTCCTCGGGGACTTCAATGCTCACGCATCCGCGTGGCACTCCCCGAGGACGGACCAGAGGGGCCACTCGGTGCTGGACTGGGCGGCTGGCCTGGGTCTCCGGTTGCTGAACCGGGGCTCGGCCAGCACGTGCGTGCGGTACCAGGGCGAAAGCATAGTGGACTTGTCTTTCGCCAATGCCCTGGCCGCGCGCCGTGTGTCGGGGTGGAGGGTCGACGACGTGGAGACGCTGTCAGACCATGTCTACATACGTATGGATGTCTCCACGCCTCCCCCGACCCGCCCAGCAGCCCACCACCCACGGAGGTGGGCCCTGAAGGGCATGGATGAGGACGCACTGATGGCGGCCGTTCTCGCAGTGGCCTGGCCGGAAGTTCCGGCTGGGCCAGTGGAGGTGTCACAGGAGGCGGATTGGTTCGCGGACGCCATGTCGGCTGTTTGCGACGTGGCGATGCCACGAGTCCGCGCCAATCCGCCCCGCCGCCCGGTGTACTGGTGGAGCGCTGAGATTCAGCGGCTCCGCGAAGACTGCGGTGTCGCTCGCCGCCAGTACACCCGGGCGAGGCGTCGGCGTAACTCCGACGCGGCGAGAACGGCGCAGCTGTATGCCGACTATCGTGAACTCACGAAGCGGCTGCAGCTGGCCATCAGGAGCGCCAAGGCTCAGGCCTGGGACGGACTCCTCGACTCACTCCGTGAGGACCCTTGGGGGCGCCCATACCGTCTGGTGATGGACAAACTTCGTCCATGGGCGCCTCCCCTCACGGAGACGATGGACCCCCCACTCCTGGAGCGGGTGGTCGGCACTTTGTTCCCAGACGGGGAGGTGTCGGCCCCCGCTCCTCCACCGGACCGTGGCTTATGGTCCCAGGAGTGGGAGGTGTCCGAAGAGGAGTTGGCCGGGGCTGTCAAACGCATGGGGGCACGTAACACCGCCCCCGGCCCCGACGGCATCCCCGGCCGCGCCTGGGTCTTGGCGCTCAGCGTCCTCGGGCCCCGTCTGCGCAGGCTGTTCACAGCATGTCTGCAGACGGGGACTCTTCCACCACGGTGGAAGACCGGGCGGATGGTCCTCCTACGCAAGGACAACAGGCCCGCAGAGTCGCCTTCTGCCTACAGGCCCATCGTGTTGCTGGACGAGGTGGGGAAGCTCTTTGAACGTGTTCTTCACAAGCGCCTCGTCCAGCACCTGTCCCGTGATGGACCCGACCTGGCCGAGTGCCAGTTTGGCTTCCGGGAGGGACATTCTACCATCGACGCTATTCATCGCGTCAAGTCCCTCTCGGACTCGGCCACGTCCGGGGGAGGGGTTGCACTGGCGGTGTCTCTTGATATCAAGAACGCCTTTAACTCCCTCTCCTGGGCGGCCATCCGCGGGGCCCTCGAAAGTCACGAGGTGCCCCTCTACCTGCGGATGGTGGTCGGAGACTACCTCCGGGACAGGGCCATCGTCTACGGTGGCCGCGATGGGTCTGTCAGGCGGCAGATCAACCGTGGAGTACCCCAGGGGTCCGTCTTGGGCCCGTTACTATGGAACCTGGGGTACGACGCGGCTCTGCGGGTGTCCCTGCCGGTCGGCGTGCATCTAACATGTTACGCCGACGACACCATGGTGTTAGCCACCGGCAGGGACCGTGGGAGGACCATCCGCCGTGCGGAGGTCGCAGTTGCGGCCGTCGCCTCGCGGATCCGGGGCATGGGGTTGGAGTTGTCCCCTCAGAAGACGGAGATCGTCTTGTTTGAGGGTCGCCGGAGGGGCACTCCACCCCATAGCCTGGTGAGGATCGGGTCGTCCGACGTCCAGGTGGCCACCGACATCAAATATCTTGGTGTCCACCTGGACAGCTCCTGGAGCTTCGTCCCGCATTTCGCTCGTCTGGCCGCCAGGTTGGGTAGCCTCGTGACTCACTTGAGTCGCATCATGCCCAACCTTGGTGGTCCGGACGAGCGGGTGCGCCGCCTCTACTGCGGTGTGATAAGATCTGTGGCACTGTACGGTGCCCCCATCTGGGCCGACGCCTTGTCGGCAAGTCGGAGGAGCAAGACGCTCCTCCGAAGGGAGTGGCGACGCGCCGCAATACGCGTCATCAGGGGGTACCGTACGGTGTCATACGAGGCGGCCACCGCCCTGGCGGGTCTTCCACCTTTGGAGTTCCTGGCGGCTGAAGACGCCTACGTTTACAGGCGCCTTCGTCTTGCCCGCCAGGACTCCAACCCGCCAGGGGAGGAAGTAAATAGGGACGAGTTGAGGCTCCAGGCCCGGCGGTCCACAATGGCTTCATGGAAGGAGCAGTTGTCCCATGTGAGGGACCATTGGACCGTCGGGGCGGTCCTGCCCGTCTTAGATAGATGGGTGGGCCGTAGCTCCGGGCGACTTACGTTCCGAGCCACACAGGTGCTGACCGAGCATGGCTGCTTCGGTCGGTACCTGTGCCGGATCGGTCGCGAGGCGGACCCGCGGTGCCACCACTGTGGCGCCGCGGTGGACTCGGCGCGGCACACTCTCATGGAGTGTCCAGCCTGGGAGGTGCCGCGTCGGGCCTTAGCGGCGGAGGTGGGTCCGGACCTCTCGCTGCCGGCCATCCTGTCTCGGATGGTCGGTAGCGGGAGCGTCTGGCAGGCCATGATCTCCTTCTGCGAGGAGGTCATGGTCGCGAAGGAGGCCGCCGAGCGCTCAAGGGAGCTTCTGCTCCCTGCTCGGCGTCGCCTGCGGGGTCGGCGTCTTGCACGTTTGCCCCGCCCCGCTCCACGGGGGGGACTCTCACCTTCGGGTGGGGGTCGCTCCTAAGAACCCTTCGGGGAGCGGGACTTCGCCACCTCCGCCGCGCACCCAGCGTGCCACGGTGGTGGCACTTAGGCCCCAGGGGCCGTGGTCCCGGCACTTAGCCGGGCCACGGTATCGGGTCTGACGCACCCGGGGCTCCCAGTCGAACCGGGCCAAGCCTGGCCCGAGGCGTCGGCGACGCCCGTGCGGGGAGGACCCTCACCTCGGTGGGGGTCGTGCCCCACGTCTTTGCACGGGGGTCGCCCGGGGGGCGCGGCTGGGGCGATTGGGGGATCGCCTCAGCCATTGCACGCGCCCTCCGGGACGGGGGCGGTGGCCGGGTGACCGGGTCACCGCCCGTTTTCCCCGGATGGGGGGGTGTATCGTCGACCACCCTCCCAACGGGAAGGGGGTCCCCTCAGTCACCATAGGGGGCCCCGGCGCGGGGAGGGACCGGACGTGTTCGTCCAGAGTTCCCGGGCCCTCCCCAGCAGCGCCGAGGCAGGTCACCGTGGGGTTTTAGCCGGTAAGAGTCCGGCATACCCCCGGGGTTCCCCAGCCCCGGGGGATCCATGAGGATTTCCCCACGTAAAAAAAAAAAAAAAAAAAAAAAAGGTTAGGTTAGGTTGGGTTCTAGAAGTTGTTGCAGCTGCAACAACATGTGCCATCCCCACCTCCTCGTGGTGGAACCTGGACACCGGAGTCATCCGGTGACTAACGGGGCTCTGGCTTTCGGGGGTTTCGCTGATACCAAGTAGCCTCAGTGATGCTCCGAGGCGATGCCGGTGGGATCTTCGGATCCTGGCGGGGCCTCCCTTGCCGGTAAGGCTCGGAGCGGAGGGGTGAAAACGGTGGATGCGGGCCTCCATCCCAGGGGTCACGGCCAGTTCTGGTCGTGATACGGGGAGTTGCGTCCCCGGGATCCCATAGCTCGGCAGGGGTGGTGTGACCCCTGTCGTAATACCGTAAACCGGTGGTCATGTTTCGCCGGAGCGGGGGGCTTGCCTTCATTGGCCGGCCCGCGAGGGGATAAACCTCTATAAAAAGTCCCTAGCCTCAAGCTGCGGTACGCGGCGAGGGGGCACGTCCAGTCCTCGCGGCTGGGCGTGGCCGGTGGGTGCACCGGTCTCTAGCGACCAACCCCGGGGATACTGGCGCCCCCCGGGTGTATCTGCCTTCCCCTGGCATGGCGGCTCTGCCAGGGGCGACTTTTATTTCCGACCTTCTCGTGGGAACAACATGGATAGTTCAGTTTCATTCAAAAAACCGGGGAATGGGGGGGTCGATGAAGTTAAGGCGGGGCCAAGTGGGGCCCGAAAGGTCGCAGATCCGAGACCGACTATCGTCTCGGATAGTGTTTTGACTGCCTCACAAGGGCAGGTTGTGCTGGAGAGGCTCAAGTTAAGGAGCCGAGCACTTGAGAAAGGCGCTGTGGAGGAGTCGGGGGATGCCTCCTATGATTCCGACACGTCCGTTGGATCTGTTAGATCGAACATTTCGATCCTCAGGGAACGGGCGTGTCCCAAATCGAAGAAGAGGGGACGGCCCCCAACTACTGGGGAATACGTCGGCCTAGCGGAGGCCAAGAGGGCCTATCTCGAGGCTCAACGAGAAATCGAGCTCGTTGAGTTAGAGGAAGGGATTAGGAGCGGCACGGGTAGTATCCCTCCACCCGGGAGATCCACCAACCCCGTGCCTGAAATGGAGGCGTTCGTCGAAGAGGCGAAAAAGAAGCCTCTAGAAGACTTGGGAGCGTGGGCCCTAGAAGAGGCGGATAAGATTGAGTTGGCTGCTGCCAAGTCAAAAAACTTGAAGGGCACCATACAGCGTGATATCCGCGTGGGTGCACGGACTGTCAGGGCGGTGACGATGGAACTCGCCCAACGTGTAATAAGACCGGCGGAACCGCAGCCTGGGGAAGATATCGCCGCGCTGAAGGCACAGTTAGAGGCCCTGCAGGCCGAAAATAAACGCCTGCAGGAGAGACTATCCGCTCTGGAGAGGCGATCTCCAAGCCCGCCGGTAACGAGAATGGCGGAGTTGGAAATCGCGAGCCGCGCGAGGCTAGCACCAGCCTCGCCATTGAGGGCCTCGGGGAGTGACTGCCCCCCCGAAATGAGTGTCCCGGCACTCAGGGAGACTACGGGGTCCGCCATGGTCCAACATATTGCGGACCTCGTTAATAGAAAGTTAGAGGAGTTCCGTAAGGAACTCCTCCCAGTTAAGAGCAAGGAGGAAGGATCCCCGGATGGTCCCTTACCAAAGGCCACCGGGGACAAGAAGAAAGGGAAGAACCAGAAGAAGAAGGGGAAGGGTAAGGACACCACCCCGGTCCAACCGCTACTCCCACAGAAGAAGGCGACCCCACCCGGGGCCGCCAGAAGACTAGAGGTGGCGCGCCAGGAGGCGCAGAAGAAGAAAGCGGTGGCGCCTGCACAACCCTCAGGTGCTACCGCCAACGAGGGAACGTGGGCCCAGGTGGTGGGCAGAAAGGCCCAAAGGGCTGCGAAAAAGGCACAATCTGCCCCTGCACCACTACCTAAGCCCCAGAAGAGGACGGAGAAGCCAAAACTGGGCCGACTACCGCGAACAGCTGCGGTAGTCCTGACCCTCCAGCCTGGCAGCAAGTCCTCATACAAGGACATTATGATTGCTGCCAGGCAGAGGGTCAAGCTGTCGGACATTGGGGTGGAGAGTGTCCGCCCCAAGAAGGCCAGAACAGGTGGCCTCATGTTAGAGGTCGGCGGCCAAGACAAGGAGGCCAAGGCGTCTGCCTTGGCAGATAAGCTGCGCGAGGCGTTGGCTGGCGACGAGGTGACTGTCACCAGACCGACCAAGAAGGCCGACCTTCGGGTTCACGGTCTTGATGAATCGGCCACCCCAGCCGAGGTGGCCGAAGCCATAGCTGGCACAGCAGGGTGCCAGGTAGGAGAGGTGAGGACTGGCGAAATCCGGTCTTCACGTGCGGGGCTCGGCACCCTGTGGGTGCAGTGCCCCCTGGCTGTGGCCAAGAAGTTGGTCGCGGCCGGACGCATCAGGGTGGGGTGGGTCGACGCCAGGATAGAGGCGTTGAAGCCCCGCCCTGAGCAGTGCTACCGCTGCTGGCAGCTTGGGCATGTCCAGCAGCGGTGCACAGCGGAGGTGGACCGGTCGCACCAATGTTATAGGTGCGGCGAAACTGGCCACCGGGCGGGCCTATGCACGGCGGCCGCCCCGGTTTGCACTCTGTGCAAGGAGGCCGGGCGGCCGGCCGATCATCGTATGGGGAGTAAATCATGCTCCCCACCCAAGGCTCGCCCAGTCAAGAAGGAAGGAGCATCACTGAAGAACAAGAAGAGCCAACTCTCCAGTGTCCATCAAGGGGGTGGTGCGGCTGCACCATCCCCCAACGTGGGATGTTCCGGCGGGGGTGGTGCACCGGCATCACCCTCCACCGTGGGAGGTTCCAGCGGGGGTGGTGCACCCGCATCACCCTCCACCGTGGGAGTAGGCGTGATGGACACTGGAGAGGAGGTGGAGCGGTCTGCTAAAACCGCTCCAAAGGATGATTCTGGCCGGGGGGAGGCCATGGACACGGCCTAAAGTTCATGCCTCCCCGCGGTCAGATCATCCAGACCAATCTCAACCACGCCGTCGCCGCCCAAGACTTGATGGCTCAAAGTCTTTGCGGCGGCGTGGTTGAGTTGGTCGTAGCCGCGGAGCCGTACCGAGTTCTCCAGCGCCCGTCCTGGGTTGGGGACTTGGACGACTCCGTGGTGATCGCCCAGTCGGCTCCGTCACGGATCCGGCCAATAGCGCCAGTCATGCGCGGCCATGGATTCGTGGCGGTCGACTGGGCGGGTTGTGTGGTGGTGGGCGTCTACGCGCCCCCGAGTTGGTCCCTCGGTCGCTTCGACTCCCTGCTGGACGAGCTGCAGAACGTTGTTTCATTGCACGCAGCTCGTCCAGTACTCGTCCTCGGGGACTTCAATGCTCACGCATCCGCGTGGCACTCCCCGAGGACGGACCAGAGGGGCCACTCGGTGCTGGACTGGGCGGCTGGCCTGGGTCTCCGGTTGTTGAACCGGGGCTCGGCCAGCACGTGCGTGCGGTACCAGGGAGAAAGTATAGTGGATCTATCCTTCGCTAACGTCCTGGCCGCGCGCCGTGTGTCGGGGTGGAGGGTCGACGACGTGGAGACACTGTCAGACCATGTATATATCCGCATGGATGTCTCCACGCCTCCCCCGACCCGCCCAGCAGCCCACCACCCACGGAGGTGGGCCCTGAAGGGCATGGATGAGGACGCACTGATGGCGGCCGTTCTCGCAGTGGCCTGGCCGGAAGTTCCGGCTGGGCCAGTGGAGGTTGCACAGGAGGCGGATTGGTTCGCGGACGCCATGTCGGCAGTCTGCGACGTGGCGATGCCGCGAGTCCGCGCCAATCCGCCCCGCCGCCCGGTGTACTGGTGGAGCGACGTTATACAGCGTCTCCGCGAAGAGTGCGGAGTCGCACGCCGCCAGTACACCCGGGCGAGGCGTCGGCGCAACACCGACGCGGCGAGAACGGCACAGCTGTACGCCGACTACCGTGAGCTCACGAAGCGGCTGCAGCTGGCCATCAGGAGCGCCAAGGCTCAGGCCTGGGACGGACTCCTCGCCTCACTCCGTGAGGACCCATGGGGGCGCCCATACCGTCTTGTGATGGACAAACTACGTCCATGGGCGCCTCCCCTCACGGAGACGATGGACCCCCCACTCCTGGAGCGGGTGGTCGGCACTTTGTTCCCAGACGGGGAGGTGTCGGCCCCCGCTCCACCACCGGACCGTGTCATATGGTCCCGGGAGTGGGAGGTGTCCGAAGAGGAGTTGGCCGGGGCTGTCAAACGCATGGGGGCACGCAACACCGCCCCCGGCCCTGACGGCATCCCCGGCCGCGCCTGGGTCTTGGCGCTCAGCGTCCTCGGGCCCCGTCTGCGCAGGCTGTTTACAGCCTGTTTGCAGACGGGGACTCTTCCACCACGGTGGAAGACCGGGCGGATGGTCCTCCTTCGCAAGGACAACAGGCCCGCAGAGTCGCCTGCCGCCTACAGGCCCATCGTGTTGCTGGACGAGGTGGGGAAGCTCTTTGAACGTATCGTTCACAAGCGCCTCGTCCAGCACCTGTCCCGTGATGGACCCGACCTGGCCGAGTGCCAGTTCGGCTTCCGGGAGGGACGATCGACCATCGACGCGATCCAGCGCGTCAAGTCCCTCTCGGACTCGGCCACGTCCGGGGGAGGGGTTGCTCTGGCTGTCTCCCTAGACATCAAGAATGCCTTCAATTCCCTCTCCTGGGCGGCCATCCGCGGGGCCCTCGAAAGTCACGAGGTGCCCCTCTACCTGCGGATGGTGGTCGGAGACTACCTCCGGGACAGGGCCATCGTTTACGGTGGCCGCGATGGGTCTGTCAGGCGACAGATAAACCGTGGAGTGCCCCAGGGGTCCGTCTTGGGACCACTCTTGTGGAACCTGGGGTACGACGCGGCTCTGCGGGTGTCCCTGCCGGTCGGCGTACATCTAACATGTTACGCCGACGACACCATGGTGTTAGCCACCGGCAGGGACCGTGGGAGGACCATCCGCCGGGCGGAGGTCGCAGTTGCGGCCGTCGCCTCGCGGATCCGGGGCATGGGGTTGGAGTTGTCCCCTCAGAAGACGGAGATCGTCTTCTTCGAGGGTCGTAGGAGGGGCACTCCACCCCATAGCCTGGTGAGGATCGGGTCGTCCGACGTCCAGGTGGCCACCGACATCAAATATCTTGGTGTCCACCTGGACAGCTCCTGGAGCTTCGTCCCGCATTTCGCTCGTCTGGCCGCCAGGTTGGGTAGCCTAGTGACTCATTTGAGTCGCATCATGCCCAACCTTGGCGGTCCGGACGAGCGGGTGCGCCGCCTCTACTGCGGTGTGGTAAAGTCCGTGGCACTGTACGGTGCCCCCATCTGGGCCGACGCCTTGTCGGCAAGTCGGAGGAGCAAGACGCTCCTCCGAAGGGAATGGCGACGCGCCGCAATACGCGTCATTAGGGGGTACCGTACGGTGTCCTACGAGGCGGCCACTGCCCTGGCGGGTCTACCACCTTTGGAGTTCCTGGCGGCTGAGGATGCCTACGTCTATAGGCATTTTCGCCTTGCCCGCCAGGACTCCAACCCGCCAGGGGAGGACAGGGACGAGCTGAGGCTCCAGGCCCGGCGGTCCACAATGGCTTCATGGAAGGAGCAGTTGTCCCATGTGAGGGACCATTGGACCGTCGGGGCGGTCCTGCCCGTCTTAGACAGATGGGTGGGCCGTAGCTCCGGGCGACTTACGTTCCGAGCCACACAGGTGCTGACCGAGCATGGCTGCTTCGGTCGGTACCTGTGCCGGATCGGTCGCGAGGCGGACCCGCGGTGCCACCACTGTGGCGCCGCGGTGGACTCGGCGCGGCACACTCTCACGGAGTGTCCTGCCTGGGAGGTGCCGCGTCGGGCCTTAGCGGCGGAGGTGGGTCCGGACCTCTCGCTGCCGGCCATCCTGTCTCGGATGGTCGGTAGCGGGAGCGTCTGGCAGGCCATGATCTCCTTTTGCGAGGAGGTCATGGTCGCGAAGGAGGCCGCCGAGCGCACAAGGGAGCACCTGCTCCCTGCTCGGCGTCGCCTGCGGGGTCGGCGTCTTGTACGTTTGCCCCGCCCCGCTCCACGGGGGGGACCATCGCCTTCGGGTGGTGGTCGCTCCTAAGAACCCTTCGGGGAGCGGGACTTCGCCACCTCCGCCGCGCACCCAGCGTGCCACGGTGGTGGCACTTAGGCCCCAGGGGCCGTGGTTCCGGCTGTTAGCCGGGCCACGGTATCGGGTGTGACGCACCCGGGGCTCCCAGTCGAACCGGGCCAAGCCTGGCCCGAGGCGTCGGCGACGCCCGTGCGGGGAGGACCCTCACTCCGGTGGGGGTCGTGCCCCACGTCTTTGCGCGGGGGTCGCCCGGGGGGCGCGGCTGGGGCGATTGGGGGATCGCCTCAGCCATTGCATGCGCCCTCCGGGACGGGGGCGGTGGCCGGGTGACCGGGTCACCGCCCGTTACCCCGGATGGGGGGGGTGTATCGTCGACCACCCTCCCAACGGGAAGGGGGTCCCCTCAGTCACCACAGGGGGCCCCGGCGCGGGGAGGGACCGGACGTGTTCGTCCAGAGTTCCCGGGCCCTCCCCAGCAGCGCCGAGGTAGGTCACCGTGGGGTTTTAGCCGGTAAGAGTCCGGCATAACCCCGGAGCTTCCCCAGCTCCGGGGTATCCATGATGGATTTCCCCACGTAAAAAAAAAAAAAAAAAAAAGGTTTGGGTTCTAGAAGTTGTTGCAGCTGCAACAACATGTGCCATCCCCACCTCCTCGTGGTGGAACCTGGACACCGGAGTCATCCGGTGACTAACGGGGCTCTGGCTTTCGGGGGTTTCGTTGATACCAAGTAGCCTCAGTGATGCTCCGAGGCGATGCCGGTGGGATCTTCGGATCCTGGCGGGGCCTCCCTTGCCGGTAAGGCTCGGAGCGGAGGGGTGAAAACGGTGGATGCGGGCCTCCATCCCAGGGGTCACGGCCAGTTCTGGTCGTGATACGGGGAGTTGCGTCCCCGGGATCCCATAGCTCGGCAGGGGTGGTGTGACCCCTGTCGTAATACCGTAAACCGGTGGTCATGTTTCGCCGGAGCGGGGGGCTTGCCTTCATTGGCCGGCCCGCGAGGGGATAAACCTCTATAAAAAGTCCCTAGCCTCAAGCTGCGGTACGCGGTGAGGGGGCACGCCCAGTCCTCGCGGCTGGGCGTGGCCGGTGGGTGCACCGGTCTCGTGCGACCAACCCCGGGGATACTGGCGCCCCCCGGGTGTATCTGCCTTCCCCTGGTATGGCGGCTCTGCCAGGGGCGACTTTTATTTCCGACCTTCTCGTGGGAACAAGTATGGATTGTTCAGTCTCATTTAAAAAACCGGGGAATGGGGGGGTCGATGAAGTTAAGGCGGGGCCAAGTGGGGCCCGAAAGGTCGCAGATCCGAGGCCGACTATCGTCTCGGATAGGGTGTTGACTGCCTCACAGGGGCAGGTAGTCCTGGAGAAACTCCAGCTAAGGGGCAGGGTTCTGGAGAAGGGTGCCCAGGAGGAGTCTGGTGACGCCTCCTACGACTCGGACACGTCCGTGGGATCAGTGAGATCCAACTTCTCTTCACTTAGAGAACGGGCGTGTCCGAAGTCCAAGAAGAGAGGACGACCCCCAACAACTGGGGACTACGTAGGGCTCGCTGAAGCCAAGAGGGCCTATGTGGAGGCCCAAAGGGAAATCGAGATGGTGGAGCTGGAAGAAGAGATTAGGAGAGGTACAGGATGTATCCCTCCACCTGGGAAGTCGGGCAATCCGGTGCCCGATATGGAGACCTTCGTCCTGGAGGCGAAGAGGAAGCCGCTGGAAGACCTGGGAGCGTGGGCCTTGGAAGAGGCCGATAAAATTGAGTTGGCAGCGGCCAAATCCAAAAACCTCAAGGGTACAATACAGAGGGACATCCGCGTAGGTGCACGAACTGTTAGAGCAGTCACTATGGAGTTGGCACAGAGGGTGCAACGACCAGCAGAGCCAGCACCAGGATCGGAGGTTATAGCTCTAAAAGAGCAATTGGAGGCCCTGCAGGCCGAGAATAAGCGCCTCCAAGAAAGAATTTCTGCCTTGGAGAGGCGATCTCCAAGTCCGCCAGTTACAAGGATGGCGGACTTGGAGATTGCGAGCCGCGCGAGGCCAACACCTGCCTCGCCATTGAGGGTTTCGAGGGGTGATTGCCCCGAAATTGGTGCCCCGGCACCGAAGGAGCCGACGGGGTCCGCCATAGCAAAGCAGATAGCGGATCTCGTCAACAAAAGGTTAGAGGAGTTCAGGAAGGAACTCCTCCCAATCAAAAGGAAGGGGGAAGCCTCCCCGGATGGTCCCTTACCGAAGGCCACCGGGGACGAGAAGAGGAATGAGGAGAAGAAGAAGAGCAAGAAGAAGAAGGGGAAGGGGAAGGGCACCACTCCCGTCCAATCCCAACCCCTGCAGAAGAAGGCGACCCCACCCGGGGCAGCCAGAAGACTGGAGGCGGCGCGCCAGGAGGCGCTGAATGCGGTGGCACACTCAACATCAAAACGTGCCACCGCCAAGGAGGGAACATGGGCCCAGGTGGTGGGCAGGAAGGCTCAAAGGGCGGCCAAAAAGGCCCAATCGGCCCCTGCCCCACCACCGAAGGTCCAAAAGAAGGCAGAAAAGCCCAGGTTGGGCAGACTGCCGCGCACAGCAGCGGTAGTCCTCACCCTCCAGCCTGGCAGCAAGTCCTCATATAGGGACGTGATGACGGCTGCCAGGCAGAGGGTGAAGTTAGCGGACGTGGGGGTAGAGAGCGTCCGGCCCAAGAAAGCCAGGACCGGTGGCCTGATGTTAGAGGTCGCCGGTCCTGACAAGGAGGCCAAGGCATGTGCCTTGGCGGACAAGCTACGTGAGGCGCTGGCTGGCGACGCCGTAACAGTTACCAGGCCAGTTAAAAAGGCAGACCTTCGGGTCATTGGTCTCGACGATTCGGCCACCCCGGCTGAGGTGGCCGAGGCCATTGTTGGAGTTGGTGGTTGCCAACAAGGGGATGTGAGGACCGGGGAGATACGGTCCTCACGTGCCGGGCTCGGCACCCTATGGGTGCAGTGCCCCTTGGCAGCGGCCAAGAAAGTGGTCGCTGCTGGTCGAATCAGGGTGGGGTGGACCTTCGCTAGAGTGGAGGCACTGAAGCCCCGCCCTGAGCAGTGCTACCGCTGCTGGCAACTGGGACATCTCCAGCAGCGGTGCACTGCAGAAGTGGACAGGTCGCACCTGTGTTACAGGTGCGGCGAAACTGGCCACAAGGCGGGCCGATGCACGGCGGCCGCCCCAGTATGCACACTGTGCAAAGAGGCCGGGCGGCCCGCCGATCATCGTATGGGGAGCAAGGCTTGCTCCCCACCCAAGGCCCGCCAAGCTAGGAAGGGAGGAGATATGAAGAAGAGGAGCCAACTCTCCAGTGTCCATCAAGGGGGTGGTGCGGCTGCACCATCCTCCAACGTGGGATGTTCCGGCGGGGGTGGTGCACCGGCATCACCCTCCACCGTGGGAGGTTCCAGCGGGGGTGGTGCATCCGCATCACCCTCCACCGTGGGAGCTGCAGTGATGGACACTGGAGAGGAGGCGGAGCGGGCTGCTAAACCCGCTCCCAAGGATGAATCTGGCCGGGGGGAGGCCATGGACACGGCATAACGTTCACGCCTCCCCGCGGTCAGATCATCCAGACCAACCTCAACCACGCCGTCGCCGCCCAAGACTTGATGGCTCACAGTCTTTGCGGCGGCGTGGTTGAGTTGGTCGTAGCCGCGGAGCCGTACCGGGTTCTCCAACGCCCGTCCTGGGTTGGGGACTTGGACGACTCCGTGGTGATCGCCCAGTCGGTTCCGTCACGGATCCGGCCAATAGCGCCACTTATGCGCGGCCATGGATTCGTGGCGGTCGACTGGGCGGGTTGTGTGGTGGTGGGCGTCTATGCTCCACCGAGTTGGTCCCTCAGTCGTTTCGACTCCCTACTGGACGAGCTGCAGAACGTCGTTTCATTGCACGCAGCTCGTCCAGTACTCGTCCTCGGGGACTTCAATGCTCACGCATCCGCGTGGCACTCCCCGAGGACGGACCAGAGGGGCCACTCGGTGCTGGACTGGGCGGCTGGCCTGGGTCTGCGGTTGTTGAACCGGGGCTCGGCCAGCACGTGCGTGCGGTACCAGGGCGAAAGTATCGTGGACTTATCTTTCGCCAATGCCCTGGCCGCGCGCCGTGTGTCGGGGTGGAGGGTCGACGACGTGGAGACGCTGTCAGATCATGTGTATATACGCATGGATGTCTCCACGCCTCCCCCGACCCGCCCAGCAGCCCACCACCCACGGAGGTGGGCCCTGAAGGGCATCGATGAGGACGCACTGATGGCGGCCGTTCTCGCAGTGGCCTGGCCGGAAGTTCCGGCTGGGCCAGTGGAGGTGTCACAGGAGGCGGATTGGTTCGCGGACGCCATGTCGGCAGTTTGCGACGTGGCGATGCCACGTGTCCGCGCCAATCCGCCTCGCCGCCCGGTGTACTGGTGGAGCGCTGAGATTCAGCGTCTCCGCGAAGAGTGCGGAGTCGCACGCCGCCAGTACACCCGGGCGAGGCGTCGGCGAAACTCCGACGCAGCGAGAACGGCACAGCTGTATGCCGACTATCGTGACCTCACGAAGCGGCTGCAGCTGGCCATCAGGAGCGCCAAGGCTCAGGCCTGGGACGGACTCCTCGACTCACTCCGTGAGGACCCATGGGGGCGCCCATACCGTCTAGTTATGGACAAACTTCGTCCATGGGCGCCTCCCCTCACGGAGACGATGGACCCCCCACTCCTGGAGCGGGTGGTCGGCACTCTGTTCCCAGACGGGGAGGTGTCGGCCCCCGCTCCACCACCGGACCGTGTCTTATGGTCCCAGGAGTGGGAGGTGTCCGAAGAGGAGTTGGCCGGGGCTGTCAAGCGCATGGGGGCGCGTAACACCGCCCCCGGCCCCGACGGCATCCCCGGCCGCGCCTGGGTCTTGGCGCTCAGCGTCCTCGGGCCCCGTCTGCGCAGGCTGTTCACAGCCTGTTTGCAGACGGGGACTCTTCCACCACGGTGGAAGACCGGGCGGATGGTCCTCCTTCGCAAGGACAACAGGCCCGCAGAGTCGCCTGCCGCCTACAGGCCCATCGTGTTGCTGGACGAGGTGGGGAAGCTATTTGAACGTATCGTTCACAAGCGCCTCGTCCAGCACCTGTCCCGTGATGGACCCGACCTGGCCGAGTGCCAGTTCGGCTTCCGGGAGGGACGATCGACCATCGACGCGATCCAGCGCGTCAAGTCCCTCTCGGACTCGGCCACGTCCGGGGGAGGGGTTGCTCTGGCTGTCTCCCTAGACATCAAGAATGCCTTCAACTCCCTCTCCTGGGCGGCCATCCGCGGGGCCCTCGAAAGTCACGAGGTGCCCCTCTACCTGCGGATGGTGGTCGGAGACTACCTCCGGGACAGGGCCATCGTTTACGGTGGCCGCGATGGGTCTGTCAGGCGACAGATAAACCGTGGAGTACCCCAGGGGTCCGTCTTGGGCCCACTCTTGTGGAACCTGGGGTACGACGCGGCTCTGCGGGTGTCCCTGCCGGTCGGCGTGCACTTAACGTGCTACGCCGACGATACAATGGTGCTGGCCACCGGCAGGGACCGTGGGAGGACCATCCGCCGGGCGGAGGTCGCAGTTGCGGCCGTCGCCTCGCGGATCCGGGGCATGGGGTTGGAGTTGTCCCCTCAGAAGACGGAAATCGTCCTCTTCGAGGGTCGCAAGAGGGGCACTCCACCCCCTAGCCTGGTGAGGATCGGGTCGTCCGACGTCCAGGTGGGCACCGACATTAAATATCTTGGTGTCTACCTGGACAGCTCCTGGAGCTTCGTCCCGCATTTCGCTCGTCTGGCCGCCAGGTTGGGTAGCCTAGTGACTCACTTGAGTCGCATCATGCCCAACCTTGGTGGTCCGGACGAGCGGGTGCGCCGCCTCTACTGCGGTGTGGTTAAGTCAGTGGCACTGTACGGTGCCCCCATCTGGGCCGACGCCTTAGCGGCCAGCCGGGGGAGCAAGTCGCTCCTCCGGAGGGAGTGGAGACGCGCTGCCATTCGCGTCATTCGGGGGTACCGTACGGTGTCCTACGAGGCGGCCACCACCCTGGCGGGTTTACCACCTCTGGAGTTCCTGGCGGCTGAGGACGCCTACGTTTACAGGCGCCTTCGCCTTGCCCGCCAGGACTCCAACCCGCCAGGGGAGGAAGTAAATAGGGACGAGTTGAGGCTCCAGGCCCGGCGGTCCACAATGGAATCGTGGAAGGAGGTATTGTCCCATGTCAGGGACCATTGGACCGTCGGGGCGGTCCTGCCCGTCTTAGATAGATGGGTGGGCCGTAGCTCCGGACGACTTACTTTCCGAGCCACACAGGTGCTGACCGACCACGGGTGTTTCGGTCGGTACCTGTGCCGGATCGGTCGCGAGGCGGACCCGCGGTGCCACCACTGTGGCGCCGCGGTGGACTCGGCGCGGCACACTCTCATGGAGTGTCCTGCCTGGGAGGTGCCGCGTCGGGCCTTAGCGGCGGAGGTGGGTCCGGACCTCTCGCTGCCGGCCATCCTGTCTCGGATGGTCGGTAGCGGGAGCGTCTGGCAGGCCATGATCTCCTTTTGCGAGGAGGTCATGGTCGCGAAGGAGGCCGCCGAGCGCTCAAGGGAGCTTCTGCTCCCTGCTCGGCGTCGCCTGCGGGGTCGGCGTCTTGCACGTTTGCCCCGCCCCGCTCCACGGGGGGGACCATCGCCTTCGGGTGGTGGTCGCTCCTAAGAACCCTTCGGGGAGCGGGACTTCGCCACCTCCGCCGCGCACCAGCGTGCCACGGTGGTGGCACCTAGGCCCCAGGGGCCGTGGTTCCGGCTGTTAGCCGGGCCACGGTATCGGGTGTGACGCACCCGGGGCTCCCAGTCGAACCGGGCCAAGCCTGGCCCGAGGCGTCGGCGACGCCCGTGCGGGGAGGACCCTCACCTCGGTGGGGGTCGTGCCCCACGTCTTTGCACGGGGGTCGCCCGGGGGGCGCGGCTGGGGCGATTGGGGGATCGCCTCAGCCATTGCACGCGCCCTCCGGGACGGGGGCGGTGGCCGGGTGACCGGGTCACCGCCCGTTACCCCGGATGGGGGGGTGTATCGTCGACCACCCTCCCAACGGGAAGGGGGTCCCCTCAGTCACCATAGGGGGCCCCGGCGCGGGGAGGGACCGGACGTGTTCGTCCAGAGTTCCCGGGCCCTCCCCAGCAGCGCCGAGGTAGGGCACCGTGGGGTTTTAGCCGGTAAGAGTCCGGCATACCCCCGGGGTTCCCCAGCCCCGGGGGATCCATGAGGATTTCCCCACGTAAAAAAAAAAAAAAAAAAAAAAAGGTTAGGTTAGGTTTGGGTTCTAGAAGTTGTTGCAGCTGCAACAACATGTGCCATCCCCACCTCCTCGTGGTGGAACCTGGACACCGGAGTCATCCGGTGACTAACGGGGCTCTGGCTTTCGGGGGTTTCGTTGATACCAAGTAGCCTCCGTGATGCTCCGAGGCGATGCCGGTGGGATCTTCGGATCCTGGCGGGGCCTCCCTTGCCGGTAAGGCTCGGAGCGGAGGGGTGAAAACGGTTGATGCGGACTTCCATCCCAGGGGTCACGGCCAGTTCTGGTCGTGATACGGGGAGTTGCGTCCCCGGGATCCCATAGCTCGGCAGGGGTGGTGTGACCCCTGTCGTAATACCGTAAACCGGTGGTCATGTTTCGCCGGAGCGGGGGGCTTGCCTTCATTGGCCGGCCCGCGAGGGGATAAACCTCTATAAAAAGTCCCTAGCCTCAAGCTGCGGTACGCGGCGAGGGGGCACGTCCAGTCCTCGCGGCTGGGCGTGGCCGGTGGGTGCACCGGTCTCGAGCGACCAACCCCGGGGATACTGGCGCCCCCCGGGTGTATCTGCCTTCCCCTGGCATGGCGGCTCTGCCAGGGGCGACTTTACTTCCGACCCTTCTCGTGGGAACACTATGGATAATTGTTCACCTTTTAAAAAACCGGGGAATGGGGGGGTCATTGACGAAGAAAAGGCGGGGACCAGTGGTGTCCGAAAGGTCGGCGGTCCGAGACCAAACATCGTCTCGGACACAAAACTCACTGCCTCACAGGGGCAGGTAATATTGGAGAAGCTCCAGCTCAGAGGCAGAGTACTGGAGAAGGGCGCCCAGGAGGAGTCTGGTGACGCCTCCTACGACTCGGACACGTCCGTGGGATCAGTTAGATCCAACTTCTCTATCCTTAGAGAACGGGCGTGTCCGAAGTCCAAGAAGAGAGGACGACCCCCAACAACTGGGGAGTATGTAGGGCTCGCTGAGGCCAAGAGGGCCTACGTGGAAGCCCAAAAGGAAATTGAGCTCCTGGAACTAGAGGAGGAAATTCGAGCCGGCACAGCTAGCATTCCACCGCCCGGCAAGTCGGGCAATCCTGTGCCGGACATGAACGTCTTCGTCCAGGAGGCGAAAATGAAGCCGCTGGCTGATCTGGGAGCGTGGGCCCTGGAGGAGGCCGACAAGATAGAGTTGGCTGCGGCCAAGTCTAAAAACTTGAAGGGCACTATCCAACGGGATATCCGTGTGGGAGCCCGTACAATGAGAGCGGTTACCCTGGAGTTGGCGCAAAGAGTACAGCGGCCAGCCGAACCAGCGGCAGAACAGGAACAAGAAGTTGCTGCGCTGAAGGCGCAACTGGAGGCCCTGCAGGGACAAAACAAACGTCTGCAGGAGAGAATAGCAGCGTTGGAGAGGCGATCTCCAAGTCCGCCAATTACTAGAATGGCGGACTTGGGGATCGCGAGCCGCACGAGGCCAGCACCTGCCTCGCCACTGAGGAACTTGGGGGGTGTCTGCCCTGAAACGGGTGTCCCGGCACCCAGTGAGACTATGGGGTCCGCCATGGTACAGCAAATTGCGGACCTCGTTAATAGAAAGTTAGAGGAGTTCCGCAAGGAACTCCTCCCACCTACGGAAAGGAAGGAATCCTCCTCCCCAGTTGGCACCTTATCCCAGGCCACTGGGGACAAGAAGAAAGAGAAGAAAAAAAAGAAGAAGAAGGGGAAGGGGAAGAACAGCAACCCGGTCCAACCCCAACCCCCGCAGGAGAAGAAGGCGACCCCGTCCGGGGCCGCTAGAAGATTGGAGGTGGCGCGCCAGGAGGCGCTGAAGAAAGCAGTGGCACCGAGCACAGCCACTGCCAACGAGGGAACTTGGGCCAAGGTGGTGGGCAGAAAGGCCCGAAGGGTTGCCAAAAAGGCCCAATCTACCCCTGCTCCACCACCTAAGGCCCAGAAGAGGCTGGAGAAGCCCACGTTGGGCCGGCTACCGCGCACGGCGGCGGTAGTACTCACCCTCCAGCCTGGCAGCAAGTCCTCATACAAGGACGTAATGATTGCTGCCAGGCAGAGGGTGAAGTTGGCGGACGTGGGGATCGACAATGTCCGCCCCAAGAAAGCCAGGACCGGTGGCCTCATGTTAGAGGTCGCCGGTCCAGATAAGGAAGCCAAGGCTTCTGCCTTGGCCGACAAATTGCGAGAGGCGTTGGGTGGTGAAGCAGTCACCGTCACCAGGCCTGTTAAAAAGGCCGACCTACGAGTCATTGGCCTCGATGACTCGGCCACACCTGCTGAGGTGGCCGAAGCCATCGCTGGTGTTGGCGAATGCCAACCAGGGGACGTGAAGACTGGGCAAATACGGTCTTCACGTACAGGGCTAGGCACTCTATGGGTGCAGTGCCCGCTAGCGGCGGCCAAAAAGCTGGTCGCGGCCGGTCGCATCAGGGTGGGGTGGACCCTCGCTAGAGTGGAGGCACTGAAGCCCCGCCCTGAGCAGTGCTACCGCTGCTGGGAGCATGGTCATGTCCAGCAGCGGTGCACTGCGGAGGTGGACCGGTCGCACCAGTGTTACAGGTGTGGCGAAACCGGCCACCAGGCGGGCCAATGCACGGCGGCCGCCCCGGTTTGCACTTTGTGCAAGGAGGCCGGGCGGCCCGCCGACCATCGCATGGGGAGCAAAACTTGCTCCCCACCGAAGGCCCGCCCAGCTAGGAAGGGAGGAGTCATGAAGAAGAGGAGCCCGATCTCCAGTGTCCATCAAGGGGGTGGTGCGGCTGCATCACCCTCCAACGTGGGATGTTCCGGCGGGGGTGGTGCACCGGCATCACCCTCCACCGTGGGAGGTTCCAGCGGGGGTGGTGCACCCGCATCACCCTCCACCGTGGGAGTTCCAGCGATGGACACTGGAGAGGAGGCGGAGCGGGCAGTTAAACCCGCTCCCAAGGATGATTCTGGCCGGGGGGAGGCCATGGACATGGCCTAAAGTTCATGCCTCCCCGCGGTCAGATCATCCAGACCAACCTCAACCACGCCGTCGCCGCTCAAGACTTGATGTCTCACAGTCTTTGCGGCGGCGTGGTTGAGTTGGTCGTAGCCGCGGAGCCGTACCGGGTTCTCCAACGCCCGTCCTGGGTTGGGGACTTGGACGACTCCGTGGTGATCGCCCAGTCGGTTCCGTCACGGATCAGGCCAATAGCGCCACTTATGCGCGGCCATGGATTCGTGGCGGTCGACTGGGCGGGTTGTGTGGTGGTGGGCGTCTACGCTCCACCGAGTTGGTCCCTCAGTCGTTTCGACTCCCTACTGGACGAGCTGCAGAACGTTGTTTCATCGCACGCAGCTCGTCCAGTACTCGTCCTCGGGGACTTCAATGCTCACGCATCCGCGTGGCACTCCCCGAGGACGGACCAGAGGGGCCACTCGGTGCTGGACTGGGCGGCTGGCCTGGGTCTCCGGTTGTTGAACCGGGGCTCGGCCAGCACGTGCGTGCGGTACCAGGGCGAAAGTATAGTGGACCTATCTTTCGCTAACGCCCTGGCCGCGCGCCGTGTGTCGGGGTGGAGGGTCGACGACGTGGAGACACTGTCGGACCATGTCTACATCCGCATGGATGTCTCCACGCCTCCCCCGACCCGCCCAGCAGCCCACCACCCACGGAGGTGGGCCCTGAAGGGCATCGATGAGGACGCCCTGATGGCGGCCGTTCTCGCAGTGGCCTGGCCGGAAGTTCCGGCCGGGCCAGTGGAGGTTACACAGGAGGCGGATTGGTTCGCGGACGCCATGTCGGCAGTTTGCGACGTGGCGATGCCACGTGTCCGCGCCAATCCGCCCCGCCGCCCGGTGTACTGGTGGAGCGCTGAGATTCAGCGTCTCCGCGAAGAGTGCGGAGTCGCACGCCGCCAGTACACCCGGGCGAGGCGTCGGCGCAACACCGACGCAGCGAGAACGGCACAGCTGTACGCCGACTATCGTGACCTCACGAAGCGGCTGCAGCTGGCCATCAGGAGCGCCAAGGCTCAGGCCTGGGACGGACTCCTCGACTCACTCCGTGAGGACCCATGGGGGCGCCCATATCGTCTTGTGATGGACAAGCTTCGTCCATGGGCGCCTCCTCTCACGGAGACGATGGACCCCCCACTCCTGGAGCGGGTGGTCGGCACTTTGTTCCCGGACGGGGAGGTGTCGGCCCCCGCTCCACCACTGGACCATGCCTTATGGTCCCAGGAGTGGGAGGTGTCCGAAGAGGAGTTGGCCGGGGCTGTCAAACGCATGGGGGCACGTAACACCGCCCCCGGCCCCGACGGCATCCCCGGCCGCGCCTGGGTCTTGGCGCTCAGCGTCCTCGGGCCCCGTCTGCGCAGGCTGTTTACAGCCTGTTTGCAGACGGGGACTCTTCCACCACGGTGGAAGACCGGGCGGATGGTCCTCCTTCGCAAGGACAACAGGCCCGCAGAGTCGCCTTCTGCCTACAGGCCCATCGTGTTGCTGGACGAGGTGGGGAAGTTATTCGAACGCATCGTTCACAAGCGCCTCGTCCAGCACCTGTCCCGTGATGGACCCGACCTGGCCGAGTGCCAGTTCGGCTTCCGGGAGGGACGATCGACCATCGACGCGATCCAGCGCGTCAAGTCCCTCTCGGACTCGGCCACGTCCG
This sequence comes from Xylocopa violacea, assembly GCA_963969225.1. Taxonomy (NCBI): domain Eukaryota; kingdom Metazoa; phylum Arthropoda; class Insecta; order Hymenoptera; family Apidae; genus Xylocopa; species Xylocopa violacea. The sequence continues at coordinate 2,171,631 of CAXAJV010001289.1, read as the reverse complement.
GGGGAGGGGTTGCACTGGCGGTGTCATTAGACATCAAGAACGCCTTCAACTCCCTCTCCTGGGCGGCCATCCGCGGGGCCCTCGAAAGTCACGAGGTGCCCCTCTACCTGCGGATGGTGGTCGGAGACTACCTCCGGGACAGGGCCATCGTTTACGGTGGCCGCGATGGGTCTGTCAGGCGGCAGATCAACCGTGGAGTACCCCAGGGGTCCGTCTTGGGCCCATTACTATGGAACCTGGGGTACGACGCGGCTCTGCGGGTGTCCCTGCCGGTCGGCGTACATCTAACATGTTACGCCGACGACACCATGGTGTTAGCCACCGGCAGGGACCGTGGGAGGACCATCCGCCGGGCGGAGGTCGCAGTTGCGGCCGTCGCCTCGCGGATCCGGGGCATGGGGTTGGAGTTGTCCCCTCAGAAGACCGAAATCGTCTTCTTCGAGGGTCGTAGGAGGGGCACTCCACCCCATAGCCTGGTGAGGATCGGGTCGTCCGACGTCCAGGTGGGCACCGACATCAAGTATCTTGGTGTCTACCTGGACAGCTCCTGGAGCTTCGTCCCGCACTTCTCCCGTCTGGCCACCAGGTTGGGTAGCCTCGTGACTCATCTGAGTCGCATTATGCCCAACCTTGGTGGTCCGGACGAGCGGGTGCGCCGCCTCTATTGCGGGGTTGTGAAGTCCGTGGCACTGTACGGTGCCCCCATCTGGGCCGACGCCTTAGCGGCCAGCCGGGGGAGCAAGACGCTCCTCCGGAGGGAATGGCGACGCGCCGCAATTCGCGTCATAAGGGGGTACCGTACGGTGTCCTACGAGGCGGCCACCGCCCTGGCGGGTCTACCACCTTTGGAGTTCCTGGCGGCTGAAGATGCCTATGTTTACAGGCATCTTCGCCTTGCCTGCCAGGACTCCAACCCGCCAGGGGTAGACAAGGGCGAGTTGAGGCTCCAGGCCCGGCGGTCCACATTGTCATCGTGGAAGCAGGATTTATCCCGTTATAGGGACCATTGGACCGTCGGGGCGGTCCTGCCCGTCTTGGATAGATGGGTGGGCCGTAGCTCCGGGCGACTGACGTTCCGAGCCACACAGGTGCTGACCGAGCATGGCTGCTTCGGTCAGTACCTGTGCCGGATCGGTCGCGAGGCGGACCCGCGGTGCCACCACTGTGGCGCCGCGGTGGACTCGGCGCGGCACACTCTCATGGAGTGTCCTGCCTGGGAGGTGCCGCGTCGGGCCTTAGCGGCGGAGGTGGGTCCGGACCTCTCGCTGCCGGTCATCCTGTCTCGGATGGTCGGTAGCGGGAGCGTCTGGCAGGCCATGGTCTCCTTTTGCGAGGAGGTCATGGTCGCGAAGGAGGCCGCCGAGCGCTCAAGGGAGCAACTGCTCCCTGCTCGGCGTCGCCTGCGGGGTCGGCGTCTTGTACGTTTGCCCCGCCCCGCTCCACGGGGGGGACCTTCACCTTCGGGTGGAGGTCGCTCCTAAGTACCCTTCGGGGAGCGGGACTTCGCCACCTCCGCCGCGCACCCAGCGTGCCACGGTGGTGGCACCTAGGCCCCAGGGGCCGTGGTTCCGGCTGTTAGTCGGGCCACGGTATCGGGTGTGGCGCACCCGGGGCTCCCAGTCGCACCGGGCCAAGCCTGGCCCGAGGCGTCGGCGACGCCCGTGCGGGGAGGACCCTCACCTCGGTGGGGGTCGTGCCCCACGTCTTTGCACGGGGGTCGCCCGGGGGGCGCGGCTGGGGCGATTGGGGGATCGCCTCAGCCATTGCACGCGCCCTCCGGGACGGGGGCGGAGGCCGGGTGACCGGGTCTCCGCCCGTTACCCCGGATGGGGGGGGTGTATCGTCGACCACCCCCCCAACGGGAAGGGGGTCCCCTCAGTCACCATAGGGGGCCCCGGCGCGGGGAGGGACCGGACGTGTTCGTCCAGAGTTCCCGGGCCCTCCCCAGCAGCGCCGAGGTAGGTCACCGTGGGGTTTTAGCCGGTAAGAGTCCGGCATACCCCCGGGGTTCCCCAGCCCCGGGGGATCCATGAGGATTTCCCCACGTAAAAAAAAAAAAAAAAAAAAAAAAAAAAAAAAAAAGGTTAGGTTAGGTTTCCCCAAAGGAAGGAAAACTTACGGTGCAGGAGGCCTCGGAACCTCCAGTACCGGCGCAGTTTCGGGTGGTCAAGCGGGCCCGGCTGCGTCGTCATCCGGCAACCGTGGGACGTCCGTGGTGGAGGGCCAGGCCACGGCGTCTAGAGCGACTGGTTCCTCTGGGGCTGGGGGGAATTTTGCGAGGCCGCTGGCCGGTCTCGTCAAAGATTTAGCGGCGGGCAGCGCTGGTCGCTGGTCGCTGGGCATGGACTCGGACGACGAGGAGGGGTTGTCGGACAACTCCTTCTCGTGCCAGTTAGAGACCCAGTCCGGTGTAGTACGGAAGAGGGGCAGGCCCCCAACAACCGGGGAGTATGTCGGGCTGGCGGAGGCTAAGCGAGCCTACATGGAGCTCTGCCGGGAGGAGGAGGCGGTCCGGAGGGAGTTGGAGCGATCCGATCCCTCCCGGACCCCTCCGCCTCCTAGTAAGGCTGCTAAGCCTCTCCCGAATGAGCGGGAAGTACGGGAGGAAATGAGGAACCGGCCGACGCCCGACCTCGGTGCTCTCATCTTGGAGCACGCTAAGGAGGTCGAGCGTGTGGCCGGTTCCTCCAAAAACTTGAGTGGGAGGTTCGTCCATCGCCTACGGGAAAGTGCCCAGGCCCTTAGGCTTGCGGGTCTCGAGGCGATCCAGCGGACGCATCGTGATGGGCGGGTCCAGGAGTTGGAGGAGGCCAACGATCGGCTCTCCTCCGAACTCGAGGACCTGAAACGTGAGGTGGGCAGACTGAGGAGGCAGCTCGAGTCTGCCACAGGGGAGCAATCCCGAATGGAGGTAGAGCCTCCTAGGGTGTCATCCCCTATCACGGGGGCACGGGGAGGCAGGTCCTCCCCGGGTACGGGTCCAGCTGCTGGCGGCGTGGACGTGGAGATGATTATCTCTAGGGTGGGAGATATGATGGAGGCGAGATTCGCCGCTCTCAGGGGTGAGTTAAACCTCACCCTGGGAGCGGCGGGTCCCGCCTCCGGATTGGTGTTGGGGGGTGGTTCGTTGGGGGAGGTTAGGGGGGACGGCGCGGGTACTCCCCGCGCCGCTCAGCCCGACCAACCACCGTCGGCCACCCCTCGCCCGGCGAAAGCCGGGAAAAAGGGAAGGGGCAAGAGGGGGACTAGGGGGGCGACCAATGTCCCTCCCTCGGCTGGGTCTGCTGTGCGGGCCCAGTCCGGGGGTGGGGACTCCTGGGCGGAGGTGGTGGGTCGTAAGACTTCCACTTCTGCCCCGGTCCCACCCTCGTCCTCCTCGAAGAAGAGGAAGGTGAAGGGGAAGAAGTCGGCCGGGAAGGCCGGCTCCGGCCCCGAAAAGAGGAAAGGTGGTGGGCGTCTGGGTAGGCTACCCAGGTCGGAGGCGGTGACCATCACCGTCCCGCCTGGGTGCAACCAGACGCTCACCAACGCTATGTTGGTGGCGAGGAACGCCTTTGCTCTTGATGAGCTGGGCATCGAGGCCGTGAGGCCCAAGCGGGCCAAGACCGGGGCCCTCATACTCGAAGTTGAGGGCGAGGGGAGGGCGGAAAAAGCCGACCAGCTGGCTTACCGCCTCACAGAGGTGTTGGAGCCCAGGGGCCTCAAGGTCGGCCGCCCAATGAAGCTCGTAGAGCTGAGGGTGGTCGGGCTTGAGGACTCCGTGAGGGCCATAGAGGTGAAGGCGGCTCTCTCTAGGGAGGGTGGGTGCCCCATGGACCGGATCGTGGTCGGTACCATCCGGCGATCCGGCCCATTGGGCACCGTGTGGGCGCGATGCCCATTGGCTGGGGCTAAGAAGCTCTTCGCCAAGGGGGATCGCATAAGGGTAGGGTGGGCAACAGCTCGGGTCGAGCTGCTCAAGCCCCGGCCGTTGCAGTGCTACCGCTGCCTCCAGCACGGTCACGTGCGGGCGCGGTGCACTGCCGACGAGGACCGTAGCACTTTGTGCTATCGGTGTGGCGCTGCAGGCCACAAGGCGGCCGGGTGTCCGGCGGCGGCGCCCAACTGCCCGCTTTGCGCGGACTTGGGTCTGCCGTCCGGGCATCGCTTGGGCAGCTCGGCCTGTAAGCCGCCAGTCCGAAAGGGCGGGCGTGGGGAGCCCTCTAGGGCAGGCACTAAGGTGCCCAAGGGGCAGGCGGTTGCGCCTGATCGGGGTGGGGCTGCTTCTTCTCCGAAGGAGTAGCCCTTCCCCGATATGTCTCCCTTTTCCGGGAGACATCATCCCCCAGGGGCCGCGGCAACCGACCACCTGTTGCCGCGGTACGGGTAGTAGCGCACCCGGGGCCCGAGCTACGGCGGTGGAGGGCGGCCGCCTCGCCGAGTGTTTGAGCACCGCTCCACTCGAGTACTTCAAGGCGAGGCGGTCGCCGGGGCTGCAGCATCGGCGAATGGGGGTTCGCCGATGCATTGCACGCGGCCCGGGATGGCCGGCGATGTCGGCGTGGCCCCGACATCGCCGTCTTTAGCTGGGTAGGGGAGGCTCAGCCCTCCAACTTGTGGGAAGCGGGCGCCCTTCTGGCGCCCTTGCACGGGGAGGGTCTGGTTGTTGTTCGCAAGAGATCCCAGACTCTCCCCGGTAGTGCAGGGAGGGCCACCGTGGGGTTTTAGCCGGTAAGAGTCCGGCATAACCCCGGAGCTTCCCCAGCTCCGGGGTATCCATGATGGATTTCCCCACGTAAAAAAAAAAAAAAAAAAAAAGGTTAGGTTTCCCCGTCTGGGTGCGGGTCAGAATACACCCAGGGTATACCCTGCCTGTCGTAAGAGGCGACTAAAAGGGTGCATCGCGGAAGCTGAGGTAGCCTCAGTGATGCTCCGGGGCGATGCCGGCGGGATCTTCGGATCCTGGCAGGGCCTCCCTTGCCGGTAAGGCCCGGAGTTGAGAGGTGAGAAGGTGGAAGCGGTGCGGGACGGGACTTCGGTTGACGACTTCGGCACGTTAGGGGGGAGTTTATAAATAACAATTATGGATTTACGTAATAAAGGAAGGAAAACTTACGGTGCAGGAGGCCTCGGAACCTCCAGTACCGGCGCAGTTTCGGGTGGTCAAGCGGGCCCGGCTGCGTCGTCATCCGGCAACCGTGGGACGTCCGTGGTGGAGGGCCAGGCCACGGCGTCTAGAGCTACTGGCTCCTCTGGGGATGGGGGGACTTCTTCAAGGCCGCTGGTCGGCCACGTGAAGGATCTCGCGGCGGGCAGCGCTGGTCGCTGGTCGCTCGGGATGGATTCCGACGACGAGGAGGGGTATTCGGACACATCCTTCTCGTGTCGGATGGAGCCTCCTGTAGTGAGGAAAAGGGGCAGGCCCCCTACTACAGGGGAGTACGTGGGATTGGCGGAGGCGAAGCGCGCCTATATGGAGCTTTGCCGGGAGGAGGAGGCAGTCCGGAGGGAGTTGGAGCGATCCGACCCCTCCCGGACTCCTCCGCCTCCAAGCAAAGGCGCTAAGCCTCTCCCGAATGAGCGGGAGGTGAGGGAGGAAATGAGGAGCCGGCCGACGCCCGACCTCGGTGCTCTCATTTTGGAGCATGCGAAGGAGGTCGAGCGTGTGGCCGGCTCCTCAAAAAATTTGAGCGGCAAATTTGTGCATCGCCTCCGGGAGAGCGCACAGGCCCTTAGGCTTGCTGGACTTGAGGCGATCCAGCGCACACATCGGGATGGGCGTGTCCAGGAGTTGGAGGAGGCCAACGAAAGGCTCTCCTCCGAACTGGAAGACCTCAAGCGAGAGGTAGGAAGGCTGAAGAGGCAGCTGGATTCTGCCAGTCGGGAGCAATCCCAAATGGAGGTTGAGCCTCCAAGGGGAACATCTCCTCCTATCAGGGGAGCACGGGGAGGCAGGTCCTCCCCGGGTACGGGTCCGGCCGCTGGCGGCGTGGACGTAGAGGAGATTATCTCCCGTGTGGGACATATGATGGAGGCGAGATTCGCCGCTCTCAGGGGTGAGTTGAACCTCAACCTGGGAGCGGCGGGTCCCGCCTCCGGATTGGTGTTGGGGGGTGGTTCGTTGGGGGAGGTTAGGGGGGACGGCGCGGGTACTCCCCGCGCCGCTCAGCCCGACCAACCGCCGTCGGCCACCCCTCGCCCGGCGAAAGCCGGGAAAAAGGGGCGGGGTAAGAGGGGAAATAGGGGGGTGACCGAGGTCCCTCCCTCGGCTGGGTCTGCTGTGCAGGCTCAGTCCGGGGGTGGGGACTCCTGGGCGGAGGTAGTGGGCCGCAAGGCTCCCACTTCTGCCCCGGTCCCACCCTCTTCCTCCTCGAAGAAGAAGAAGGGTAAGGGGAAGAAGTCGGCCGCAAAGGCCTTCTCCGTCCCCGATAAAAAGAAGGGGGTTGTGCGTCTGGGCAAGCTTCCCAGGTCGGAGGCGGTGACTATCACCGTCCCGCCTGGGTGCACCCAGACGCTGACAAACGCAATGTTGGCGGCGCGTAACGCCTTTGCTCTCGATGAGCTGGGCATCGAGGCGGTCAGGCCCAAGAGGGCCAAGACCGGGGCTCTTATCCTGGAGATAGAGGGCGAGGGGAGGGAGGAGAAGGCTGACCAGCTAGCCTATCGACTCACGGAGGTGTTGGAGCCGAAGGGCCTCAAGGTCGGCCGCCCAATGAAGCTCGTTGAGCTGAGGGTGGTCGGGCTTGAGGACTCCGTCCGGGCGATAGAAGTAAAGGCGGCTCTATCGAGGGAGGGTGGATGCCCCATGGACCGGATCGTGGTCGGTACCATCCGGCGATCCGGCCCATTGGGCACCGTGTGGGCCAGGTGCCCTCTCGCGGGGGCGAAAAAACTTTTCGCCAAGGGGGATCGAATACGGGTGGGGTGGGCGACAGCTCGGGTCGAGCTGCTCAAGCCCCGGCCGTTGCAGTGCTACCGCTGCCTCCAGCACGGTCACGTGCGGGCGCGGTGCACTGCCGACGAGGACCGTAGCACTCTGTGCTATCGGTGTGGCGCTGCAGGCCACAAGGCGGCCGGGTGTCCGGCGGCGGCGCCCAACTGTCCGCTCTGCGCGGACTTGGGTCTGCCGTCCGGGCACCGCTTGGGCAGCTCGGCCTGTAAGCCGCCCGTCCGAAAGGGCGGGCGTGGGGGGCCCTCGAGGGCCGGCACTACGGTGCCCAAGGGGCAGGCGGTTGCGCCTGATCGGGGTGGGGCTGCTCCTTCCCCGAAGGAGTAGACCTGTCCCGATATGTCTCCCTTTCCCGGGAGACATCATCCCCCAGGGGCCGCGGCAACCGACCATCTGTTGCCGCGGTACGGGTAGTAGCGCACCCGGGGCCCGAGCTGTGGTGGTGGAGGGCGGCCGTCTCGCCGAGTGTTTGAGCTCCGCTCCACTCGAGTACTTCAAGGCGAGGCGGTCGCCGGGGCTGCAGCATCGGCGAATGGGGGTTCGCCGATGCATTGCACGCGGCCCGGGATGGTCGGCGATGTCGGCGTGGCCCCGACATCGCCGTCTTTAGCTGGGTAGGGGAGGCTCAGCCCTCCAACTTTTGGGAAGCGGGCGCCCTTCTGGCGCCCTTGCACGGGGAGGGTCTGGTTGTTGTTCGCAAGAGATCCCAGACTCTCCCCGGTAGTGCAGGGATGGCCACCGTGGGGTTTTAGCCGGTAAGAGTCCGGCATAACCCCGGAGCTTCCCCAGCTCCGGGGTATCCATGATGGATTTCCCCACGTAAAAAAAAAAAAAAAAAAAAAAAAAAAAGGTTAGGTTAGGTTTCCCCGTCTGGGTGCGGGTCAGAATACACCCAGGGTATACCCTGCCTGTCGTAAGAGGCGACTAAAAGGGTGCATCGCGGAAGCTGAGGTAGCCTCAGTGATGCTCCGGGGCGATGCCGGCGGGATCTTCGGATCCTGGCAGGGCCTCCCTTGCCGGTAAGGCCCGGAGTTGAGAGGTGAGAAGGTGGAAGCGGTGCGGGACGGGCTTTTTTTTTTCGTTGACGACTCGGGCACGTTGGGGGTGGAATACATTTATTAAACATGGATACTCGATCTAAAGGGAAGAAAACTTACGGTGCAGGAGGCCTCGGAACCTCCAGTACCGGCGCAGTTTCGGGTGGTCAAGCGGGCCCGGCTGCGTCGTCATCTGGCAACCGTGGGACGTCCGTGGTGGAGGGCCAGGCCACGGCGTTTGAGGCTACTGGTTCCTCTGGGGCTGGGGGGAATTTTGCGAGGCCGCTGGCCGGCCTCGTCAAGGATTTGGCGGCGGACAGCGCTGGTCGCTGGTCGCTGGGTATGGATTCTGACGACGAGGAGGGCTTCTCTGACGCGTCCTTCTCGTGTCGACTAGAGCCTCCCGTTGTGAGAAAAAGGGGCAGGCCCCCTACAACGGGAGAATACGTGGGGCTCGCGGAGGCGAAGCGCGCCTACATGGAGCTTTGCCGGGAGGAGGAGGCGGTCCGGAGAGAGTTGGAGAGATCCGACCCCTCCCGGACTCCTCCGCCTCCTAGCAAGAGCGCCAAGCCGCTTCCCAACGAGCGCGAGGTGAGGGAAGAGATGAGGAATCGGCCGACGCCCGACCTCGGTGCTCTGATCTTAGAGCACGCGAAGGAGGTCGAGCGTGTGGCCGGTTCCTCCAAGAACCTGAGCGGGAAGTTTGTGCACCGCCTCAGGGAGTCTGCACAGGCTCTTAGGTTGGCTGGACTCGAGGCGATCCAGCGAACCCACCGGGATGGCAGGGTCCAGGAGTTGGAGGAGGCCAACGAACGGCTCTCCTCCGAACTTGAGGACCTCAAGCGGGAGGTGGGTAGGCTCAGGCGGCAGCTTGAGTCTGCAACTCAAGACTCCCGAATGGAGGTGGAGCCACCCAGGGGGAAATCTCCTCCTACTACGGAGGCACGGGGAGGCAGGTCCTCCCCGAGTACGGGTCCAGCCGCTGGCGGCGTGGACGTGGAGAATATCATCTCCCGGGTGGGAGATATGATGGAGGCGAGATTCGCCGCTCTCAGAGGTGAGTTGAACCTCACCCTGGGAGCCGCGGGTCCCGCCTCCGGATTGGTGTTGGGGGGTGGTTCGTTGGGGGAGGTTAGGGGGGACGGCGCGGGTATTCCCCGTGCTGCCCAGCCCGACCAACCGCCGTCGGCCACCCCTCGCCCGGCGAAAGCCGGGAAAAAGGGAAGGGGCAAGAGGGGGACTAGGGGGGTGACCGAGGTCCCTCCTCCGGCTGAGTCCGCTGTGCGGGTTCAGTCCGGGGGTGGGGACTCCTGGGCGGAGGTGGTGGGCCGCAAGGCTCCCACTTCTGCCCCGGTCGCACCCTCGTCCTCCTCGAAAAAGAAGAGGGTGAAGGGGAAGAAGTCGGCCGGGAAGGCCGGCTCCGGCCCCGCGAAGAAGAATGTTGGTGTGCGTCTGGGTAGGCTTCCCAGGTCGGAGGCGGTGACCATCACCGTCCCGCCTGGGTGCTCCCAGACGCTCACCAACGCTATGTTGGTGGCGCGTAATGCCTTTGCTCTTGATGAGCTAGGCATCGAGGCCGTGAGGCCCAAGAGGGCAAAGACCGGTGCCCTCATTCTTGAGGTAGACGGCGAGGGGAGGGCGGAAAAGGCGGACAATCTCGCCATTCGCCTTACAGAGGTGTTGGAGCCTAGGGGCCTCAAGGTCGGCCGCCCAATGAAGCTCGTTGAGCTGAGGGTGGTCGGGCTTGAGGACTCCGTGAGGGCCATAGAGGTGAAGGCGGCTCTCTCTAGGGAGGGTGGGTGCCCCATGGACCGGATCGTGGTTGGTACCATCCAGCGATCCGGCCCATTGGGCACCGTGTGGGCGCGATGCCCATTGGCGGGGGCTAAAAAGCTCTTCGCCAAGGGGGATCGTATTAGGGTTGGGTGGGCGACAGCTCGGGTCGAGCTGCTCAAGCCCCGGCCGTTGCAGTGCTACCGCTGCCTCCAGCACGGTCACGTGCGGGCGCGGTGCACTGCCGACGAGGACCGTAGCACTTTGTGCTATCGGTGTGGCGCTGCAGGCCACAAGGCGGCCGGGTGTCCGGCGGCGGCTCCCAATTGTCCGCTCTGCGCGGACTTGGGTCTGCCGTCCGGGCACCGCTTGGGCAGCTCGGCCTGTAAGCCGCCCGTCCGAAAGGGCGGGCGTGGGGGGCCCTCGAGGGCCGGCACTACGGTGCCCAAGGGGCAGGCGGTTGCGCCTGATCGGGGTGGGGCTGCTCCTTCTCCGAAGGGGTAGACCTGCCCCGATATGTCTCCCTTTCCCGGGAGACATCATCCCCCAGGGGCCGCGGCAACCGACCATCTGTTGCCGCGGTACGGGTAGTAGCGCACCCGGGGCCCGAGCTGTGGTGGTGGAGGGCGGCCGTCTCGCCGAGTGTTTGAGCACCGCTCCACTCGAGTACTTCCAGGCGAGGCGGTCGCCGGGGCTGCAGCATCGGCGAATGGGGGTTCGCCGATGCATTGCACGCGGCCCGGGATGGCCGGCGATGTCGGCGTGGCCCCGACATCGCCGTCTTTAGCTGGGTAGGGGAGGCTCAGCCCTCCAACTTGTGGGAAGCGGGCGCCCTTCTGGCGCCCTTGCACGGGGAGGGTCTGGTTGTTGTTCGCAAGAGATCCCAGACTCTCCCCGGTAGTGCAGGGATGGCCACCGTGGGGTTTTAGCCGGTAAGAGTCCGGCATAACCCCGGAGCTTCCCCAGCTCCGGGGTATCCATGATGGATTTCCCCACGTAAAAAAAAAAAAAAAAAAAAAGGTTAGGTTAGGTTAGGTTGGGGTGCGGGTCAGAATACACCCAGGGTATACCCTGCCTGTCGTAAGAGGCGACTAAAAGGGTGCATCGCGGAAGCTGAGGTAGCCTCAGTGATGCTCCGGGGCGATGCCGGCGGGATCTTCGGATCCTGGCAGGGCCTCCCTTGCCGGTAAGGCCCGGAGTTGAGAGGTGAGAAGGTGGAAGCGGTGCGGGACGGGACTCTTTGTTGACGACTTAGGCACGATATGGGAGGGTGTTTACTTATTACTAATTATGGATACACGCTATAAAGGGAGGAAAACTTACGGTGCAGGAGGCCTCGGAACCTCCAGTACCGGCGCAGTCTCGGGTGGTCAAGCGGGCCCGGCTGCGTCGTCATCTGGCAACCGTGGGACGTCCGTGGTGGAGGGCCAGGCCACGGCGTCTTGTGCTACTGGCACCTCTGGGGATGGGGGGACTTCTTCGCGGCCGCTGGTCGGCCACGTAAGGGATCTCGCGGCGGGCAGCGCTGGTCGCTGGTCCTTGGGCGGGATGGACTCCGACGACGAGGAGGGGTATTCCGATACCTCCTTCTCGTGTCGGTTGGAGCCACCGGTGTTGAGGAAGAGGGGCAGGCCCCCTACTACGGGCGAGTACGTTGGGCTCGCTGAGGCGAAGCGGGCGTACATGGAGCTCTGCCGGGAGGAGGAGGCGGTCCGGAGGGAGTTGGAGCGATCCGATCCCTCCCGGGCCCCTCCGCCTCCTAGTAAGAGCGCAAAACCGCTGCCCGATGAGAGGGAGGTGCGGGAGCAAATGAGGCACCGGCCGACGCCCGACCTCGGTGCTCTTATCTTGGAGCACTCGGAGGAGGTCGAGCGCGTGGCCGGCTCCTCGAAGAACCTAAGCGGCAGGTTTGTTCACCGCCTGCGGGAGAGTGCGCAGGCCCTCAGGTTAGCCGGACTTGAGGCAATCCTGCGCACACAAAGGGACGGGAGAGTAAAAGAGTTGGAGGAAGCCAATGGTAGGCTCTCCTCCGAACTCGAAGATTTAAGGAGGGAGGTGGGCAGACTCAAACGTCAGCTCGAGTCTGCCACTCGGGAGCAATCTCGAATGGAGGTGGAGCCTCCGAGGGGCGTATCTCCGCCCATCACGGGGGAACGGGGAGGCGGGTCCTCCCCGCGTACGGGTCCAGCCGCTGGCGGCTTGGACGTGGAGAGTATCATCTCCCGGGTGGGAGATATGATGGAGGCGAGATTCGCCGCTCTCAGGGGTGAGATGAACCTCACCCTGGGAGCGGCGGGTCCCGCCTCCGGTTTGGTGTTGGGGGGTGGTTCGTTGGGGGAGGTTAGGGGGGATGGCGCGGGTTCTCCCCGCGCTGCCCAGCCCGACCAACCACCGTCGGCCACCCCTCGCCCGGCGAGAGCCGGGAAAAAGGGACGGGGTAAGAGGGGGAAAGGGGGGGTTACCGATGTCCCTCCCTCGGCTGAGTCCGCTGTGCGGGCCCAGTCCGGGGGTGGGGACTCCTGGGCGGGGGTGGTGGGCCGCAAGGCTCCCACTTCTGCCCCGGTCCCACCCTCGTCCTCCTCGAAAAAGAAGAGAGTGAAGGGGAAGAAGTCGGCCGGGAAGGCCGGCTCCGGCCCCGCGAAGAAGAATGTTGGTGTGCGTCTGGGTAGGCTTCCCAGGTCGGAGGCGGTGACCATCACCGTCCTGCCTGGGTGCTCCCAGACGCTCACCAACGCTATGTTGGTGGCGCGGAATGCCTTTGCTCTTGATGAGCTAGGCATCGAGGCCGTGAGGCCCAAGAGGGCAAAGACCGGTGCCCTCATTCTTGAGGTAGACGGCGAGGGGAGGGCGGAAAAGGCGGACAATCTCGCCATTCGCCTTACAGAGGTGTTGGAGCCTAGGGGCCTCAAGGTCGGCCGCCCAATGAAGCTCGTAGAGCTGAGGGTGGTCGGGCTTGAGGACTCCGTGAGGGCCATAGAGGTGAAGGCGGCTCTCTCTAGGGAGGGTGGGTGCCCCATGGACCGGATCGTGGTTGGTACCATCCAGCGATCCGGTCCATTGTGCACCGTGTGGGCGCGATGCCCATTGGCGGGGGCTAAAAAGCTCTTCGCCAAGGGGGATCGTATTAGGGTTGGGTGGGCGACAGCTCGGGTCGAGCTGCTCAAGCCCCGGCCGTTGCAGTGCTACCGCTGCCTCCAGCACGGTCACGTGCGGGCGCGGTGCACTGCCGACGAGGACCGTAGCACTTTGTGCTATCGGTGTGGCGCTGCAGGCCACAAGGCGGCCGGGTGTCCGGCGGCGGCGCCCAATTGTCCGCTTTGCGCGGACTTGGGTCTGCCGTCCGGGCACCGCTTGGGCAGCTCGGCCTGTAAGCCGCCCGTCCGTAAGGGCGGGCGTGGGGAGCCCTCTAGGGCCGGCACTAAGGTGCCCAAGGGGCAGGCCGTTGGGCCTGATCGGGGTGGGGCTGCTCCTTCTCCGAAGGAGTAGACCTGCCCCGATATGTCTCCCTTTTCCGGGAGACATCATCCCCCAGGGGCCGCGGCAACCGACCATCTGTTGCCGCGGTACGGGTAGTAGCGCACCCGGGGCCCGAGCTACGGTGGCGGAGGGCGGCCGTCTCGCCGAGTGTTTGAGCACCGCTCCACTCGAGTACTTCAAGGCGAGGCGGTCGCCGGGGCTGCAGCATCGGCGAATGGGGGTTCGCCGATGCATTGCACGCGGCCCGGGACGGTCGGCGATGTCGGCGTGGCCCCGACATCGCCGTCTTTAGCTGGGTAGGGGAGGCTGTGCCCTCCAACTTTTGGGATGCGGGCGCCCTTCTGGCGCCCTTGCACGGGGAGGGTCTGGTTGTTGTTCGCAAGAGATCCCAGACCCTCCCCGGTAGTGCAGGGATGGCCACCGTGGGGTTTTAGCCGGTAAGAGTCCGGCATAACCCCGGAGCTTCCCCAGCTCCGGGGTATCCATGATGGATTTCCCCACGTAAAAAAAAAAAAAAAAAAAAGGTTAGGTTAGGTTCCCCGTCTGGGTGCGGGTCAGAATACACCCAGGGTAAGCCCTGCCTGTCGTAAGAGGCGACTAAAAGGGTGCATCGCGGAAGCTGAGGTAGCCTCAGTGATGCTCCGGGGCGATGCCGGCGGGATCTTCGGATCCTGGCAGGGCCTCCCTTGCCGGTAAGGCCCGGAGTTGAGAGGTGAGAAGGTGGAAGCGGTGCGGGGCGGGACTTCTGTTGACGACTTCGGCACGTTAGGGGTGGTTTTATTTTAATAATTATGGACTTACGTAACAAAGGGAGGAAAACTTACGGTGCAGGAGGCCTCGGAACCTCCAGTACCGGCGCAGTTTCGGGTGGTCAAGCGGGCCCGGCTGCGTCGTCATCCGGCAACCGTGGGACGTCCGTGGTGGAGGGCCAGGCCACGGCGTCTAGAGCTACTGGCGCCTCTGGGGATGGGGGGAATACTTCGAGGCCGCTGGTCGGCCACGTTAAGGATCTCGCGGCGGGCAGCGCTGGTCGCTGGTCGCTCGGGATGGACTCCGACGACGAGGAGGGGTACTCGGATGCCTCCCTCTCGTGTCGGATGGAGCCTCCTGTGGTGAGGAAGAGGGGCAGGCCCCCTACCACTGGGGAGTATGTGGGGTTGGCGGAGGCGAAGCGCGCCTATATGGAGCTTTGCCGGGAGGAGGAGGCGGTCCGGCGGGAGTTGGAGCGATCCGACCCCTCCCGGACTCCTCCGCCTCCTAGCAAAGGCGCTAAGCCGCTCCCGAATGAGCGGGAGGTGCGAGAGGAAATGAGGAACCGGCCGACGCCCGACCTCGGTGCTCTCATTTTGGAGCATGCGAAGGAGGTCGAGCGTGTGGCCGGCTCCTCAAAAAATTTGAGCGGCAAATTTGTACATCGCCTCAGGGAGTCTGCCCAGGCCCTTAGGCTTGCCGGACTAGAGGCGATACAACGGACACATCGGGATGGGAGGGTCCAGGAGTTGGAGGAGGCTAACGAACGGCTCTCCTCCGAACTTGAGGACCTCAAGCGGGAAGTCGGTAGGCTCAAGCGCAAGCTCGAGTCTGCCACGCAAGAATCCCGCATGGAGGTTGAGCCTCCCGGGGCTACATCCCCACCTATCACGGGGGCACGGGGAGGCAGGTCCTCCCCGAGTACGGGTCCAGCCGCTGGCGGCGTGGACGTGGAGACTATAATCTCCCGGGTGGGAGATATAATGGAGGCGAGATTCGCCGCGCTCAGGGGTGAGTTAAACCTCACCCTGGGAGCGGCGGGTCCCGCCTCCGGTTTGGTGTTGGGAGGTGGCTCGTTGGGGGAGGTTAGGGGGGACGGCGCGGGTACTCCCCGCGCTGCCCAGCCCGACCAACCACCGTCGGCCACCTCTCGCCCGGCGAAAGCCGGGAAAAAGGGAAGGGGTAAGAGGGGGACTAGGGGGGTGACCGATGTCCCTCCTCCGGCTGAGTCTGCTGTGCGGACCCAGTCCGGGGATGGGGACTCCTGGGCGGGGGTGGTGGGTCGTAAGACTCCCACTTCTGCCCCGGTCCCACCCTCTTCCTCCTCGAAGAGGAAGAAGACTAAGGGGAAGAAGTCGGCCGCGAAGGCCGGCTCCGGCCCCGCGAAGAAGACTGTTGGTGTGCGTCTGGGTAGGCTTCCCAGGTCGGAGGCGGTGACCATCACCGTCCCGCCTGGGTGCTCCCAGACGCTCACCAACGCAATGTTGGTGGCGCGGAACGCATTCGCCCTCGATGAGCTTGGCATCGAGGCGGTGAGGCCCAAGAGGGCCAAGACTGGAGCCCTCATCTTAGAGGTGGAGGGCGAGGGGAGGGCGGAAAAGGCCGACCAACTGGCCTATCGCCTCACCGAGGTGTTGGAACCGAGGGGCCTCAAGGTCGGCCGCCCGATGAAGCTCGTTGAGCTGAGGGTGGTCGGCCTTGAGGACTCGGTCCGCGCCATCGAGGTGAAGGCGGCCTTGTCGAGGGAGGGTGGGTGCCCAATGGACCCGATCGCGGTTGGCAACATCCAGCGATCGGGCCCATTGGGCACCGTGTGGGCGCGATGTCCACTCGCGGCGGCGAAGAAAATCTTCGCCAAAGGGGATAGAATACGGGTGGGGTGGGCAACAGCTCGGGTCGAGCTGCTCAAGCCCCGGCCGTTGCAGTGCTACCGCTGCCTCCAGCACGGTCACGTGCGGGCGCGGTGCACTGCCGACGAGGACCGTAGCACTTTGTGCTATCGGTGTGGCACTGCAGGCCACAAGGCGGCCGGGTGTCCGGCGGCTGCGCCCAACTGTCCGCTCTGCGCGGACTTGGGCCTGCCGTCCGGGCACCGCTTGGGCAGCTCGGCCTGTAAGCCGCCCGTCCGAAAGGGCGGGCGTGGGGGGCCCTCGAGGGCCGGCACTACGGTGCCCAAGGGGCAGGCGGCTGCGCCTGATCGGGGTGGGGCTGCTCCTTCTCCGAAGGAGTAGACTCACCCCGATATGTCTCCCTTTCCCGGGAGACATCATCCCCCAGGGGCCGCGGCAACCGACCACCTGTTGCCGCGGTACGGGTAGTAGCGCACCCGGGGCCCGAGCTACGGTGGTGGAGGGCGGCCGCCCCGCCGAGTGTTTGAGCACCGCTCCACTCGAGTACTTCAAGGCGAGGCGGTCGCCGGGGCTGCAGCATCGGCGAATGGGGGTCCGCCGATGCATTGCACGCGGCCCGGGATGGTCGGCGATGTCGGCGTGGCCCCGACATCGCCGTCTTTAGCTGGGTAGGGGAGGCTCAGCCCTCCAACTTTTGGAAAGCGGGCGCCCTTCTGGCGCCCTTGCACGGGGAGGGTCTGGTTGTTGTTCGCAAGAGATCCCAGACTCTCCCCGGTAGTGCAGGGATGGCCACCGTGGGGTTTTAGCCGGTAAGAGTCCGGCATAACCCCGGAGCTTCCCCAGCTCCGGGGTATCCATGATGGATTTCCCCACGTAAAAAAAAAAAAAAAAAAAAAAAAAGGTTAGGTTAGGTTCCCCGTCTGGGTGCGGGTCAGAATACACCCAGGGTATACCCTGCCTGTCGTAAGAGGCGACTAAAGGGGTGCATCGCGGAAGCTGAGGTAGCCTCAGTGATGCTCCGGGGCGATGCCGGCGGGATCTTCGGATCCTGGCAGGGCCTCCCTTGCCGGTAAGGCCCGGAGTTGAGAGGTGAGAAGGTGGAAGCGGTGCGGGGCGGGACTCTTTGTTGACGACACGGGCACGTTAGGGGAGGTTTATTTGTTACAATATGGAGACACGACATAAAGGGAAGGTATCTTACGGTGCAGGAGGCCTCGGAACCTCCAGTACCGGCGCAGTTTCGGGTGGTCAAGCGGGCCCGGCTGCGTCGTCATCTGGCAACCGTGGGACGTCCGTGGTGGAGGGCCAGGCCACGGCGTCTAGAGCTACTGGCGCCTCTGGGGATGGGGGGAACACTTCGAGGCCGCTGGTCGGCCACGTTAAGGATCTCGCGGCGGGCAGCGCTGGTCGCTGGTCGCTCGGGATGGACTCCGACGACGAGGAGGGGTACTCGGATGCCTCCCTCTCGTGTCGGATGGAGCCTCCTGTGATGAGGAAGAGGGGCAGGCCCCCTACCACTGGGGAGTATGTGGGGTTGGCGGAGGCGAAGCGCGCCTATATGGAGCTTTGCCGGGAGGAGGAGGCGGTCCGGAGGGAGTTGGAGCGATCCGACCCCTCCCGGACTCCTCCGCCTCCTAGCAAAGGCGCTAAGCCGCTCCCGAATGAGCGGGAGGTGCGAGAGGAAATGAGGAACCGGCCGACGCCCGACCTCGGTGCTCTCATTTTGGAGCATGCGAAGGAGGTCGAGCGTGTGGCCGGCTCCTCAAAAAATTTGAGCGGCAAATTTGTACATCGCCTCAGGGAGTCCGCCCAGGCCCTTAGGCTTGCCGGACTAGAGGCGATACAACGGACACATCGGGATGGGAGGGTCCAGGAGTTGGAGGAGGCTAACGAACGGCTCTCCTCCGAACTTGAGGACCTCAAGCGGGAAGTCGGTAGGCTCAAGCGCAAGCTCGAGTCTGCCACGCAAGAATCCCGCATGGAGGTTGAGCCTCCCGGGGCTACATCCCCACCTATCACGGGGGCACGGGGAGGCAGGTCCTCCCCGAGTACGGGTCCAGCCGCTGGCGGCGTGGACGTGGAGACTATAATCTCCCGTGTTGGAGATATGATGGAGGCGAGATTCGCCGCTCTCAGGGGTGAGTTGAACCTCACCCTGGGAGCGGCGGGTCCCGCCTCCGGTTTGGTGTTGGGGGGTGGTTCGTTGGGGGAGGTTAGGGGGGACGGTGCGGGTACACCCCGTGCTGCCCAGCCCGACCAACCACCGTCGGCCACCTCTCGCCCGGCGAAAGCCGGGAAAAAGGGGAGGGGCAAGAGGGGGACTAGGGGGGTGACTGATGTTCCTCCCACGGCTGGGTCTGCTGTGCAGGCTCAGTCCGGGGGTGGGGACTCCTGGGCGGAGGTGGTGGGCCGCAAGGCTCCCACTTCTGCCCCGGTCCCACCCTCTTCCTCCTCGAAGGAGAATAAGGGGAAGAAGAAGAAGGGGAAGAAGTCGGCCGGGAAGGCCGACTCCGGCCCCGCGAAGAAAAACGTTGGTGTGCGTCTGGGTAGGCTTCCCAGGTCGGAGGCGGTGACCATCACCGTCCCGCCTGGGTGCTCCCAGACGCTCACCAACGCAATGTTGGTGGCTAGAAACGCCTTCGCTCTTGATGAGCTGGGCATTGAGGCGGTGAGGCCCAAGCGGGCCAAGACCGGTGCCCTCATTCTTGAGGTGGACGGTGAGGGGAGGGCGGAAAAGGCGGACAATCTCGCCATTCGCCTTACAGAGGTATTGGAGCCGAGGGGCCTCAAGGTCGGCCGCCCAATGAAGCTCGTTGAGCTGAGGGTGGTCGGCCTTGAGGACTCGGTCCGCGCCATCGAGGTGAAGGCCGCCTTATCGCGGGAGGGTGGGTGCCCAATGGACCCGATCGTGGTTGGTACCATCCAGCGATCGGGCCCATTGGGCACCGTGTGGGCGAGATGTCCACTCGCGGCGGCGAAGAAAATCTTCGCCAAAGGGGACCGTATACGGGTGGGGTGGGGTATAGCTCGGGTCGAGCTGCTCAAGCCCCGGCCGTTGCAGTGTTACCGCTGCCTCCAGCACGGTCACGTGCGGGCGCGGTGCACTGCCGACGAGGACCGTAGCACTCTGTGCTATCGGTGTGGCGCTGCAGGCCACAAGGCGGCCGGGTGTCCGGCGGCGGCGCCCAACTGTCCGCTCTGCGCGGACTTGGGTCTGCCGTCCGGGCACCGCTTGGGCAGCTCGGCCTGTAAGCCGCCCGTCCGCAAGGTCGGGCGTGGGGGGCCCTCGAGGGCCGGCACTTCGGTGCCCAAGGGGCAGGCGGTTGCGCCTGATCGGGGTGGGGCTGCTCCTTCTCCGAAGGAGTAGACTCACACCGATATGTCTCCCTTTTCCGGGAGACATCATCCCCCAGGGGCCGCGGCAACCGACCACCTGTTGCCGCGGTACGGGTAGTAGCGCACCCGGGGCCCGAGCTACGGTGGTGGAGGGCGGCCGTCTCGCCGAGTGTTTGAGCACCGCTCCACTCGAGTACTTCAAGGCGAGGCGGTCGCCGGGGCTGCAGCATCGGCGAATGGGGGTTCGCCGATGCATTGCACGCGGCCCGGGATGGTCGGCGATGTCGGCGTGGCCCCGACATCGCCGTCTTTAGCTGGGTAGGGGAGGCTCAGCCCTCCAACTTTTGGGAAGCGGGCGCCCTTCTGGCGCCCTTGCACGGGGAGGGTCTGGTTGTTGTTCGCAAGAGATCCCAGACCCTCCCCGGTAGTGCAGGGATGGCCACCGTGGGGTTTTAGCCGGTAAGAGTCCGGCATAACCCCGGGGCTTCCCCAGCTCCGGGGTATCCATGATGGATTTCCCCACGTAAAAAAAAAAAAAAAAAAAAAAAGGTTAGGTTAGGTTAGGTTAGGTTAGGTTAGGTTCCCCGTCTGGGTGCGGGTCAGAATACACCCAGGGTATACCCTGCCTGTCGTAAGAGGCGACTAAAAGGGTGCATCGCGGAAGCTGAGGTAGCCTCAGTGATGCTCCGGGGCGATGCCGGCGGGATCTTCGGATCCTGGCAGGGCCTCCCTTGCCGGTAAGGCCCGGAGTTGAGAGGTGAGAAGGTGGAAGCGGTGCGGGGCGGTACTTTTGTTGACGACTTCGGCACGTTAGGGGTGGTTTTACTTATAACAATTATGGATTTACGCAACAAGGGTAGGAAAACTTACGGTGCAGGAGGCCTCGGAACCTCCAGTACCGGCGCAGTTTCGGGTGGTCAAGCGGGCCCGGCTGCGTCGTCATCTGGCAACCGTGGGACGTCCGTGGTGGAGGGCCAGGCCACGGCGTCTAAGGCTACTGGTTCCTCTGGGGCTGGGGGGAGTTTTGCGAGGCCGCTGGCCGGCCTCGTTAAAGATTTAGCGGCGGGCAGCGCTGGTCGCTGGTCGCTGGGGATGGACTCTGACGACGAGGAGGGGTTGTCAGACACCTCTTTCTCGTGTCAGTTGGAGCCTCCATCCGGTGTAGTACGGAAGAGGGGCAGGCCCCCAACAACCGGGGAGTATGTCGGGCTGGCGGAGGCTAAGCGAGCCTACATGGAGCTTTGCCGGGAGGAGGAGGCGGTCCGGAGGGAGTTGGAGCGATCCGATCCCTCCCGGACCCCTCCGCCTCCTAGTAAGGCTGCTAAGCCTCTCCCGAATGAACGGGAGGTGAGGGAGGAAATGAGGAGCCGGCCGACGCCCGACCTCGGTGCTCTCATTTTGGAGCACGCTAAGGAGGTCGAGCGTGTGGCCGGTTCCTCCAAGAACTTGAGTGGGCGTTTCGTTCATCGCCTTCGGGAAAGTGCCCAGGCGCTTAGGCTTGCGGGGCTCGAGGCGATCCAGCGGACGCATCGTGATGGGCGGGTCCAGGAGTTGGAGGAGGCCAACGAACGGCTCTCCTCCGAACTCGAGGACTTGAAACGTGAGGTGGGCAGACTGAGGAGGCAGCTCGAGTCTGCCACTCGGGAGCAATCCGTAATGGAGGTGGAGCCTCCCAGGGGGACAACTCCTCCTATCTTGGGGGCACGGGGAGGCAGGTCCTCCCCGAGTACGGGTCCAGCTGCTGGCGGCGTGGACGTGGAGAAGATTATCTCCCGCGTGGGAGAGATGATGGAGGCGAGATTCGCCGCTCTCAGGGGGGAGTTGAACCTCACCCTGGGAGCGGCGGGTCCCGCCTCCGGATTGGTGTTGGGGGGTTGTACGTTGGGGGAGGTTAGGGGGGACGGCGCGGGTACACCCCGTGCTGCCCAGCCCGACCAACCACCGTCGGCCACCCCTCGCCCGGCGAAAGCCGGGAAAAAGGGAAGGGGTAAGAGGGGGACTAGGGGAGTGACTGAGGTCCCTCCTCCGGCTGAGTCTGCTGTGCGGGCCCAGTCCGGGGGTGGGGACTCCTGGGCGGAGGTGGTGGGTCGCAAGGCTCCCACTTCTGCCCCGGTCCCTCCCTCTTCCTCCTCGAAAAAGAAGAGGGTAAAGGGGAAGAAGTCGGCCGCGAAGGCCGGCTCCGGCCCCGATAAGAAGAAGGGGGGTGTGCGTCTGGGTAGGCTTCCCAGGTCGGAGGCGGTGACCATCACCGTCCCGCCTGGGTGCTCCCAGACGCTCACCAACGCAATGTTGGTGGCGCGGAACGCATTCGCCCTCGATGAGCTTGGCATCGAGGCGGTGAGGCCCAAGAGGGCCAAGACCGGAGCCCTCATCTTAGAGGTGGAGGGCGAGGGGAGGGCGGAAAAGGCCGACCAACTGGCCTATCGCCTCACCGAGGTGTTGGAACCGAGGGGCCTCAAGGTCGGCCGCCCGATGAAGCTCGTTGAGCTGAGGGTGGTCGGCCTTGAGGACTCGGTCCGCGCCATCGAGGTGAAGGCGGCCTTATCGAGGGAGGGTGGGTGCCCAATGGACCCGATCGCGGTTGGCAACATCCAGCGATCGGGCCCATTGGGCACCGTGTGGGCGAGATGTCCACTCGCGGCGGCGAAAAAACTTTTCGCCAAGGGGGATAGGATACGGGTGGGGTGGGCTACAGCTCGGGTCGAGCTGCTCAAGCCCCGGCCGTTGCAGTGTTACCGCTGCCTCCAGCACGGTCACGTGCGGGCGCGGTGCACTGCCGACGAGGACCGTAGCACTTTGTGCTATCGGTGTGGCGCTGCAGGCCACAAGGCGGCCGGGTGTCCGGCGGCGGCGCCCAACTGTCCGCTCTGCGCGGACTTGGGTCTGCCGTCCGGGCACCGCTTGGGCAGCTCGGCCTGTAAGCCGCCCGTCCGAAAGGGCGGGCGTGGGGAGCCCTCGAGGGCCGGCACATCTGTGCCCAAGGGGCAGGCGGTTGCGCCTGATCGGAGTGGGGCTGCTCCTTCTCCGAAGGAGTAAACTCACCCCGATATGTCTCCCTTTTCCGGGAGACATCATCCCCCAGGGGCCGCGGCAACCGACCATCTGTTGCCGCGGTACGGGTAGTAGCGCACCCGGGGCCCGAGCTACGGTGGAGGAGGGCGGCCGTCTCGCCGAGTGTTTGAGCACCGCTCCACTCGAGTACTTCAAGGCGAGGCGGTCACCGGGGCTGCAGCATCGGCGAATGGGGGTTCGCCGATGCATTGCACGCGGCCCGGGATGGTCGGCGATGTCGGCGTGGCCCCGACATCGCCGTCTTTAGCTGGGTAGGGGAGGCTCAGCCCTCCAACTTTTGGGAAGCGGGCGCCCTTCTGGCGCCCTTGCACGGGGAGGGTCTGGTTGTTGTTCGCAAGAGATCCCAGACCCTCCCCGGTAGTGCAGGGATGGCCACCGTGGGGTTTTAGCCGGTAAGAGTCCGGCATAACCCCGGAGCTTCCCCAGCTCCGGGGTATCCATGATGGATTTCCCCACGTAAAAAAAAAAAAAAAAAAAAAAAAAAAAAAAAAAAAAAAAGGTTAGGTTAGGTTAGGTTCCCCGTCTGGGTGCGGGTCAGAATACACCCAGGGTATACCCTGCCTGTCGTAAGAGGCGACTAAAAGGGTGCATCGCGGAAGCTGAGGTAGCCTCAGTGATGCTCCGGGGCGATGCCGGCGGGATCTTCGGATCCTGGCAGGGCCTCCCTTGCCGGTAAGGCCCGGAGTTGAGGGGTGAGAAGGTGGAAGCGGTGCGGGGCGGGACTTATTGTTGACGACTTCGGCACGTTAGGGGTGGTTTTATTATTCAACAATTATGGATACACGCTACAAAGGGAGGAAAACTTACGGTGCAGGAGGCCTCGGAACCTCCAGTACCGGCGCAGTTTCGGGTGGTCAAGCGGGCCCGGCTGCGTCGTCATCCAGCAACCGTGGGACGTCCGTGGTGGAGGGCCAGGCCACGGCGTCTAGAGCTACTGGCGCCTCTGGGGCTGGGGGGACTTTTGCGAGGCCGCTGGCCGGTCTCGTGAAAGATTTGGCGGCGGGCAGCGCTGGTCGCTGGTCGCTGGGGATGGACTCGGACGACGAGGAGGGGTTGTCAGACACCTCTTTCTCGTGCCAGTTGGAGCAGCCATCCGGTGTAGTGAGGAAAAGGGGCAGGCCCCCTACAACGGGAGAATATGTTGGGCTGGCGGAGGCTAAGCGGGCCTATATGGAGCTTTGCCGGGAGGAGGAGGCGGTCCGGAGGGAGTTGGAGCGATCCGATCCCTCCCGGACCCCTCCGCCTCCTAGCAAGGCTGCTAAGCCTCTCCCCAATGAGAGGGAGGTGAGGGAGGAAATGAGGAGCCGGCCGACGCCCGACCTCGGTGCTCTCATCTTGGAGCACGCTAAGGAGGTCGAGCGTGTGGCCGGTTCCTCCAAGAACTTGAGTGGGCGTTTCGTTCATCGCCTTCGGGAAAGTGCCCAGGCGCTTAGGCTTGCGGGGCTCGAGGCGATCCAGCGGACGCATCGTGATGGGCGGGTCCAGGAGTTGGAGGAGGCCAACGAACGGCTCTCCTCCGAACTCGAGGACTTGAAGCGTGAGGTGGGCAGACTGAGGAGGCAGCTCGAGTCTGCAACTCGGGAGCAATCCGTAATGGAGGTGGAGCCTCCCAGGGGGACAACTCCTCCTATCTTGGGGGCACGGGGAGGCAGGTCCTCCCCGAGTACGGGTCCAGCTGCTGGCGGCGTGGACGTGGAGAAGATTATCTCCCGCGTGGGAGAGATGATGGAGGCGAGATTCGCCGCTCTCAGGGGGGAGTTGAACCTCACCCTGGGAGCGGCGGGTCCCGCCTCCGGTTTGGTGTTGGGGGGTGGTTCGTTGGGGGAGGTTAGGGGGGACGGCGCGGGTACTCCCCGTGCCGCCCAGCCCGACCAACCACCGTCGGCCACCCCTCGCCCGGCGAAAGCCGGGAAAAAGGGACGGGGTAAGAGGGGGAAGAGGGGGGTGACTGAGGTCCCTCCTCCGGCTGAGTCCGCTGTGCGGGCCCAGTCCGGGGGTGAGGACTCCTGGGCGGAGGTGGTGGGCCGCAAGGCTCCCACTTCTGCCCCGGTCCCTCCCTCTGCCTCCTCGAAGAAGAGGAAGGTGAAGGGGAAGAAGTCGGCCGCGAAGGCCGGCTCCGGCCCCGAGAAGAAGAAAGTTGGTGTGCGTCTGGGTCGGCTGCCCAGGTCGGAGGCGGTGACCATCACCGTCCCGCCTGGGTGCTCCCAGACGCTCACCAACGCTATGTTGGTGGCGCGTAACGCCTTCGCCCTCGACGAGGTGGGCATCGAGGCGGTGAGGCCCAAGCGGGCGAAGACGGGGGCCCTCATCCTTGAGGTTGAGGGAGAAGGGAGGGCGGAAAAGGCCGATAACCTGGCCTATCGCCTCACCGAGGTGCTGGAGCCGAAGGGCCTCAAGGTCGGCCGCCCAATGAAGCTCGTTGAGCTGAGGGTGGTCGGCCTTGAGGACTCGGTCCGCGCCATCGAGGTGAAGGCGGCCTTATCGAGGGAGGGAGGGTGCCCCATGGACCGGATCGTGGTCGGTACCATCCGGCGATCCGGCCCATTGGGCACCGTGTGGGCGCGATGCCCACTTGCGGGCGCGAAGAAGATCTTCGCAAAGGGGGATAGGTTACGGGTGGGGTGGGCTATAGCTCGGGTCGAGCTGCTCAAGCCCCGGCCGTTGCAGTGCTACCGCTGCCTCCAGCACGGACACGTGCGGGCGCGGTGCACTGCCGATGAGGACCGTAGCACTTTGTGCTATCGGTGTGGCGCTGCAGGCCACAAGGCGGCCGGGTGTCCGGCGGCGGCGCCCAACTGTCCGCTCTGCGCGGACTTGGGTCTGCCGTCCGGGCACCGCTTGGGCGGCTCGGCCTGTAAGCCGCCCGTCCGAAAGGGCGGGCGTGGGGGGCCCTCTAGGGCCGGCACTAAGGTGCCCAAGGCGCAGGCCGTTGCGCCTGATCGGGGTGGGGCTGCTCCTTCTCCGAAGGAGTAGACCTGCCCCGATATGTCTCCCTTTCCCGGGAGACATCATCCCCCAGGGGCCGCGGCAACCGACCATCTGTTGCCGCGGTACGGGTAGTAGCGCACCCGGGGCCCGAGCTGTGGTGGTGGAGGGCGGCCGTCTCGCCGAGTGTTTGAGCTCCGCTCCACTCGAGTACTTCAAGGCGAGGCGGTCGCCGGGGCTGCAGCATCGGCGAATGGGGGTTCGCCGATGCATTGCACGCGGCCCGGGACGGTCGGCGATGTCGGCGTGGCCCCGACATCGCCGTCTTTAGCTGGGTAGGGGAGGCTCAGCCCTCCAACTTTTGGGAAGCGGGCGCCCTTCTGGCGCCCTTGCACGGGGAGGGTCTGGTTGTTGTTCGCAAGAGATCCCAGACCCTCCCCGGTAGTGCAGGGATGGCCACCGTGGGGTTTTAGCCGGTAAGAGTCCGGCATAACCCCGGAGCTTCCCCAGCTCCGGGGTATCCATGATGGATTTCCCCACGTAAAAAAAAAAAAAAAAAAAAGGTTAGGTTAGGTTTCCCCGTCTGGGTGCGGGTCAGAATACACCCAGGGTATACCCTGCCTGTCGTAAGAGGCGACTAAAAGGGTGCATCGCGGAAGCTGAGGTAGCCTCAGTGATGCTCCGGGGCGATGCCGGCGGGATCTTCGGATCCTGGCAGGGCCTCCCTTGCCGGTAAGGCCCGGAGTTGAGAGGTGAGAAGGTGGAAGCGGTGCGGGACGGGCTTTTTTCGGTGACGACAGGGCAAGTTACGGGCGGTATATATTTTATCATGGATACACGATCTAAAGGGAAGAAAACTTACGGTGCAGGAGGCCTCGGAACCTCCAGTACCGGCGCAGTTTCGGGTGGTCAAGCGGGCCCGGCTGCGTCGTCATCTGGCAACCGTGGGACGTCCGTGGTGGAGGGCCAGGCCACGGCGTTTGAGGCTACTGGTTCCTCTGGGGCTGGGGGGAATTTTGCGAGGCCGCTGGCCGGCCTCGTCAAGGATTTGGCGGCGGACAGCGCTGGTCGCTGGTCGCTGGGTATGGATTCTGACGACGAGGAGGGCTTCTCTGACGCGTCCTTCTCGTGTCGACTAGAGCCTCCCGTTGTGAGAAAAAGGGGCAGGCCCCCTACAACGGGAGAATACGTGGGGCTCGCGGAGGCGAAGCGCGCCTACATGGAGCTCTGCCGGGAGGAGGAGGCGGTCCGGAGAGAGTTGGAGAGATCCGACCCCTCCCGGACTCCTCCGCCTCCTAGCAAGAGCGCCAAGCCGCTTCCCAACGAGCGCGAGGTGAGGGAAGAGATGAGGAATCGGCCGACGCCCGACCTCGGTGCTCTGATCTTAGAGCACGCGAAGGAGGTCGAGCGTGTGGCCGGCTCCTCAAAAAATTTGAGCGGGAAATTTGTGCACCGCCTCAGAGAAAGTGCACAGGCACTTAGATTAGCTGGTCTTGAGGCGATCCAGCGGACAAGTCGGGATGGGAGGGTCCAGGAGTTGGAGGAGGCAAACCACAGGCTCTCCTCCGAACTGGAGGACCTCAAGCAGGAGGTGGGCAGGCTCAAGCGTCAGCTCGAGTCTGGCGCTCGGGAGGATTCCCGAATGGAGGTGGTGCCTCCCAGGGGGATATCTCCTCCTATCACGGTGGCGCGGGGAGGCAGGTCCTCCCCGAGTACGGGTCCAGCCGCTGGCGGCTTGGACGTGGAGAGCATCATCTCCCGGGTGGGAGATATGATGGAGGCGAGATTCGCCGCTCTCAGGGGTGAGTTGAACCTCACCCTGGGAGCGGCGGGTCCCGCCTCCGGTTTGGTGTTGGGGGGTGTTTCGTTGGGGGAGGTTAGGGGGGACGGCGCGGGTACTCCCCGTGCCGCCCAGCCCGACCAACCACCGTCGGCCATCCCTCGCCCGGCGAAAGCCGGGAAAAAGGGACGGGCTAAGAGGGGGAAAGGGGTGGTGACTTCTGTCCCTCCCTCGGCTGGGTCTGCTGTGCAGGCTCAGTCCGGGGGCGGGGACTCCTGGGCGGAGGTGGTGGGTCGTAAGACTCCCACTTCTGCCCCGGTCCCACCCTCTTCCTCCTCGAAGAAGAGGAAGGTGAAGGGGAAGAAGTCGGCCGGGAAGGCCGGCTCCGGCCCCGAAAAGAGGAAAGGTGGTGGGCGTCTGGGTAGGCTGCCCAGGTCGGAGGCGGTGACCATCACCGTCCCGCCTGGGTGCAACCAGACGCTCACCAACGCTATGTTGGTGGCGAGGAACGCCTTTGCTCTTGATGAGCTGGGCATCGAGGCCGTGAGGCCCAAGCGGGCCAAGACCGGGGCCCTCATACTCGAAGTTGAGGGCGAGGGGAGGGCGGAAAAAGCCGACCAGCTGGCTTACCGCCTCACAGAGGTGTTGGAGCCCAGGGGCCTCAAGGTCGGCCGCCCAATGAAGCTCGTAGAGCTGAGGGTGGTCGGGCTTGAGGACTCCGTGAGGGCCATAGAGGTGAAGGCGGCTCTCTCTAGGGAGGGTGGGTGCCCCATGGACCGGATCGTGGTTGGTACCATCCAACGATCCGGCCCATTGGGCACCGTGTGGGCGCGATGCCCATTGGCGGGGGCTAAAAAGCTCTTCGCCAAGGGGGATCGTATTAGGGTTGGGTGGGCAACAGCTCGGGTCGAGCTGCTCAAGCCCCGGCCGTTGCAGTGCTACCGCTGCCTCCAGCACGGTCACGTGCGGGCGCGGTGCACTGCCGACGAGGACCGTAGCACTTTGTGCTATCGGTGTGGCGCTGCAGGCCACAAGGCGGCCGGGTGTCCGGCGGCGGCGCCCAATTGTCCGCTTTGCGCGGACTTGGGTCTGCCGTCCGGGCATCGCTTGGGCAGCTCGGCCTGTAAGCCGCCCGTCCGTAAGGGCGGGCGTGGGGGGCCCTCGAGGGCCGGCACTACGGTGCCCAAGGGGCAGGCGGTTGCGCCTGATCGGGGTGGGGCTGCTCCTTCTCCGAAGGAGTAGACCTGCCCCGATATGTCTCCCTTTCCCGGGAGACATCATCCCCCAGGGGCCGCGGCAACCGACCATCTGTTGCCGCGGTACGAGTAGTAGCGCACCCGGGGCCCGAGCTACGGTGGTGGAGGGCGGCCGTCTCGCCGAGTGTTTGAGCTCCGCTCCACTCGAGTACTTCAAGGCGAGGCGGTCGTCGGGGCTGCAGCATCGGCGAATGGGGGTTCGCCGATGCATTGCGCGCGGCCCGGGATGGTCGGCGATGTCGGCGTGGCCCCGACATCGCCGTCTTTAGCTGGGTAGGGGAGGCTCAGCCCTCCAACTTTTGGGAAGCGGGCGCCCTTCTGGCGCCCTTGCACGGGGAGGGTCTGGTTGTTGTTCGCAAGAGATCCCAGACCCTCCCCGGTAGTGCAGGGATGGCCACCGTGGGGTTTTAGCCGGTAAGAGTCCGGCATAACCCCGGAGCTTCCCCAGCTCCGGGGTATCCATGATGGATTTCCCCACGTAAAAAAAAAAAAAAAAAAAAAAAAAAAAGGTTAGGTTAGGTTCCCCCGTCTGGGTGCGGGTCAGAATACACCCAGGGTATACCCTGCCTGTCGTAAGAGGCGACTAAAAGGGTGCACCGCGGAAGCTGAGGTAGCCTCAGTGATGCTCCGGGGCGATGCCGGCGGGATCTTCGGATCCTGGCAGGGCCTCCCTTGCCGGTAAGGCCCGGAGTTGAGAGGTGAGAAGGTGGAAGCGGTGCGGGACTGGACACACTGTTGACGACACGGGCACGTTAGGGGAGGATTTTAAAAGACAATTATGGACATACGACATAAAGGGAAGAAAAGTTACGGTGCAGGAGGACTCGGAACCTCCAGTACCGGCGCAGTTTCGGGTGGTCAAGCGGGCCCGGCTGCGTCGTCATCCGGCAACCGTGGGACGTCCGTGGTGGAGGGCCAGGCCACGGCGTTTAAGGCTACTGGTTCCTCTGGGGCTGGGGGGAATCCTGCGAGGCCGCTGGCCGGCCTCGTGAAGGATTTAGCGGCGGGCAGCGCTGGTCGCTGGTCGCTTGGAATGGATTCCGACGACGAGGAGTGTTATTCGGACACCTCGTACTCGTGTCGGATGGAGCCTCCTGTTGTGAGGAAAAGGGGCAGGCCCCCTACAACAGGGGAGTATGTCGGATTGGCGGAGGCGAAGCGCGCCTATATGGAACTTTGCCGGGAGGAGGAGGCGGTCCGGAGGGAGATGGAGCGATCCGACCCCTCCCGGACTCCTCCGCCTCCTAGCAAAGGCGCTAAGCCGCTCCCCAATGAGAGGGAGGTGAGGGAGGCGATGAGGCACCGGCCGACGCCCGACCTTGGTGCTCTAATTTTAGAGCATTCTAAAGAGGTCGAGCGGGTGGCCGGCTCATCGAAAAATCTGAGCGGCCGATTCGTACATCTCCTGCGGGAAAGTGCGCAGGCTCTGAGGCTGGCTGGGCTGGAGGCAATCCAGCGTACAGAGAGGGAAGGGCGTGTGAAAGAGCTCGAGGAGGCCAATGATAGGCTCTCCTCCGAGCTCGAGGATTTAAGGAGGGAGGTGGGCAGGCTCAGGCGTCAGCTTGAGTCTGGTACACGGGAGGAGTCCCGAATGGAGGTACAGCCTTCCAGGGGAACATCACCCCCTATCACGGGGGCACGGGGAGGCAGGTCCTCCCCGGGTACGGGTCCAGCCGCTGGCGGCGTGGACGTGGAGGTGATTATCTCCCGAGTGGGAGAGATGATGGAGGCGAGATTCGCCGCCCTCAGAGGGGAGTTGAACCTCACCCTGGGAGCGGCGGGTCCCGCCCCCGGATTAGAGTTGGGGGGTGGCTCTTTGGTGGAGGTTAGGGGGGACAGCGGGGGGACTCCCCGCGCTGCCCAGCCCGACCAACCACCGTCGGCCACCACTCGCCCGGCGAAAGCCGGGAAAAAGGGACGGGGTAAGAGGGGGAAGAGGGGGGTGACCGAGGTCCCTCCTCCGGCTGGGTCTGCTGTGCAGGCTCAGTCCGGGGGCGGGGACTCCTGGGCGGAGGTGGTGGGTCGTAAGACTCCCACTTCTGCCCCGGTCCCACCCTCTTCCTCCTCGAAGAAGAGGAAGGAGAAGGGGAAGAAGTCGGCCGGGAAGGCCGGCTCCGGCCCCGAAAAGAGGAAAGGTGGTGGGCGTCTGGGTAGGCTACCCAGGTCGGAGGCGGTGACCATCACCGTCCCGCCTGGGTGCAACCAGACGCTCACCAACGCAATGTTGGTGGCGAGAAACGCCTTCGCTCTTGATGAGCTGGGCATTGAGGCCGTGAAGCCCAAGCGGGCCAAGACCGGGGCCCTCATACTAGAGGTTGAGGGCGAGGGGAGGGCGGAAAAAGCCGACCAGCTGGCTTACCGCCTCACAGAGGTGTTGGAGCCCAGGGGCCTCAAGGTCGGCCGCCCAATGAAGCTCGTAGAGCTGAGGGTGGTCGGGCTTGAGGACTCCGTGAGGGCCATAGAGGTGAAGGCGGCTCTCTCTAGGGAGGGTGGGTGCCCCATGGACCGGATCGTGGTTGGTACCATCCAGCGATCCGGCCCATTGGGCACCGTGTGGGCGCGATGCCCATTGGCGGGGGCTAAAAAGCTCTTCGCCAAGGGGGATCGTATTAGGGTTGGGTGGGCGACAGCTCGGGTCGAGCTGCTCAAGCCCCGGCCGTTGCAGTGTTACCGCTGCCTCCAGCACGG
The DNA here is from genome assembly GCA_963969225.1 of Xylocopa violacea. Lineage (NCBI taxonomy): Eukaryota > Metazoa > Arthropoda > Insecta > Hymenoptera > Apidae > Xylocopa > Xylocopa violacea. The sequence goes on along the minus strand of CAXAJV010001289.1, from coordinate 2,140,759 downwards.
TCACGTGCGGGCGCGGTGCACTGCCGACGAGGACCGTAGCACTCTGTGCTATCGGTGTGGCGCTGCAGGCCACAAGGCGGCCGGGTGTCCGGCGGCGGCGCCCAACTGTCCGCTTTGCGCGGACTTGGGTCTGCCGTCCGGGCACCGCTTGGGCAGCTCGGCCTGTAAGCCGCCCGTCCGAAAGGGCGGGCGTGGGGAGCCCTCTAGGGCAGGCACTAAGGTGCCCAAGGGGCAGGCGGTTGCGCCTGATCGGGGTGGGGCTGCTCCTTCTCCGAAGGAGTAAACCCGCCCCGATATGTCTCCCTTTTCCGGGAGACATCATCCCCCAGGGGCCGCGGCAACCGACCATCTGTTGCCGCGGTACGGGTAGTAGCGCACCCGGGGCCCGAGCTGTGGTGGTGGAGGGCGGCCGTCTCGCCGAGTGTTTGAGCTCCGCTCCACTCGAGTACTTCCAGGCGAGGCGGTCGTCGAGGCTGCAGCATCGGCGAATGGGGGTTCGCCGATGCATTGCACGCGGCCCGGGATGGTCGGCGATGTCGGCGTGGCCCCGACATCGCCGTCTTTAGCTGGGTAGGGGAGGCTCAGCCCTCCAACTTTTGGGAAGCGGGCGCCCTTCTGGCGCCCTTGCACGGGGAGGGTCTGGTTGTTGTTCGCAAGAGATCCCAGACTCTCCCCGGTAGTGCAGGGATGGCCACCGTGGGGTTTTAGCCGGTAAGAGTCCGGCATAACCCCGGAGCTTCCCCAGCTCCGGGGTATCCATGATGGATTTCCCCACGTAAAAAAAAAAAAAAAAAAAAAAAAAAAAGGTTAGGTTAGGTTGGGTTGGGTTCTAGAAGTTGTTGCAGCTGCAACAACATGTGCCATCCCCACCTCCTCGTGGTGGAACCTGGACACCGGAGTCATCCGGTGACTAACGGGGCTCTGGCTTTCGGGGGTTTCGTTGATACCAAGTAGCCTCAGTGATGCTCCGAGGCGATGCCGGTGGGATCTTCGGATCCTGGCGGGGCCTCCCTTGCCGGTAAGGCTCGGAGCGGAGGGGTGAAAACGGTGGATGCGGGCCTCCATCCCAGGGGTCACGGCCAGTTCTGGTCGTGATACGGGGAGTTGCGTCCCCGGGATCCCATAGCTCGGCAGGGGTGGTGTGACCCCTGTCGTAATACCGTAAACCGGTGGTCATGTTTCGCCGGAGCGGGGGGCTTGCCTTCATTGGCCGGCCCGCGAGGGGATAAACCTCTATAAAAAGTCCCTAGCCTCAAGCTGCGGTACGCGGCGAGGGGGCACGTCCAGTCCTCGCGGCTGGGCGTGGCCGGTGGGTGCACCGGTCTCGAGCGACCAACCCCGGGGATACTGGCGCCCCCCGGGTGTATCTGCCTTCCCCTGGCATGGCGGCTCTGCCAGGGGTGACCTCCTTTCCGACCTACTCGTGGGAACAGTATGGAGAATTGTTCATTGTTTAAAAAACCGGGGATTGGGGGGGTCTGTGAAGAGGAAAAGGCGGGGACCAGTGGGGTCCGAAAGGTCGGCGGTCCGAGACCAAACATCGTCTCGGACACAAAACTCACTGCCTCACAGGGGCAGGTAATGTTGGAGAAGCTCCAGCTCAGAGGTAGAGTACTGGAGAAGGGCGCCCAGGAGGAGTCTGGTGACGCCTCCTACGACTCGGACACGTCCGTGGGATCAGTTAGATCCAACTTCTCTACCCTTAGAGAACGGGCGTGTCCGAAGTCCAAGAAGAGAGGACGACCCCCAACAACTGGGGAGTATGTAGGGCTCGCTGAAGCCAAGAGGGCCTACGTGGAAGCCCAAAAGGAAATTGAGCTCCTGGAACTAGAAGAGGAGATTCGAGCCGGCACAGCTAGTATTCCACCGCCCGGCAAGTCGGGCAATCCTGTGCCGGACATGAACGTCTTTGTCCAGGAGGCGAAAATGAAGCCGCTGGCTGACCTGGGAGCGTGGGCCCTGGAGGAGGCCGACAAGATAGAGCTGGCTGCGGCCAAGTCTAAAAACTTGAAGGGCACTATCCAACGGGATATCCGTGTGGGAGCCCGTACAATAAGAGCGGTTACCCTGGAGCTGGCGCAGAGAGTACAGCGACCAGCCGAACCAGCGGCTGAACAGGAACACGAAGTTGCTACGCTGAAGGCGCAACTGGAGGTCCTGCAGGAACAAAACAAACGCCTGCAGGAGAGAATAGCAGCGTTGGAGAGGCGATCTCCAAGTCCGCCAATTACTAGAATGGCGGACTTGGAGATCGCGAGCCGCGCGAGGCCAGCACCTGCCTCGCCACCGAGAAACTCGGGGGGTGTCTGCCCTGAAACGGGTGCCCCGGCACCCAGTGAGACTATGGGGTCCGCCATGGTCCAACAAATTGCGGACCTCGTTAATAGAAAGTTAGAGGAGTTCCGCAAGGAACTCCTCCCACCTACGGTAAGGAAGGAACCCTCCCCAGTTGGCCCCTTAACACAGGCCACTGGGGACAAGAAGAAAGAGAAGAAAAAGAAGAAGAAGGGGAAGGGGAAGGACAGTAACCCGGTCCAACCCCAACCCCCGCAGAAGAAGAAGGCGACCCAGGCCGGGGCCGCTAGAAGACTGGAGGCGGCGCGCCAGGAGGCGCAGAAGAATGCGGTGGCTTCCACTTCAGGTGCCACCGCCAACGAGGGAACTTGGGCCCAGGTGGTGGGCAGAAAGGCACAAAGGGCTGCCAAAAAATCCCAATCGGCCCCTGCCCCACCACTGAAGTCCCAAAAGAAGACGGAAAAGCCCAGGTTGGGCAGACTACCGCGCACAGCAGCGGTAGTCCTCACCCTCCAGCCTGGCAGCAAGTCCTCATACAGGGACGTTATGACGGCTGCCAGGCAGAGGGTGAAGTTAGCGGACGTGGGGGTAGATAGCGTCCGCCCCAAGAAAGCCAGGACCGGTGGCCTGATGTTAGAGGTCGCCGGTCCAGATAAGGAAGCCAAGGCTTCTGCCTTGGCCGACAAATTGAGAGAAGCGCTGGCCGGCGAGGGAGTTACTGTCGCCAGGCCCATTAAGAAAGCAGACCTCCGGGTCTTTGGTCTGGATGAATCGGCTACCCCAGCTGAGGTGGCCGAAGCCATAGCGGGCACTGCAGGGTGTCAGCTCGTGGAGGTGAGGACCGGCGAAATTAGGTCCTCACGAGCCGGGCTAGGCACCCTTTGGGTGCAGTGCCCGCTGGCGGCGGCCAAGAAGGTGGTCGCTGCCGGACGCATCAGGGTGGGGTGGGTCAACGCCAGGGTAGAGGCGTTGAAACCCCGCCCTGAGCAGTGCTACCGCTGCTGGCAGCAGGGTCATGTCCAGCAGCGGTGCACTGCGGAGGTGGACCGGTCGCACCTTTGCTATAGGTGCGGCGAAACCGGTCACCGGGCGGGCCAATGTACGGCGGCCGCCCCAATATGCACTTTGTGCAAAGAAGCGGGGCGGCCCGCCGACCATCGTATGGGGAGCAAGAGCTGCTCCCCATCGAAGGCCCGCCCAGGCAAGAAGGTAGGAGTGACGCAGGCAAAGAAGATCCAACTCTCCAGTGTCCATCAAGGGGGTGGTGCGGCTGCATCACCCTCCAACGTGGGAGGTTCCAGCGGGGGTGGTGCACCGGCATCACCCCCCACCGTGGGAGGTTCCAGCGGGGGTGGTGCACCCGCATCACCCTCCACCGTGGGAGTTCCTGCGATGGACACTGGAGAGGAGGCGGAGCGGGCAGCTAAACCCGCTCCATTGGATGACTCTGGCCGGGGGGAGGCCATGGACACGGCCTAAAGTTCATGCCTCCCCGCGGTCAGATCATCCAGACCAACCTCAACCACGCCGTCGCCGCTCAAGACTTGATGTCTCACAGTCTTTGCGGCGGCGTGGTTGAGTTGGTCGTAGCCGCGGAGCCGTACCGGGTTCTCCAACGCCCGTCCTGGGTTGGGGACTTGGACGACTCCGTGGTGATCGCCCAGTCGGTTCCGTCACGGATCCGGCCAATAGCGCCTGTCATGCGCGGCCATGGATTCGTGGCGGTCGACTGGGCGGGTTGTGTGGTGGTGGGCGTCTACGCTCCACCGAGTTGGTCCCTCAGTCGCTTCGACTCCCTACTGGACGAGCTGCAGAACGTCGTTTCATTGCACGCAGCTCGTCCAGTACTCGTCCTCGGGGACTTCAATGCTCACGCATCCGCGTGGCACTCCCCGAGGACGGACCAGAGGGGCCACTCGGTGCTGGACTGGGCGGCTGGCCTGGGTCTCCGGTTGTTGAACCGGGGCTCGGCCAGCACGTGCGTGCGGTACCAGGGCGAAAGCATCGTGGACTTGTCTTTCGCCAATGCCCTGGCCGCGCGCCGTGTGTCGGGGTGGAGTGTCGACGACGTGGAGACACTGTCGGACCATGTCTACATCCGCATGGATGTCTCCACGCCTCCCCCGACCCGCCCAGCAGCCCACCACCCACGGAGGTGGGCCCTGAAGGGCATCGATGAGGACGCACTGATGGCGGCCGTTCTCGCAGTGGCCTGGCCGGAAGTTCCGGCTGGGCCAGTGGAGGTCTCGGAGGAGGCGGATTGGTTCGCGGACGCCATGTCGGCAGTTTGCGACGTGGCGATGCCACGAGTCCGCGCCAATCCGCCCCGCCGCCCGGTGTACTGGTGGAGCGACGTTATACAACGTCTCCGCGAGGAGTGCGGAGTCGCTCGCCGCCAGTACACCCGGGCGAGGCGTCGGCGTAACTCCGACGCGGCGAGAACGGCGCAGCTGTATGCCGACTATCGTGAACTCACGAAGCGGCTGCAGCTGGCCATCAGGAGCGCCAAGGCTCAAGCCTGGGACGGACTCCTCGACACACTCCGTGAGGACCCATGGGGGCGCCCATATCGTCTTGTGATGGACAAACTTCGTCCATGGGCGCCTCCCCTCACGGAGACGATGGACCCCCCACTCCTGGAGCGGGTGGTCGGCATATTGTTCCCTGACGGGGAGGTGTCGGCCCCCGCTCCACCACCGGACCGTGTCTTATGGTCCCAGGAGTGGGAGGTGTCCGAAGAGGAGTTGGCCGGGGCTGTCAAGCGCATGGGGGCGCGTAACACCGCCCCCGGCCCCGACGGCATCCCCGGCCGCGCCTGGGCCTTGGCGCTCAGCGTCCTCGGGCCCCGTCTGCGCAGGCTGTTCACAGCCTGTTTGCAGACGGGGACTCTTCCACCACGGTGGAAGACCGGGCGGATGGTCCTCCTTCGCAAGGACAACAGGCCCGCAGAGTCGCCTTCCGCCTACAGGCCCATCGTGTTGCTGGACGAGGTGGGGAAGTTACTCGAACGTATTGTTCACAAGCGCCTCGTCCAGCACCTGTCCCGTGATGGACCCGACCTGGCCGAGTGCCAGTTTGGCTTCCGGGAGGGACGTTCGACCATCGACGCTATTCATCGCGTCAAGTCCCTCTCGGACTCGGCCACGTCCGGGGGAGGGGTTGCCCTGGCTGTGTCTCTGGACATCCAGAACGCCTTCAACTCCCTCTCCTGGGCGGCCATCCGCGGGGCCCTCGAACGTCACGAGGTGCCCCTCTACCTGCGGATGGTGGTCGGAGACTACCTCCGGGACAGGGCCATCGTTTACGGTGGCCGCGATGGGTCTGTCAGGCGACAGATAAACCGTGGAGTACCCCAGGGGTCCGTCTTGGGCCCACTCTTGTGGAACCTGGGGTACGACGCGGCTCTGCGGGTGTCCCTGCCGGTCGGCGTACATCTAACATGTTACGCCGACGACACCATGGTGTTAGCCACCGGCAGGGACCGTGGGAGGACCATCCGCCGGGCGGAGGTCGCAGTTGCGGCCGTCGCCTCGCGGATCCGGGGCATGGGGTTGGAGTTGTCCCCTCAGAAGACCGAAATCGTCTTCTTCGAGGGTCGTAGGAGGGGCACTCCACCCCATAGCCTGGTGAGGATCGGGTCGTCCGACGTCCAGGTGGGCACCGACATCAAGTATCTTGGTGTCTACCTGGACAGCTCCTGGAGCTTCGTCCCGCACTTCTCCCGTCTGGCCACCAGGTTGGGTAGCCTCGTGACTCATTTGAGTCGCATTATGCCCAACCTTGGTGGTCCGGACGAGCGTGTGCGCCGCCTCTATTGTGGGGTTGTTAAGTCCGTGGCACTGTACGGTGCCCCCATCTGGGCCGACGCCTTAGCGGCCAGCCGGGGGAGCAAGTCGCTCCTCCGGCGGGAATGGAGACGCGCTGCCCTTCGCGTCATTCGGGGGTACCGTACGGTGTCCTACGAGGCGGCCACCGCCCTGGCGGGTCTACCACCTTTGGAGTTCCTGGCGGCTGAGGATGCCTATGTTTACAGGCATCTTCGCCTTGCCCGCCAGGACTCCAACCCGCCAGGGGAGGAGTTAAATCGGGACGAGCTGAGGCTCCAGGCCCGGCGGTCCACTTTAACATCTTGGAGGGAGGAGTTATCCCGTCATAGGGACCATTGGACCGTCGGGGCGGTCCTGCCCATCCTAGATAGATGGGTGGGCCGTAGCTCCGGGCGACTTACGTTCCGAGCCACACAGGTGCTGACCGAGCATGGCTGCTTCGGTCGGTACCTGTGCCGGATCGGTCGCGAGGCGGACCCGCGGTGCCACCACTGTGGCGCCGCGGTGGACTCGGCGCGGCACACTCTCATGGAGTGTCCTGCCTGGGAGGTGCCGCGTCGGGCCTTAGCGGCGGAGGTGGGTCCGGACCTCTCGCTGCCGGTCATCCTGTCTCGGATGGTCGGTAGCGGGGGCGTCTGGCAGGCCATGATCACCTTTTGCGAGGGGGTCATGGTCGCGAAGGAGGCCGCCGAGCGCTCAAGGGAGCAACTGCTCCCTGCTCGGCGTCGCCTGCGGGGTCGGCGTCTTGCACGTTTGCCCCGCCCCGCTCCACGGGGGGGACTCTCGCCTTCGGGCGGGGGTCGCTCCTAAGAACCCCTCGGGGAGCGGGACTTCGCCACCTCCGCCGCGCACCCAGCGTGCCACGGTGGTGGCACTTAGGCCCCAGGGGCCGTGGTCCCGGCACTTAGCCGGGCCACGGTATCGGGTGTGACGCACCCGGGGCTCCCAGTCGAACCGGGCCAAGCCTGGCCCGAGGCGTCGGCGACGCCCGTGCGGGGAGGACCCTCACCCCGGTGGGGGTCGTGCCCCACGTCTTTGCACGGGGGTCGCCCGGGGGGCGCGGTTGGGGCGATTGGGGGAACGCCTCAGCCATTGCACGCGCCCTCCGGGACGGGGGCGGTGGCCGGGTGACCGGGTCACCGCCCGTTACCCCGGATGGGGGGGTGTATCGTCGACCACCCTCCCAACGGGAAGGGGGTCCCCTCAGTCACCATAGGGGGCCCCGGCGCGGGGAGGGACCGGACGTGTTCGTCCAGAGTTCCCGGGCCCTCCCCAGCAGCGCCGAGGTAGGTCACCGTGGGGTTTTAGCCGGTAAGAGTCCGGCATACCCCCGGGGTTCCCCAGCCCCGGGGGATCCATGAGGATTTCCCCACGTAAAAAAAAAAAAAAAAAAAAGGTTAGGTTGGGTTCTAGAAGTTGTTGCAGCTGCAACAACACGTGCCATCCCCACCTCCTCGTGGTGGAACCTGGACACCGGAGTCATCCGGTGACTAACGGGGCTCTGGCTTTCGGGGGTTTCGCTGATACCAAGTAGCCTCAGTGATGCTCCGAGGCGATGCCGGTGGGATCTTCGGATCCTGGCGGGGCCTCCCTTGCCGGTAAGGCTCGGAGCGGAGGGGTGAAAACGGTGGATGCGGGCCTCCATCCCAGGGGTCACGGCCAGTTCTGGTCGTGATACGGGGAGTTGCGTCCCCGGGATCCCATAGCTCGGCAGGGGTGGTGTGACCCCTGTCGTAATACCGTAAACCGGTGGTCATGTTTCGCCGGAGCGGGGGGCTTGCCTTCATTGGCCGGCCCGCGAGGGGATAAACCTCTATAAAAAGTCCCTAGCCTCAAGCTGCGGTACGCGGCGAGGGGGCACGCCCAGTCCTCGCGGCTGGGCGTGGCCGGTGGGTGCACCGGTCTCGAGCGACCAACCCCGGGGATACTGGCGCCCCCCGGGTGTATCTGCCTTCCCCTGGCATGGCGGCTCTGCCAGGGGCGACCTTTATTTCCGACCTTCTCGTGGGAACAAGTATGGATTGTTCAGTCTCATTTAAAAAACCGGGGAATGGGGGGGTCGATGACGTGAAGGCGGGGCCAAGTGGGGCCCGAAAGGTCGCAGATCCGAGACCGACTATCGTCTCGGATAGTGTGATGACTGCCTCGCAAGGGCAGGTTGTGCTGGAGAAGCTCAAGCTAAGGAGCCGAGCACTCGAGAAAGGCGCTGTGGAGGAGTCGGGGGATGCCTCCTATGATTCCGACACGTCCGTCGGATCTGTTAGATCGAATATTTCGATCCTCAGGGAACGGGCGTGTCCCAAATCGAAGAAGAGGGGACGGCCCCCAACTACTGGCGAATACGTCGGCCTAGCAGAGGCCAAGAGGGCCTATCTCGAGGCTCAACGGGAAATCGAGCTCGTTGAGCTAGAGGAAGGGATTAGGAGCGGCACGGGCAGCATCCCTCCACCCGGGAGGTCTACCAATCCCGTGCCTGACATGGAGGCGTTCGTCGAAGAGGCGAAAAAGAAACCGCTCGAAGACCTAGGAGCGTGGGCCCTGGAGGAGGCCGATAAGATAGAGTTGGCGGCGGCCAAATCAAAAAATTTGAAAGGCACCATACAACGTGACATTCGCGTGGGTGCACGTACTGTCAGGGCGGTGACAATGGAACTCGCCCAGCGAGTGATCAGACCGATCGAACCGCAGCCTGGCGACGATATCGTCGCGCTGAAGATACAGCTAGAGGCCCTGCAGGCTGAAAATAAACGCCTGCAGGATAGATTATCCACTTTGGAAAGGCGATCTCCAAGCCCGCCAGTTACTAGAATGGCGGACTTGGAGATCGCGAGCCGCGCGAGGCGAACACCAGCCTCGCCATTGAAGTTATCAAGGGGCGACTGCCCCGAAATGGGTGTCCCGGCACCCAAGGAGCCGACGGGGTCCGCCCTAGTGACCGTAATTGCGGACCTTGTGAATAAAAAACTCGAGGAGTTCCGGAAAGAACTCCTCCCAACTAAGAGGAAGGAGGAAGCCTCCCCGGTTGGTACCCCACAACAGGCCACCGGGGAAAAGAAAAAAGAGAAGAAGAAAAAGGAGAAGAAGAAGAAGGGGAAGGGGGAGGACAGCGCTCCTGTCCAACCCCAACCCCCTCAGAAGAAGGCGACCCCACCTGGGGCAGCCAGAAGGTTGGAGGCGGCGCGTATGGAGGCGCTTAAAGCGGTGGCACACTCGACATCAAAAGGTGCCACCGCCAACGAGGGAACATGGGCCCAGGTGGTGGGCAGGAAGGCTCAACGGGCGGCCAAGAAGGCCCAATCGGCTCCTGCTCCACCACCGAAAGCCCAGAAGAAGGCGGAGAGGCCCAAGTTGGGCCGTCTGCCACGCACGGCGGCGGTAGTTCTGACCCTCCAGCCTGGCAGCAAGTCCTCATACAAGGACGTTATGACTGCTGCCAGGCAGAGGGTAAGGCTGTCGGACATCGGGGTGGATAGCGTCCGCCCCAAGAAGGCCAGGACCGGGGGCATGATGTTGGAGATCTCCGGCCCTGATAAAGAGGTCAAGGCATCTGCCTTGGCCGAAAAGCTGAAGATGGCGCTGGCCGGCGAGGGAGTAACAGTGGCCAGGCCCATTAAAAAGGCAGACCTTCGGGTCTTAGGCCTAGATGAATCAGCCACCCCAGCAGAGGTGGCCGAAGCAATAGCTGGCACTGCAGGGTGCCAGCTGGAGGAGGTGAAGACAGGGGAAATCCGGTCTTCACGTGCGGGACTCGGAACCCTTTGGGTACAGTGCCCACTGGCTGCGGCCAAAAAGGTGGTCGCGGCCGGACGCATCAGGGTGGGGTGGGTCAACGCCAGAGTAGAGGCGTTGAAGCCCCGCCCTGAGCAGTGCTACCGCTGCTGGCAGCTTGGCCATGTCCAGCAGCGGTGCACTGCGGAGGTGGACCGGTCGCGCCTGTGTTACAGGTGCGGCGAAACCGGTCACCAGGCGGGCCAATGCACGGCGGCCGCCCCGGTTTGCACTTTGTGCAAGGAGGCCGGGCGGCCCGCCGACCATCGCATGGGGAGCAAAACTTGCTCCCCACCGAAGGCCCGACCAGCCAAGAAGGGAGGAGACGTGAAGAAGAGGAGCCAACTCTCCAGTGTCCATCAAGGGGGTGGTGCGGCTGCATCACCCTCCAACGTGGGATGTTCCGGCGGGGGTGGTGCACCGGCATCACCCTCCACCGTGGGAGGTTCCAGCGGGGGTGGTGCATCCGCATCACCCTCCACCGTGGGAGCAGGAGTGATGGACACTGGAGAGGAGGCGGAGCGGGCAGCTAAACCCGCTCCCAAGGATGATTCTGGCCGGGGGGAGGCCATGGACACGGCATAACGTTCACGCCTCCCCGCGGTCAGATCATCCAGACCAACCTCAACCACGCCGTCGCCGCCCAAGACTTGATGTCTCATAGTCTTTGCGGCGGCGTGGTTGAGTTGGTCGTAGCCGCGGAGCCGTACCGAGTCCTTCAACGCCCGTCCTGGGTTGGAGACTTGGACGACTCCGTGGTGATCGCCCAGTCGGTCCCGTCACGGATCCGGCCAATAGCGCCACTCTTGCGCGGCCATGGATTCGTGGCGGTCGACTGGGCGGGTTGTGTGGTGGTGGGCGTCTACGCGCCCCCGAGTTGGTCCCTCAGTCGCTTCGACTCCCTACTGGACGAGCTGCAGAACGTCGTTTCATCGCACGCAGCTCGTCCAGTACTCGTCCTCGGGGACTTCAATGCTCACGCATCCGCGTGGCACTCCCCGAGGACGGACCAGAGGGGCCACTCGGTGCTGGACTGGGCGGCTGGCTTGGGTCTCCGGTTGTTGAACCGGGGCTCGGCCAGCACGTGCGTGCGGTACCAGGGCGAAAGTATAGTGGATCTATCTTTCGCCAATGCCCTGGCCGCGCGCCGTGTGTCGGGGTGGAGGGTCGACGACGTGGAGACACTGTCAGACCATGTCTATATACGCATGGATGTCTCCACGCCTCCCCCGACCCGCCCAGCAGCCCACCACCCACGGAGGTGGGCCCTGAAGGGCATCGATGAGGACGCACTGATGGCGGCCGTTCTCGCAGTGGCCTGGCCGGAAGTTCCGGCTGGGCCAGTGGAGGTCTCGGAGGAGGCGGATTGGTTCGCGGACGCCATGTCGGCAATCTGCGACGTGGCGATGCCACGAGTCCGCGCCAATCCGCCCCGCCGCCCGGTGTACTGGTGGAGCGCTGAGATTCAGCGGCTCCGCGAAGACTGCGGTGTCGCTCGCCGCCAGTACACCCGGGCGAGGCGTCGGCGTAACTCCGACGCGGCGAGAACGGCGCAGCTGTATGCCGACTATCGTGAACTCACGAAGCGGCTGCAGCTGGCCATCAGGAGCGCCAAGGCTCAGGCCTGGGACGGACTCCTCGACTCACTCCGTGAGGACCCATGGGGGCGCCCATACCGTCTGGTCATGGACAAACTTCGTCCATGGGCGCCTCCCCTCACGGAGACGATGGACCCCCCACTCCTGGAGCGGGTGGTCGGCACTTTGTTCCCTGAAGGGGAGGTGTCGGCCCCCGCTCCACCACCGGACCGTGTCATATGGTCCCAGGAGTGGGAGGTGTCCGAAGAGGAGTTGGCCGGGGCTGTCAAACGCATGGGGGCACGCAACACCGCCCCCGGCCCCGACGGCATCCCCGGCCGCGCCTGGGTCTTGGCGCTCAGCGTCCTCGGGCCCCGTCTGCGCAGGCTCTTCACAGCCTGTTTGCAGACGGGGACCCTTCCACCACGGTGGAAGACCGGGCGGATGGTCCTCCTTCGCAAGGACAACACGCCCGCAGAGTCGCCTTCCGCCTACAGGCCCATCGTGTTGCTGGACGAGGTCGGGAAGCTCTTTGAACGCATCGTTCACAAGCGCCTCGTCCAGCACCTGTCCCGTGATGGACCCGACCTGGCCGAGTGCCAGTTCGGCTTCCGGGAGGGACGTTCCACCATCGACGCAATTCATCGCGTCAAGTCCCTCTCGGACTCGGCCACGTCCGGGGGAGGGGTTGCTCTGGCGGTGTCTCTTGATATCAAGAACGCCTTCAACTCCCTCTCCTGGGCGGCCATCCGCGGGGCCCTCGAAAGTCACGAGGTGCCCCTCTACCTGCGGATGGTGGTCGGAGACTACCTCCGGGACAGGGCCATCGTCTACGGTGGCCGCGATGGGTCTGTCAGGCGACAGATAAACCGTGGAGTACCCCAGGGGTCCGTCTTGGGCCCATTGTTATGGAACCTGGGGTACGACGCGGCTCTGCGGGTGTCCCTGCCGGTCGGCGTACATCTCACATGTTACGCCGACGACACCATGGTGGTAGCCACCGGCAGGGACCGTGGGAGGACCATCCGTCGGGCGGAAGTCGCGGTTGCGGCTGTCGCCTCGCGGATCCGGGGCATGGGGTTGGAGTTGTCCCCTCAGAAGACGGAGATCGTCTTGTTCGAGGGTCGCCGGAGGGGCACTCCACCCCATAGCCTGGTGAGGATCGGGTCGTCCGACGTCCAGGTGGGCACCGACATCAAGTATCTTGGTGTCTACCTGGACAGCTCCTGGAGCTTCGTCCCGCATTTCGCTCGTCTGGCCACCAGGTTGGGCAGCCTCGTGACTCATCTGAGTCGCATCATGCCCAACCTTGGTGGTCCGGACGAGCGGGTGCGCCGCCTCTATTGTGGTGTGGTGAAAAGTGTGGCACTGTACGGTGCCCCCATATGGGCCGATGCCTTATCGGCAAGCCGGAGTAGCAAGTCGCTCCTCCGGCGGGAATGGAGACGTGCTGCTATTCGCGTCATTCGGGGGTACCGTACGGTGTCCTACGAGGCGGCCACCACCCTGGCGGGTCTACCACCCTTGGAGTTCCTGGCGGCTGAAGACGCCTATGTCTACAGGCGCCTTCGCCTTGCCCGCCAGGACTCCAACCCGCCAGGGGAGGACAGGGACGAGTTGAGGCTCCAGGCCCGGCGGTCCACAATGTCATCGTGGAAGGAGGTGTTATCCCGTGTCAGGGACCACTGGACCGTCGGGGCGGTCCTGCCCGTCTTGGATAGATGGGTGGGCCGTAGCTCCGGGCGACTTACTTTCCGAGCCACACAGGTGCTGACCGACCACGGGTGTTTCGGTCGGTACCTGTGCCGGATCGGTCGCGAGGCGGACCCGCGGTGCCACCACTGTGGCGCCGCGGTGGACTCGGCGCGGCACACTCTCGTGGAGTGTCCTGCCTGGGAGGTGCCGCGTCGGGCCTTAGCGGCGGAGGTGGGTCCGGACCTCTCGCTGCCGACCATCCTGTCTCGGATGGTCGGTAGCGGGAGCGTCTGGCAGGCCATGATCTCCTTTTGCGAGGAGGTCATGGTCGCGAAGGAGGCCGCCGAGCGCTCAAGGGAGCTTCTGCTCCCTGCTCGGCGTCGCCTGCGGGGTCGGCGTCTTGCACGTTTGCCCCGCTCCGCTCCACGGGGGGGACCATCGCCTTCGGGTGGTGGTCGCTCCTAAGAACCCTTCGGGGAGCGGGACTTCGCCACCTCCGCCGCGCACCGAGCGTGCCACGGTGGTGGCACTTAGGCCCCAGGGGCCGTGGTTCCGGCTGTTAGCCGGGCCACGGTATCGGGTGTGACGCACCCGGGGCTCCCAGTCGAACCGGGCCAAGCCTGGCCCGAGGCGTCGGCGACGCCCGTGCGGGGAGGACCCTCACTCCGGTGGGGGTCGTGCCCCACGTCTTTGCACGGGGGTCGCCCGGGGGGCGCGGCTGGGGCGATTGGGGGATCGCCTCAGCCATTGCACGCGCCCTCCGGGACGGGGGCGGTGGCCGGGTGACCGGGTCACCGCCCGTTACCCCGGATGGGAGGGTGTATCGTCGACCACCCTCCCGACGGGAAGGGGGTCCCCTCAGTCACCATAGGGGACCCCGGCGCGGGGAGGGACCGGACGTGTTCGTCCAGAGTTCCCGGGCCCTCCCCAGCAGCGCCGAGGTAGGTCACCGTGGGGTTTTAGCCGGTAAGAGTCCGGCATACCCCCGGGGTTCCCCAGCCCCGGGGGATCCATGAGGATTTCCCCACGTAAAAAAAAAAAAAAAAAAAAAAAAAAAAGGTTAGGTTAGGTTCATCCCGCTCGGCAGGGGTGGTGTGACCCCTGTCGTAATACCGTAAACCGGTGGTCATGTTTCGCCGGAGCGGGGGGCTTGCCTTTATTGGCCGGCCCGCGAGGGGATAAACCTCTATAAAAAGTCCCTGCCTCAAGCTGCGGACCGCGGCGAGGGGGCGCGCTCAGCCTTTGCGGCTGGGTGTGGCCGGTGGGTGCATCGGTCTCTAGCGGTCCAACCCCGGGGTACCTGGCGACCCCCCGGGGTAGTAGCCTTCCCCCGGTATGGCGGCTCTACCGGGGGCGACATCCCTTCCGACCACACTCGTGGGACCCATTATGAAGTCTTCCAATAATAAAACGGGGAAAGGGGGGAAGAAGGAAGCGGAGAGGGAGGGGGACGGAGCCCCGAGAGCACTTCCGGAGGTGGTGCGGAGTGAGGCGGTATCTATACCGAGCCTCCGCCTCACCACGGAAAGGCTCGCAAGGCTACAGGCCCTGGCTGAAAGGAGGGAGCAGCTTGCCGAGCGGGTTATCCCAGCGGCCAGCTCGCGCCCCTCCTCACGCACAGAGGACAGAACCCCTTCGGGGGCTGTAGAGGGAGACACGGAGGCGTCCGGCCGATCCAGGGCGTCTTCCGTGTCCCATAGATCGCCGAACATCTTGTCGGCGGGCGAGGATGGAGATAGCGACTCCGCGGAGACCTATCTCTCACCCCCGCCGACACGCTCACTACTGCTTCCTCGGGGAGCGGAGCGTATTGAGAGGAGGGGCCGTCCCCCAACTACTGGGGACTATGTGGCGTTGGCCCAAGCGAAGGAGCATCTCCTTCGCGTCGAAGAAGCGAGGCTCAAGGTCATGCAGGAGGCTGAGCTGCTCTCGCACGACCCGGAGGAGCCTGCACCCCCTCCGGGAAAGTCAACCAACCCTCTCCCCGAGGTTGCCGACTATTCCCGGAGATTCCGGGGAGAAGATATGTCCGCGTTAGGCCGTGAGGCATTCATCGCGGCAAACGACATAGAGTGGATCGCGGCAAAGTCCACAAACATCAAGGGCGGATTCATCCGCCGGTTGCGGGAGGATTCCCGCAAGCTGCAGGCACTTTTTCAAGAGGTGCTGCAGCGGCGGGATCCTCCCGCAGTTGCCGGGGGCGAGAAGGCAACATTGGGTGCCTTGTCGGAGCGCATTTCAGCCTTGGAGGCTGAAAATGCTGCGCTCCGACAGCGTATAACGGAGTTGGAACGTTGTCCAACTCCAGTCCGGGGGTTGCCCCCCCCTCGCCTTTCGAGCACCCGGACATCCCTCCCGCCGCCCTCTCCAATTGGGGGCGGAGGGTTGGGTTCCGGCAGTCCCAACATGGAAGATATGACTTCCATGTTGGGACAAATGCTCGATGCAAGGGTTGAGGCCCTCCGTCGAGAGCTGCGGCCCCGTTCGGGGCCCGCTCCTCCACCTCCCCTACCCCCACAGGTCCCATCGGGTTCTGGGGCCGGGAGGAGGAAGGGGCAGAAGAAGAAGAAGAAGAAGAAGGGGGCTGCAAAACAGGGGAATATTCCTCTTCCCCCCCCTGTAAAGCAGCCCCCTCCTCCTCTTACGAGGAATCGACCCCGGCCGGTAACGTCCGGGGCAGCGGTGTCGGACGCACCACCCCCCGCGCGCAGGCCACCCCCCGTTAAAGGGAGTGAACAAGGCGGTACTTGGGCCCAGGTGGTCGGGCGTAAGGCTCGTCGGGCTGCTAAGCAGCCGCAACCTATTGCCCGACCAACTGGGCCACCCAAACGGGCCGCACGGGGCCCTGTCGTAGGACAAGCACGCCCCGTGACGGCCCAGCGGCAGAAACTGGGGCGCGCCCCACGCTCCGCAGCGGTGGTGCTTACACTGCTACCAGCCAGTGTAAGCACCTACCAGGAGGTGATGTCCGCTGCAAAGCAGCGGATATCGCTCCAAGAGCTGGGCATTGCGTCGGTGAGGCCGAGGCGTGCCCAAACCGGGGGTCTCCTCTTGGAGATTCCCGGTGCGAACCGTGCTGAGAAGGCAGCATTATTGGCGGCGAGGTTGACAGGTGCCTTGACGGACTTCGCCGTCAAGGTAACCTGTCCCCAGAAGCGCGCTGACCTTCGAGTCAGCGGCTTAGATGACTCGGTCACCTCCTTAGAGGTGGCCGAGGCCTTGGCGGCTGCCGGAGGGTGTCAGGTCGTTGAGGTGCGGACAGGAGAAATCCGCACCTCGCCGATCGGACTTGGCACCCTCTGGGTGCAATGCCCACTTGCTGCCGCCCGTAAGGTTGCGGCAGCAGGGCGACTGAGGGTGGGTTGGGTCACGGCGAAGGTCGAGGCCCTCCCTGCCCGCCCACAGCAGTGCTATCGCTGCCTTGAGAGAGGACATGTGAGGCAGCGATGCACTGCTGCTGTGGACCGGGGTGACCGCTGCTATAATTGCGGTGCCCCCGGCCACAGGGCGGGCCAGTGTAAGGCGGCCGCCCCCCACTGCACCGTCTGTGCAGACTTGGGGCGGCCGGCCAATCATAGGTTGGGGGGGCGTCAATGCCGCCCACCCACCCGCCGGGCAAGACAGGTGACCGCCAAGGCCACAGACAAGCAGGTGGAGGGCACAGCTAGTGCACAGCGGGCGGGGCAGTCTGCCCCACCGCAACAGGTGACGGACAGCTCCGTCGCATTTGCGACGGCGCTTATGGAGGGCACGAGCCGGGGGGAGGCTACGCTGACGGAATAGCCTTCACCCGTGCTCGTGTCCTCCAGGCGAACATCAACCACGCCCGCCGTGCCCATGACTTGTTAGTCGCGGCACTTGCGGCGGGCGTGGTTGAAATCGCAGTAGTTGCCGAGCCGTTTGTCGTCCCCGACCGCCCGTCCTGGGTCGGGAACGGCTACGGCTCGGTAGCAATTGCCCAGTCTGACGGTTCACGGACACCTTTTACGCCCCTTGCTACTGGGCGGGGTTACGTGGCCGTCAGCTGGGCAGGGTTTGTGCTGGTGGGGGTGTATGCACCGCCGCGTTGGCCCCTCGCGGCCTTCGAGGAATTTCTGGACGGGCTGCAGAGCGTTGTCTCATTGCACGCAGCCCGTCCAGTCCTGGTCCTGGGGGACTTTAACGCTCACGCGACTGCGTGGGGTTCCCCCAGGACGGACGCGAGGGGCAGTGCGGTGTTGGACTGGGCTGCTGGTCTTGACCTCCGACTACTTAACCGGGGGTCGACCAGCACGTGCGTACGGTACCAAGGGGTGAGTGCTGTTGACTTATCATGGGCCTCACCCAGTGCCGTGCGCCGGGTCACGGGGTGGCTCGTTGACGAGCAGACGGAGACCCTATCCGACCATTGGTACATTCGGATAGAGGTCTCCGTCTCCACCCCGGGCCGCCCAAGCCCCCACCAGCCGCAAAGACGATGGGCGCTTAAAGCCCTGGATGAGGACGCCCTGATGGCGGCTGTTCACGCCGTGACCTGGTCGGAGTCGCCGACTGGGTCCGTCGTTGATGTGGAGGCGGAGGCCGAATGGTTTCACGAGGCCATGGTCGCAATCTGCGACACGGCCATGCCTCGTGCTCGGCCCCCGCCTCGGCGACCCGTGTACTGGTGGTCAGCCGCAATTGCGGAGTTGCGCATTAATTGCGCGGCGGCCAGACGCCAGTACGCGAGGTCTCGCCGGAGAAGACATCGCGACGAGGCGCGAACAGCACTGCTGTATGCTGAATACCGCCATCTGACGGTTCAGCTGCAGCAGGCCATCAGGAGGGCCAAAGCCGACGCTTGGGACGGACTCCTCCGCTCCCTGAATCGGGATCCGTGGGGGCGCCCATATAAGTTTGCAGTTGGCAAACTTAGAACATGGGCGCCTCCACTAACGGAGACTATGGACCCCCAGCTCCTCGGGAGGGTGGTCGGCACTCTATTTCCATCTGGAAACATGCCGGCCGCCTTTCCGGGGCAGGTGGACCAATGTGATTGGTCCACCGAGCTGGAGGTGTCCGAGGAGGAGTTGGCCGGGGCTGTGAAACGCCTCAGGGCCCGGAATACGGCACCGGGTCCTGATGGTATCCCCGGCCGCGCGTTGGCGATGGCCCTTAGCGTCCTCAGTCCCCGTCTTCGACGGCTGTTTACCGCCGTCTTGAAGACGGGGACGTTCCCATCTCGGTGGCGAACCGGACGCCTGGTCCTCCTTAGAAAGGAGGGCCGGGACGCGGAGTCTCCCTCCGCCTACCGGCCTATTGTGCTTCTGGACGAGGTCGGGAAGTTGTACGAACGCATCGTTACTTCCCGCCTCTCCAGGCACCTGTCGCGGGTTGGACCCGATCTGGCCGATTGCCAGTTCGGCTTCAGGGAGGGGCGGTCTACGGTCGATGCCATCGACCGTGTCCGCTCCCTCTCGGGCACGGCCACTTCCAGGGGAGGGTTGGCACTAGCTATTTCACTGGATATAGTGAATGCCTTTAATACCCTCTCCTGGGAGGCCATCCGCAGGGGACTCGAGATTCATCGAGTCCCCAAGTACCTGCGGGTGGCGATCGGGTCATACCTACGCGGCAGGTGCATCGAGTACTTAGGTCGGTATGGTGTTAAACACCTGAGGGAGACAAGTCGCGGCATACCTCAAGGGTCCGTTCTAGGACCATTGTTATGGAACTTGGGGTATGACGCGGCTTTGCGTATCCTCCTCCCCGCAGGCGTCAGCATCGTCTGCTATGCAGACGATACGATGCTGATTGCCTGCGGGAGCACACCGGGGAGGATCGTCCGGCGCGCCGAGATGGGTCTTGCCCTCGTGGCTTCCCGGGTCCGAAGTCTGGGCCTCGAACTGGCGCCTCACAAGACGGAGGCAATGTGGTTCCTCGACCATAACCACCGCCTCCGTTCTTGTGAGGGACAGCCATTAGCCCAGACTTTGGTCCGGATAGGTAATGTCGGCATCCAGGTGGTAGACGGGATTAAGTATCTCGGTCTCCACCTGGACGGCTCTTGGAGTTTTGAGCGTCACTTCTCGCTCCTGGCTCCCCGGTTGGAACGGGCGGCGGCCAGTCTTGGCCGTCTCCTGCCCAACTTGGGGGGTCCAGACGAGAGGGTTCGCCGCCTCTATGCGGGTATCGTGCGGAGTATGGCCCTGTATGGGGCCCCTGTTTGGGCGGATGCCCTGATGGCCAGTCGACGCAGCATAACTTTGCTGCGTCGTGTGTGGCGGCGGCTGGCCATCAGGGTTATCCGGGGATACCGCACGGTGTCCTACGAGGCGGCGACAACTCTGGCGGGGCTTCCACCCTTAGAGCTCCTGGCGGCTGGGGACGCCTTTGTTTATAGGCAGACCCACCGCCGGGATGACTCTGCCCCGCCAGAGATACCGAGGGTGACGCTCAGGCTTCAAGCCCGGCGGTCGGTCTTCAATACGTGGCGGGAACAACTTAATTCCCGCCACGGAAGTCATAGGACCGTCGGGGCGGTTTTGCCCGTCCTGTCAAGATGGGCAGACCGCAGCCATGGCCGGCTTACCTTCCGGACCACGCAGGTGCTCACCGGGCACGGATGCTTCGGTGAGTACCTGCGTCGGATCGGCAGGGAAGTCACGGGGGCATGCCACCATTGTGGCAGTCCCGGGGACACGGCGCAGCACACGCTGGAGTGGTGTCCAGCGTGGGAGATGCTGCGTCGTGATCTCCGGGAAATAGTGGGCCAGGACCTGTCTCTACCATCCGTAATCCAGCGGATGGTAGGGAATGACAGGTCCTGGCGGGCGATGACGGCCTTTTGTGAGGCCGTCATGAGAGTTAAGGAGGACGCCGAGCGGGAGCGCGAACTCCGCGACCCGACTCGGCGTCGACGGCGCAATCGCCGTCCACCTTAGCGGTTCGGGGGGGTGTGAAAACCCCCCCTCAACCTTTAACCCCAGGGGCCGTGGCTGACCGACCATCCGTCAGCCACGGTACGGGTACTCGCGCACCCGGGGTCCCGATTTCGCGACCAAGTCCACCCATGGACTTGGGTGGACGGACGACTCCCCGCGCGGGGAAGATCACCTTCGGGTGACCATGCCCCAAGTCCTTGCGCGGGGAGCCGTCCTGGGGGGAGTTGCAGACCGTGACGGGTGGGGGCCCGTCATGGTCATTGCACGCAACTCCTCCCGTGGCGGCGGCGGCTCCAGTGTGGCCCTGGAGTCGCTGCGGAGCACAACTCCGTGTGTTGGGGGCCGCCCATGACGCACTTAGCGTTGAATAAGTGCGTCATGGGCGGCTCAGGCGCTGGGGGTGAACCGGTTGTGTTCATTTTGAGATCCCGGTTCACCCCCAGAAGCGCAGAAGTAGGCCACCGTGGGGTTTTAGCCGGTAAGAGTCCGGCATAACCCCGGAGTCCCCCCCAGGACTCCGGGGTATCCATGATGGATTTCCCCACGTAAAAAAAAAAAAAAAAAAAAAAAAAAGGTTAGGTTCATCCCAGGGGTCACGGCCAGTTCTGGTCGTGATACGGGGAGTTGCGCCCCCGGGATCCCATAGCTCGGCAGGGGTGGTGTGACCCCTGTCGTAATACCGTAAACCGGTGGTCATGTTTCGCCGGAGCGGGGGGCTTGCCTTCATTGGCCGGCCCGCGAGGGGATAAACCTCTATAAAAAGTCCCTAGCCTCAAGCTGCGGTACGCGGCGAGGGGGCACGTCCAGTCCTTGCGGCTGGGCGTGGCCGGTGGGTGCACCGGTCTCGAGCGACCAACCCCGGGGATACTGGCGCCCCCCGGGTGTATCTGCCTTCCCCTGGCATGGCGGCTCTGCCAGGGGTGACCTCACTTCCGACCCTGCTCGTGGGAACACTATGGAGAAATGTTCATTTAAAAAACCGGGGAATGGGGGGGTTGACGAGGAGAAGGCGGGGACCTCTGGTGTCCGAAAGGTCGCTGATCCGAGACCGAACATCGTCTCGGATGTGAAGCTCTCTGCCTCACAGGGGCAGGTAATGGTGGAGAGGCTCCACCTTAGGAAGCGAGCCCTTGAGAAAGGCGCTCAGGATGAGTCGGGAGACGCCTCCTACGACTCCGACACGTCTGTTGGATCCGTTAGGTCCAACTTTTCCTTGTTACGGGAAAGGGCGTGTCCAAAATCTAAAAAGCGAGGACGACCCCCAACAACTGGGGAGTACGTGGGGCTCGCGGAGGCCAAAAGGGCCTACGTAGAAGCCCAAAAAGAAGTCGAGCTCTTAGAGCTTGAAGAGGAGATACGGGCCGGCACAGGTAGCATTCCACCGCCCGGCAAGTCGGGCAATCCTGTGCCGGACATGGATGTGTTCGTCCAAGAGGCAAAGAACAAGCCGCTGGCGGACCTGGGAGCGTGGGCCCTGGAAGAGGCCGACAAAATCGAATTGGCGGCGGCCAAATCCAAAAATCTAAAAGGGACGATCCAGCGGGATATACGAGTAGGTGCCCGCACCGTAAGGGCCGTCACAATGGAGCTGGCGCAGCGGGTACAGAGGCCAGCGGAACCAGCGTCAGGACAGGACGTCGATGCGCTGAAGGCACAAGTGGAAGCCCTGCAGGCGGAAAACAAACGCCTGCAGGAGCGTCTATCTGCACTGGAGAGGCGATCTCCAAGTCCGCCAGTGACAAGAATGGCGGACTTGGAGATCGCGAGCCGCGCGAGGCCAACACCGGCCTCGCCATTGAGGGATCCGGGCGGTATTCGCCCCGAGATGGGTGTCCCGGCACCCAAGGAGCCGACGGGGTCTGCCATTGTGCAACAGATTGCAGACCTGGTAAATAGGAGATTGGAGGATTTCCGCAAGGAATTATGCCCAGCTGCAAAGAAGAAGGAATCGTCCCCTGTCGGCCCCTTAGCACAGGCCATCGGGGAGCCAGAGAAAAAACTGAAGAAGAAGAAGAAGAAGGGAAAGAAGGGGAAGGGGGCGGACAGTTCTCTGGTCCAACCTCAACCCCCTCAGAAGAGGAAGGCGACCCCGTCCGGGGCCGCCAGAAGATTGGAGGCGGCGCGCCAGGAGACGCTGAAGAATGCGGTGGTGCATGCTACACCTTCGAGCGCCACCGCAGCAGAGGCATCGTGGGCCCAGGTGGTGGGCAGGAAGGCCCTAAGGGCTAACAAAAAAGCTCACTCGACCCCTGCCCCACCGCCGAAAACACAAAAGAGGCTGGAGAAGCCCAAGTTGGGACGACTTCCGCGAACGGCCGCGGTAGTCCTGACCCTCCAGCCTGGCAGCAAGTCCACATATAAGGACATTATGACTGCTGCCAGGCAGAGGGTCAAGCTGTCGGACGTTGGGGTGGACAGTGTCCGCCCCAAAAAGGCCAGGACCGGAGGCCTAATGCTCGAAGTCGCCGGCCCGGAGAAGGAGGCAAAGGCGTCTGCCTTGGCAGAAAAGCTGCGGGAGGCGCTAGCCGGTGACGAAGTAACCGTCACCAGGCCGGTAAAGAAGACCGAACTCCGGGTCTTTGGCCTGGACGAGTCGGCCACACCGGCTGAAGTGGCCGAAGCAATTGCTGGTGTTGGCGGATGCCAACCAGGGGACGTGAGGACCGGGGAGGTAAGGTCCTCACGTGCTGGACTCGGCACCCTTTGGGTGCAGTGTCCCCTGGCAGCGGCCAAGAAGGTGGTCGCTGCTGGTCGAATCAGGGTGGGGTGGATACTCGCTAGAGTGGAAGTCTTGAAGCCCCGCCCTGAGCAGTGCTACCGCTGCTGGCAGATGGGACACGTCCAGCAGCGGTGCACTGCGGAGGTGGACCGGTCGCACCTTTGTTATAGGTGCGGCGAAACCGGTCATAGGGCGGGCCTATGTACGGCGGCCGCCCCGGTGTGCACATTGTGCAAGGAAGCCGGGCGGCCCGCCGACCATCGGATGGGGAGCAACACTTGCTCCCCACCCAAGGCCCGCCCAGCTAAGATGGGAGGCGACGCTCGGAAGAAGAAGGAGAGCCAACTCTCCGGTGTCCGTCAAGGGGGTGGTGCGGCTGCATCACCCTCCAACGTGGGACGTTCCAGCGGGGGTGGTGCACCGGCATCACCCTCCACCGTGGGAGGTTCCAGCGGGGGTGGTGCATCCGCATCACCCTCCACCGTGGGAGCTGCAGTGATGGACACTGGGGAGGAGGCGGAGCGGGCTGCTAAACCCGCTCCAATGGATGACTCTGGCCGGGGGGAGGCCATGGACACGGCATAACGTTCACGCCTCCCCGCGGCCAGGTCATCCAGACCAATCTCAACCACGCCGTCGCCGCTCAAGACTTGATGGCTCAAAGTCTTTGCGGCGGCGTGGTTGAGTTGGTCGTAGCCGCGGAGCCGTACCGAGTCCTTCAACGCCCGTCCTGGGTTGGAGACTTGGACGACTCCGTGGTGATCGCCCAGTCGGTTCCGTCACGGATCCGGCCAATAGCGCCAGTCATGCGCGGCCATGGATTCGTGGCGGTCGACTGGGCGGGTTGTGTGGTGGTGGGCGTCTACGCGCCCCCGAGTTGGTCCCTCAGTCGTTTCGACTCCCTACTGGACGAGCTGCAGAACGTCGTTTCACTGCACGCAGCTCGTCCAGTACTCGTCCTCGGGGACTTTAATGCTCACGCATCCGCGTGGCACTCCCCGAGGACGGACCAGAGGGGCCACTCGGTGCTGGACTGGGCGGCTGGCCTGGGTCTCCGGTTGTTGAACCGGGGCTCGGCCAGCACGTGCGTGCGGTACCAGGGCGAAAGCATCGTGGACTTGTCTTTCGCCAATGCCCTGGCCGCGCGCCGTGTGTCGGGGTGGAGGGTCGACGACGTGGAGACATTGTCGGACCATGTCTACATCCGCATTGATGTCTCCACGCCTCCCCCGACCCGCCCAGCAGCCCACCACCCACGAAGGTGGGCCCTGAAGGGCATGGATGAGGACGCACTGATGGCGGCCGTTCTCGCAGTGGCCTGGCCGGAAGTTCCGGCTGGGCCAGTGGAGGTCTCGGAGGAGGCGGATTGGTTCGCGGACGCCATGTCGGCAGTTTGCGACGTGGCGATGCCACGAGTCCGCGCCAATCCGCCCCGCCGCCCGGTGTACTGGTGGAGCGACGTTATACAGCGTCTCCGCGAAGAGTGCGGAGTCGCTCGCCGCCAGTACACTCGGGCGAGGCGTCGGCGTAACTCCGACGCAGCGAGAACGGCACAGCTGTATGCCGACTATCGTGAACTCACGAAGCGGCTGCAGCTGGCCATCAGGAGCGCCAAGGCTCAGGCCTGGGACGGACTCCTCGAAACACTCCGTGAGGACCCATGGGGGCGCCCATACCGTCTGGTGATGGACAAGCTTCGTCCATGGGCGCCTCCCCTCACGGAGACGATGGACCCCCCACTCCTGGAGCGGGTGGTCGGCACTCTCTTCCCAGACGGGGAGGTGTCGGCCCCCGCTCCACCACCGGACCGTGTCTTATGGTCCCAGGAGTGGGAGGTGGCCGAAGAGGAGTTGGCCGGGGCTGTCAAGCGCATGGGGGCGCGTAACACCGCCCCCGGCCCCGACGGCATCCCCGGCCGCGCCTGGGTCTTGGCGCTCAGCGTCCTCGGGCCCCGTCTGCGCAGGCTGTTTACAGCCTGTTTGCAGACGGGGACCCTTCCACCGAGGTGGAAAACAGGGCGGATGGTCCTCCTACGCAAGGACAACAGGCCCGCAGAGTCGCCATCTGCCTACAGGCCCATCGTGTTGCTGGACGAGGTGGGGAAGTTATTCGAACGTATTGTTCACAAGCGCCTCGTCCAGCACCTGTCCCGTGATGGACCCGACCTGGCCGAGTGCCAGTTCGGCTTCCGGGAGGGACGATCGACCATCGACGCTATTCATCGCGTCAAGTCCCTCTCGGACTCGGCCACGTCCGGGGGAGGGGTAGCACTGGCAGTTTCTTTGGATATAAAGAATGCCTTTAACTCCCTCTCCTGGGCGGCCATCCGCGGGGCCCTCGAAAGTCACGAGGTGCCCCTCTACCTGCGGATGGTGGTCGGAGACTACCTCCGGGACAGGGCCATCGTTTACGGTGGCCGCGATGGGTCTGTCAGGCGACAGATCAACCGCGGAGTACCCCAGGGGTCCGTTTTGGGGCCATTACTATGGAACCTGGGGTACGACGCGGCTCTGCGGGTGTCCCTGCCGGTCGGCGTGCACTTAACGTGCTACGCCGACGACACCATGGTGGTAGCCACCGGCAGGGACCGTGGGAGGACCATCCGTCGGGCGGAAGTCGCGGTTGCGGCTGTCGCCTCGCGGATCCGGGGCATGGGGTTGGAGTTGTCCCCTCAGAAGACGGAGATCGTCTTGTTCGAGGGTCGCCGGAGGGGCACTCCACCCCATAGCCTGGTGAGGATCGGGTCGTCCGACGTCCAGGTGGGCACCGACATCAAGTATCTTGGTGTCTACCTGGACAGCTCCTGGAGCTTCGTCCCGCATTTCGCTCGTCTGGCCACCAGGTTGGGTAGCCTCGTGACTCATCTGAGTCGCATCATGCCCAACCTTGGTGGTCCGGACGAGCGGGTGCGCCGCCTCTATTGTGGTGTGGTGAAAAGTGTGGCACTGTACGGTGCCCCCATATGGGCCGATGCCTTATCGGCAAGCCGGAGTAGCAAGTCGCTCCTCCGGCGGGAATGGAGACGTGCTGCTATTCGCGTCATCCGGGGGTACCGTACGGTGTCATACGAGGCGGCCACCACCCTGGCGGGTCTACCACCTCTGGAGCTCCTGGCGGCTGAGGATGCCTACGTCTATAGGCATCTTCGCCTTGCCCGCCAGGACTCCAACCCGCCAGGGGTAGACAGGGACGAGTTGAGGCTCCAGGCCCGGCGGTCCACTATGGCAACTTGGAGGGAGCAGTTGTCCCACGTCAGGGACCACTGGACCGTCGGGGCGGTCCTGCCCGTCTTGGATAGATGGGTGGGCCGTGGCTCCGGACGACTTACGTTCCGAGCCACACAGGTGCTGACCGACCACGGGTGTTTCGGTCGGTACCTGTGCCGGATCGGTCGCGAGGCGGACCCGCGGTGCCACCACTGTGGCGCCGCGGTGGACTCGGCGCGGCACACTCTCATGGAGTGTCCTGCCTGGGAGGTGCCGCGTCGGGCCTTAGCGGCGGAGGTGGGTCCGGACCTCTCGTTGCCGGCCATCCTGTCTCGGATGGTCGGTAGCGGGAGCGTCTGGCAGGCCATGATCTCCTTTTGCGAGGGGGTCATGGTCGCGAAGGAGGCCGCCGAGCGCTCAAGGGAGCTTCTGCTCCCTGCTCGGCGTCGCCTGCGGGGTCGGCGTCTTGTACGTTTGCCCCGCCCCGCTCCACGGGGGGGACTCTCACCTTCGGGTGGGGGTCGCTCCTAAGAACCCTTCGGGGAGCGGGACTTCGCCACCTCCGCCGCGCACCCAGCGTGCCACGGTGGTGGCACTTAGGCCCCAGGGGCCGTGGTCCCGGCAGTTAGCCGGGCCACGGTATCGGGTGTGACGCACCCGGGGCTCCCAGTCGAACCGGGCCAAGCCTGGCCCGAGGCGTCGGCGACGCCCGTGCGGGGAGGACCCTCACTCCGGTGGGGGTCGTGCCCCACGTCTTTGCACGGGGGTCGCCCGGGGGGCGCGGCTGGGGCGATTGGGGGATCGCCTCAGCCATTGCACGCGCCCTCCGGGACGGGGGCGGTGGCCGGGTGACCGGGTCACCGCCCGTTACCCCGGATGGGGGGGTGTATCGTCGACCACCCTCCCAACGGGAAGGGGGTCCCCTCAGTCACCATAGGGGACCCCGGCGCGGGGAGGGACCGGACGTGTTCGTCCAGAGTTCCCGGGCCCTCCCCAGCAGCGCCGAGGTAGGTCACCGTGGGGTTTTAGCCGGTAAGAGTCCGGCATACCCCCGGGGTTCCCCAGCCCCGGGGGATCCATGAGGATTTCCCCACGTAAAAAAAAAAAAAAAAAAAAAAAAAGGTTAGGTTAGGTTTGGGTTCTAGAAGTTGTTGCAGCTGCAACAACATGTGCCATCCCCACCTCCTCGTGGTGGAACCTGGACACCGGAGTCATCCGGTGACTAACGGGGCTCTGGCTTTCGGGGGTTTCGTTGATACCAAGTAGCCTCCGTGATGCTCCGAGGCGATGCCGGTGGGATCTTCGGATCCTGGCGGGGCCTCCCTTGCCGGTAAGGCTCGGAGCGGAGGGGTGAAAACGGTGGATGCGGGCCTCCATCCCAGGGGTCACGGCCAGTTCTGGTCGTGATACGGGGAGTTGCGTCCCCGGGATCTCATAGCTCGGCAGGGGTGGTGTGACCCCTGTCGTAATACCGTAAACCGGTGGTCATGTTTCGCCGGAGCGGGGGGCTTGCCTTCATTGGCCGGCCCGCGAGGGGATAAACCTCTATAAAAAGTCCCTAGCCTCAAGCTGCGGTACGCGGCGAGGGGGCACGCCCAGTCCTCGCGGCTGGGCGTGGCCGGTGGGTGCACCGGTCTCGAGCGACCAACCCCGGGGATACTGGCGCCCCCCGGGTGTATCTGCCTTCCCCTGGCATGGCGGCTCTGCCAGGGGCGACTTTTATTTCCGACCTTCTCGTGGGAACAACATGGATAGTTCAGTTTCATTCAAAAAACCGGGGAATGGGGGGGTCGATGAAGTTAAGGCGGGGCCAAGTGGGGCCCGAAAGGTCGCAGATCCGAGACCGACTATCGTCTCGGATAATGTTTTGACTGCCTCACAAGGGCAGGTTGTGCTGGAGAGGCTCAAGTTAAGGAGCCGAGCACTTGAGAAAGGCGCTGTGGAGGAGTCGGGGGATGCCTCCTATGATTCCGACACGTCCGTTGGATCTGTTAGATCGAACATTTCGATCCTCAGGGAACGGGCGTGTCCCAAATCGAAGAAGAGGGGACGGCCCCCAACTACTGGGGAATACGTCGGCCTAGCGGAGGCCAAGAGGGCCTATCTCGAGGCTCAACGGGAAATCGAGCTCGTTGAGTTAGAGGAAGGGATTAGGAGCGGCACGGGTAGTATCCCTCCACCCGGGAGATCCACCAACCCCGTGCCTGAAATGGAGGCGTTCGTCGAAGAGGCGAAAAAGAAGCCTCTAGAAGACTTGGGAGCGTGGGCCCTAGAAGAGGCGGATAAGATTGAGTTGGCTGCTGCCAAGTCAAAAAACTTGAAGGGCACCATACAGCGTGATATCCGCGTGGGTGCACGGACTGTCAGGGCGGTGACGATGGAACTCGCCCAACGTGTAATAAGACCGGCGGAACCGCAGCCTGGGGAAGATATCGCCGCGCTGAAGGCACAGTTAGAGGCCCTGCAGGCCGAAAATAAACGCCTGCAGGAGAGACTATCCGCTCTGGAGAGGCGATCTCCAAGCCCGCCGGTAACGAGAATGGCGGAGTTGGAGATCGCGAGCCGCGCGAGGCTAGCACCAGCCTCGCCATTGAGGGCCTCGGGGAGTGACTGCCCCCCCGAAATGAGTGTCCCGGCACTGAGGGAGACTACGGGGTCCGCCATGGTCCAACATATTGCGGACCTCGTTAATAGAAAGTTAGAGGAGTTCCGTAAGGAACTCCTCCCAGTTAAGAGCAAGGAGGAAGGATCCCCGGATGGTCCCTTACCAAAGGCCACCGGGGACAAGAAGAAAGGGAAGAACCAGAAGAAGAAGGGGAAGGGTAGGGACATCACCCCGGTCCAACCGCTACTCCCACAGAAGAAGGCGACCCCACCCGGGGCCGCCAGAAGACTAGAGGTGGCGCGCCAGGAGGCGCAGAAGAAGAAAGCGGTGGCGCCTGCACCACCCTCAGGTGCTACCGCCAACGAGGGAACGTGGGCCCAGGTGGTGGGCAGAAAGGCCCAAAGGGCTGCGAAAAAGGCACAATCTGCCCCTGCACCACTACCTAAGCCCCAGAAGAGGACGGAGAAGCCAAAACTGGGCCGACTACCGCGAACAGCTGCGGTAGTCCTGACCCTCCAGCCTGGCAGCAAGTCCTCATACAAGGACATTATGACTGCTGCCAGGCAGAGGGTCAAGCTGTCGGACATTGGGGTGGAGAGTGTCCGCCCCAAGAAGGCCAGAACAGGTGGCCTCATGTTAGAGGTCGGCGGCCAAGACAAGGAGGCCAAGGCGTCTGCCTTGGCAGATAAGCTGCGCGAGGCGTTGGCTGGCGACGAGGTGACTGTCACCAGACCGACCAAGAAGGCCGACCTTCGGGTTCACGGTCTTGATGAATCGGCCACCCCAGCCGAGGTGGCCGAAGCCATAGCTGGTACAGCAGGGTGCCAGGTAGGAGAGGTGAGGACTGGCGAAATCCGGTCCTCACGTGCGGGGCTCGGCACCCTGTGGGTGCAGTGCCCCCTGGCTGTGGCCAAGAAGTTGGTCGCGGCCGGACGCATCAGGGTGGGGTGGGTCAACGCCAGGATAGAGGCGTTGAAGCCCCGTCCTGAGCAGTGCTACCGCTGCTGGCAGCTTGGGCATGTCCAGCAGCGGTGCACAGCGGAGTTGGACCGGTCGCACCAATGTTATAGGTGCGGCGAAACTGGCCACCGGGCGGGCCTATGCACGGCGGCCGCCCCGGTTTGCACTCTGTGCAAGGAGGCCGGGCGGCCGGCCGATCATCGTATGGGGAGTAAATCATGCTCCCCACCCAAGGCCCGCCCAGTAAAGAAGAGTGCAGACGCGACGAAGAAGAGGAGCCAACTCTCCAGTGTCCATCAAGGGGGTGGTGCGGCTGCATCACCCTCCAACGTGGGACGTTCCAGCGGGGGTGGTGCACCGGCATCACCCTCCACCGTGGGAGGTTCCAGCGGGGGTGGTGCATCCGCATCACCCTCCACCGTGGGAGTTCCTGCGATGGACACTGGAGAGGAGGCGGAGCGGGCAACTAAACCCGCTCCCAAGGATGATTCTGGCCGGGGGGAGGCCATGGACACGGCCTAAAGTTCATGCCTCCCCGCGGTCAGATCATCCAGACCAACCTCAACCACGCCGTCGCCGCTCAAGACTTGATGTCTCATAGTCTTTGCGGCGGCGTGGTTGAGTTGGTCGTAGCCGCGGAGCCGTACCGAGTCCTCCAACGCCCGTCCTGGGTTGGGGACTTGGACGACTCCGTGGTGATCGCCCAGTCGGTTCCGTCACGGATCCGGCCAATAGCGCCACTCATGCGCGGCCATGGATTCGTGGCGGTCGACTGGGCGGGTTGTGTGGTGGTGGGCGTCTACGCGCCTCCGAGTTGGTCCCTCAGTCGCTTTGACCTACTACTGGACGAGCTGCAGAACGTTGTGTCATTGCACGCAGCTCGTCCAGTACTCGTCCTCGGGGACTTCAATGCTCACGCATCCGCGTGGCACTCCCCGAGGACGGACCAGAGGGGCCACTCGGTGCTGGACTGGGCGGCTGGCCTGGGTCTCCGGTTGTTGAACCGGGGCTCGGCCAGCACGTGCGTGCGGTACCAGGGCGAAAGTATAGTGGATCTATCTTTCGCCAATGCCCTGGCCGCGCGCCGTGTGTCGGGGTGGAGGGTCGACGACGTGGAGACACTGTCAGACCATGTATATATCCGCATGGATGTCTCCACGCCTCCCCCGACCCGCCCAGCAGCCCACCACCCACGGAGGTGGGCCCTGAAGGGCATGGATGAGGACGCACTGATGGCGGCCGTTCTCGCAGTGGCCTGGCCGGAAGTTCCGGCTGGGCCAGTGGAGGTCTCGGAGGAGGCGGATTGGTTCGCGGACGCCATGTCGGCTGTTTGCGACGTGGCGATGCCACGAGTCCGCGCCAATCCGCCCCGCCGCCCGGTGTACTGGTGGAGCGACGTTATACAGCGTCTCCGCGAGGAGTGCGGAGTCGCTCGCCGCCAGTACACCCGGGCGAGGCGTCGGCGTAACTCCGACGCAGCGAGAACGGCGCAGCTGTATGCCGACTACCGTGATCTCACGAAGCGGCTGCAGCTGGCCATCAGGAGCGCCAAGGCTCAGGCCTGGGACGGACTCCTCGACTCACTCCGTGAGGACCCATGGGGGCGCCCATACCGTCTAGTTATGGACAAACTTCGTCCATGGGCGCCTCCCCTCACGGAGACGATGGACCCCCCACTCCTGGAGCGGGTGGTCGGCACTTTGTTCCCAGACGGGGAGGTGTCGGCCCCCGCTCCACCACCGGACCGTGCCTTATGGTCCCAGGAGTGGGAGGTGTCCGAAGAGGAGTTGGCCGGGGCTGTCAAGCGCATGGGGGCGCGTAATACCGCTCCCGGCCCCGACGGCATCCCCGGCCGCGCCTGGGTCTTGGCGCTCAGCGTCCTAGGGCCCCGTCTGCGCAGGCTGTTCACAGCCTGTTTGCAGACGGGGACCCTTCCACCACGGTGGAAGACCGGGCGGATGGTCCTCCTTCGCAAGGACAACAGGCCCGCAGCGTCGCCTGCCGCCTACAGGCCCATCGTGTTGCTGGACGAGGTGGGGAAGCTATTCGAACGCATCGTTCACATGCGCCTCGTCCAGCACCTGTCCCGTGATGGACCCGACCTGGCCGAGTGCCAGTTCGGCTTCCGGGAGGGACGATCGACCATCGACGCGATCCAGCGCGTCAAGTCCCTCTCGGACTCGGCCACGTCCGGGGGAGGGGTAGCACTGGCGGTGTCTTTAGACATAAAGAACGCCTTCAACTCCCTCTCCTGGGCGGCCATCCGCGGGGCCCTCGAAAGTCACGAGGTGCCCCTCTACCTGCGGATGGTGGTCGGAGACTACCTCCGGGACAGGGCCATCGTCTACGGTGGCCGCGATGGGTCTGTCAGGCGACAGATCAGCCGCGGAGTACCCCAGGGGTCCGTCTTGGGCCCATTGTTATGGAATCTGGGGTACGACGCGGCTCTGCGGGTGTCCCTGCCGGTCGGCGTGCACTTAACGTGCTACGCCGACGACACCATGGTGGTAGCCACCGGCAGGGACCGTGGGAGGACCATCCGCCGGGCGGAGGTCGCAGTTGCGGCCGTCGCCTCGCGGATCCGGGGCATGGGGTTGGAGTTGTCCCCTCAGAAGACCGAAATCGTCTTCTTCCAGGGTCGTACGAGGGGCACTCCACCCCATAGCCTGGTGAGGATCGGGTCGTCCGACGTCCAGGTGGGCACCGACATCAAGTATCTTGGTGTCTACCTGGACAGCTCCTGGAGCTTCGTCCCGCATTTCGCTCGTCTGGCCACCAGGTTGGGTAGCCTAGTGACTCACTTGAGTCGCATCATGCCCAACCTTGGTGGTCCGGACGAGCGGGTGCGCCGCCTCTACTGCAGTGTGGTTAAGTCAGTGGCACTGTACGGTGCCCCCATCTGGGCCGACGCCTTAGCGGCCAGCCGGGGGAGCAAGACGCTCCTCCGGAGGGAGTGGAGACGCGCTGCCATTCGCGTCATAAGGGGGTACCGTACGGTGTCCTACGAGGCGGCCACCACCCTGGCGGGTCTACCACCTTTGGAGCTCCTGGCGGGTGAGGATGCCTACGTCTATAGGCATCTTCGCCTTGCCCGCCAGGACTCCAACCCGCCAGGGGAGGAGGTAGAGCGGGACGAGCTGAGGCTCCAGGCCCGGCGGTCCACTATGACAACGTGGAAGGAGGAGTTGTCTCGTCATAGAGACCATTGGACCGTCGGGGCGGTCCTGCCCATCCTAGATAGATGGGTGGGCCGTAGCTCCGGGCGACTTACGTTCCGAGCCACACAGGTGCTGACCGAGCATGGCTGCTTCGGTCGGTACCTGTGCCGGATCGGTCGCGAGGCGGACCCGCGGTGCCACCACTGTGGCGCCGCGGAGGACTCGGCGCGGCACACTCTCATGGAGTGTCCTGCCTGGGAGGTGCCGCGTCGGGCCTTAGCGGCGGAGGTGGGTCCGGACCTCTCGCTGCCGGCCATCCTGTCTCGGATGGTCGGTAGCGGGAGCGTCTGGCAGGCCATGATCACCTTTTGCGAGGAGGTCATGGTCGCGAAGGAGGCCGCCGAGCGCTCAAGGGAGCTTCTGCTCCCTGCTCGGCGTCGCCTGCGGGGTCGGCGTCTTGCACGTTTGCCCCGCCCCGCTCCACGGGGGGGACCCTCGCCTTCGGGTGGGGGTCACTCCTAAGAACCCTTCGGGGAGCGGGACTTCGCCACCTCCGCCGCGCACCAACGTGCCACGGTGGTGGCACTTAGGCCCCAGGGGCCGTGGTCCCGGCAGTTAGCCGGGCCACGGTATCGGGTGTGACGCACCCGGGGCTCCCAGTCGCACCGGGCCAAGCCTGGCCCGAGGCGTCGGCGACGCCCGTGCGGGGAGGACCCTCACCTCGGCGGGGGTCGTGCCCCACGTCTTTGCACGGGGGTCGCCCGGGGGGCGCGGCTGGGGCGATTGGGGGATCGCCTCAGCCATTGCACGCGCCCTCCGGGACGGGGGCGGTGGCCGGGTGACCGGGTCACCGCCCGTTACCCCGGATGGGGGGGTGTATCGTCGACCACCCCCCCCAACGGGAAGGGGGTCCCCTCAGTCACCATAGGGGGCCCCGGCGCGGGGAGGGACCGGACGTGTTCGTCCAGAGTTCCCGGGCCCTCCCCAGCAGCGCCGAGGTAGGTCACCGTGGGGTTTTAGCCGGTAAGAGTCCGGCATACCCCCGGGGTTCCCCAGCCCCGGGGGATCCATGAGGATTTCCCCACGTAAAAAAAAAAAAAAAAAAAAAAAAAAAAAAAAAAAAAAAAAAAAAAAAAAAAAAAAAAAAAAAAAAAAAAAGGTTAGGTTAGGTTTCCCCGTCTGGGTGCGGGTCAGAATACACCCAGGGTATACCCTGCCTGTCGTAAGAGGCGACTAAAAGGGTGCATCGCGGAAGCTGAGGTAGCCTCAGTGATGCTCCGGGGCGATGCCGGCGGGATCTTCGGATCCTGGCAGGGCCTCCCTTGCCGGTAAGGCCCGGAGTTGAGAGGTGAGAAGGTGGAAGCGGTGCGGGACGGACTTTTACGGTGACGACACGGGCACGTTGGGGGAGGAATGTTATAAATATGGAATTACGAACTAAGGACAGGAAAACTTACGGTGCAGGAGGCCTCGGAACCTCCAGTACCGGCGCAGTTTCGGGTGGTCAAGCGGGCCCGGCTGCGTCGTCATCCGGCAACCGTGGGACGTCCGTGGTGGAGGGCCAGGCCACGGCGTCTAGAGCTACTGGCTCCTCTGGGGATGGGGGGACTTCTTCAAGGCCGCTGGTCGGCCACGTGAAGGATCTCGCGGCGGGCAGCGCTGGTCGCTGGTCCCTCGGGATGGATTCCGACGACGAGGAGGGGTACTCGGATGCCTCCCTCTCGTGTCGGATGGAGCCTCCTGTGGTGAGGAAGAGGGGCAGGCCCCCTACCACTGGGGAGTATGTGGGGTTGGCGGAGGCGAAGCGCGCCTATATGGAGCTTTGCCGGGAGGAGGAGGCGGTCCGGAGGGAGTTGGAGCGATCCGACCCCTCCCGGACTCCTCCGCCTCCTAGCAAAGGCGCTAAGCCGCTCCCGAATGAGCGGGAGGTGCGAGAGGAAATGAGGAGCCGGCCGACGCCCGACCTCGGTGCTCTCATTTTGGAGCACGCGAAGGAGGTCGAGCGTGTGGCCGGTTCCTCTAAGAACCTGAGCGGGAAATTCGTGCACCGCCTCAGAGAAAGTGCGCAGGCACTTAGATTAGCTGGTCTTGAGGCGATCCAGCGGACAAGTCGGGATGGGAGGGTCCAGAAGTTGGAGGAGGCCAACGAAAGGCTCTCCTCCGAAATGGAGGACCTCAAGAGGGAGGTGGGCAGACTAAAACGTCAGCTAGAGTCTGCCAGTCGGGAGACGTCCCGAATGGAGGTAGAGCCTCCCAGGGGGACAACTCCTCCAATCACGGGGGCACGGGGAGGCAGGTCCTCCCCGAGTACGGGTCCCGCCGCTGGCGGTGTGGACGTGGAGATGATTATCTCCCGAGTGGGAGAGATGATGGAGGCGAGATTCGCCGCTCTCAGGGGTGAGTTGAACCTCACCCTGGGAGCGGCGGGTCCCGCCTCCGGTTTGGTGTTGGGGGGTGGTACGTTGGGGGAGGTTAGGGGGGACGGCGCGGGTACTCCCCGCGCTGCCCAGCCCGACCAACCACCGTCGGCCACCCCTCGCCCGGCGAAAGCCGGGAAAAAGGGAAGGGGCAAGAGGGGGACTAGGGGGGTGGCTAATGTCCCTCCTCCGGCTGGGTCTGCTGTGCGGGCCCAGTCCGGGGGTGGGGACTCCTGGGCGGAGGTGGTGGGCCGCAAGGCTCCCACTTCTGCCCCGGTCCCTCCCTCGTCCTCCTCGAAGGAGACCAAGGGGAGGAAGAAGGGGAAGAAGTCGGCCGCGAAGGCCGGCTCCGGCCCCGCCAAGAAGAATGTTGGTGTTCGTCTGGGTAGGCTTCCCAGGTCGGAGGCGGTGACCATCACCGTCCCGCCTGGGTGCTCCCAGACGCTCACCAGCGCTATGTTGGTGGCGCGTAACGCCTTCGCTCTTGATGAGCTAGGCATCGAGGCCGTGAGGCCCAAGAGGGCAAAGACCGGTGCCCTCATCCTTGAGGTAGAGGGCGAGGGGAGGGCGGAAAAGGCGGACAATCTCGCCATTCGCCTTACAGAGGTATTGGAGCCGAGGGGCCTCAAGGTCGGCCGCCCAATGAAGCTCGTTGAGCTGAGGGTGGTCGGCCTTGAGGACTCGGTCCGCGCCATCGAGGTGAAGGCGGCCTTATCGAGGGAGGGAGGGTGCCCCATGGACCGGATCGTGGTCGGTACCATCCGGCGATCCGGCCCATTGGGCACCGTGTGGGCGCGGTGCCCACTTGCGGGCGCGAAGAAGCTCTTCGCAAAAGGGGACAGGATACGGGTGGGGTGGGCGACAGCTCGGGTCGAGCTGCTCAAGCCCCGGCCGTTGCAGTGCTACCGCTGCCTCCAGCACGGTCACGTGCGGGCGCGGTGCACTGCCGACGAGGACCGTAGCACTTTGTGCTACCGGTGTGGCGCTGCAGGCCACAAGGCGGCCGGGTGTCCGGCGGCGGCGCCCAACTGTCCGCTTTGCGCGGACTTGGGTCTGTCGTCCGGGCACCGCTTGGGCAGCTCGGCCTGTAAGCCGCCCGTCCGTAAGGGCGGGCGTGGGGGGCCCTCGAGGGCCGGCACTTCGGTGCCCAAGGGGCAGGCGGTTGCGCCTGATCGGGGTGGGGCTGCTCCTTCTCCGAAGGAGTAGACTCACCCCGATATGTCTCCCTTTTCCGGGAGACATCATCCCCCAGGGGCCGCGGCAACCGACCACCTGTTGCCGCGGTACGGGTAGTAGCGCACCCGGGGCCCGAGCTGTGGTGGTGGAGGGCGGCCGTCTCGCCGAGTGTTTGAGCACCGCTCCACTCGTGTACTTCCAGGCGAGGCGGTCGCCGGGGCTGCAGCATCGGCGAATGGGGGTTCGCCGATGCATTGCACGCGGCCCGGGACGGTCGGCGATGTCGGCGTGGCCCCGACATCGCCGTCTTTATCTGGGTAGGGGAGGCTCAGCCCTCCAACTTTTGGGAAGCGGGCGCCCTTCTGGCGCCCTTGCACGGGGAGGGTCTGGTTGTTGTTCGCAAGAGATCCCAGACTCTCCCCGGTAGTGCAGGGATGGCCACCGTGGGGTTTTAGCCGGTAAGAGTCCGGCATAACCCCGGAGCTTCCCCAGCTCCGGGGTATCCATGATGGATTTCCCCACGTAAAAAAAAAAAAAAAAAAAAAAGGTTAGGTTAGGTTTCCCCTCCCCGTCTGGGTGCGGGTCAGAATACACCCAGGGTATACCCTGCCTGTCGTAAGAGGCGACTAAAAGGGTGCATCGCGGAAGCTGAGGTAGCCTCAGTGATGCTCCGGGGCGATGCCGGCGGGATCTTCGGATCCTGGCAGGGCCTCCCTTGCCGGTAAGGCCCGGAGTTGAGAGGTGAGAAGGTGGAAGCGGTGCGGGGCGGGACTTTCGTTGACGACTCGGGCACGTTAGGGGTGGCACTTTATGTAACAATTATGGATTTAAAGACTAAAGGGAAGAAAACTTACGGTGCAGGAGGCCTCGGAACCTCCAGTACCGGCGCAGTTTCGGGTGGTCAAGCGGGCCCGGCTGCGTCGTCATCTGGCAACCGTGGGACGTCCGTGGTGGAGGGCCAGGCCACGGCGTCTAGAGCTACTGGCGCCTCTGGGGAGGGGGGCACTTTTGCGAGGCCGCTGGCCGGCCTCGTAAAGGACTTAGCGGCGGGCAGCGCTGGACGCTGGTCGCTGGGAATGGATTCGGACGACGAAGAGGTGTTCTCGGACACATCCTTCTCGTTGGAGCCTCAGCCTACGGCGGTGAGGAAAAGGGGCAGGCCCCCTACAACTGGGGAATACGTGGGGTTGGCAGAGGCGAAGCGCGCCTATATGGAGCTCTGCCGGGAGGAGGAGGCGGTCCGGAGGGAATTGGAGCGATCCGACCCCTCCCGGACCCCTCCGCCTCCTAGTAAGGCTGCTAAGCCTCTCCCGAATGAGCGGGAAGTGCGGGAGGAAATGAGGAACCGGCCGACGCCCGACCTCGGTGCTCTAATCTTGGAGCACGCCAAGGAGGTCGAGCGTGTGGCCGGCTCCTCAAAGAATTTGAGTGGGAGGTTCGTTCATCGCCTTCGGGAAAGTGCCCAGGCCCTTAGGCTTGCGGGACTCGAGGCGATACAGCGAACCCATCGGGACGGGAGGGTGAAAGAGCTGGAGGAAGCGAATGTTAGGCTCTCCTCCGAGCTCGAAGAACTTAAGAGGGAGGTTGGAAGCCTCAAGAGGCAACTTCACTCTTCCACACGGGAGGAATCCCGAATGGAGATAGAGCCTCCTAGGGGGATATCACCTCCTATCACGGGGGCACGGGGAGGCAGGTCCTCCCCGGGTACGGGTCCAGCCGCTGGCGGCGTGGACGTGGAGGAGATCATCTCCCGTGTTGGAAATATGATGGAGGCGAGATTCGCCGCTCTCAGGGGTGAGTTGAACCTCACCTTGGGAGCGGCGGGTCACGCCTGCGGTATGGTGTTGGGGGGTGGTTCGTTGGGGGAGGTTAGGGGGGACGGCGCGGGTACTCCCCGTGCTGCCCAGCCCGACCAACCACCGTCGGCCACCCCTCGCCCGGCGAAAGCCGGGAAAAAGGGAAGGGGCAAGAGGGGGACTGGGGGGGTTACTAATGTCCCTCCTCCGGCTGAGTCCGCTGTGCGGGTTCAGTCCGGGGGTGGGGACTCCTGGGCGGAGGTGGTGGGCCGCAAGGCTCCCACTTCTGCCCCGGTCCCTCCCTCATCCTCCTCGAAGAAGAGGAAGGGTAAGGGGAAGAAGTCGGCCGCGAAGGCCGGCTCCGGCCCCGAAAAGAAGAAGGGGGGTGTGCGTCTGGGTAGGCTTCCCAGGTCGGAGGCGGTGACCATCACTGTCCCGCCTGGGTGCACCCAGACGCTGACAAACGCGATGTTGGCGGCGCGTAACGCCTTTGCTCTCGATGAGCTGGGCATTGAGGCGGTCAGGCCCAAGAGGGCCAAGACCGGGGCTCTCATCCTGGAGATAGAGGGCGAGGGGAGGGAGGAGAAGGCTGACCAGCTAGCCTATCGACTCACGGAGGTGTTGGAGCCGAAGGGCCTCAAGGTCGGCCGCCCGATGAAGCTCGTTGAGCTGAGGGTGGTCGGGCTTGAGGACTCCGTCCGGGCCATAGAGGTCAAGGCGGCTCTTTCGAGGGAGGGTGGGTGCCCAATGGACCCGATCGTGGTCGGTGCCATCCGGCGATCCGGCCCATTGGGCACCGTGTGGGCTAGGTGCCCACTCGCGGCGGCGAAGAAAATCTTCGCCAAAGGGGACCGTATACGGGTGGGGTGGGGTATAGCTCGGGTCGAGCTGCTCAAGCCCCGGCCGTTGCAGTGCTACCGCTGCCTCCAGCACGGACACGTGCGGGCGCGGTGCACTGCCGACGAGGACCGTAGCACTTTGTGCTACCGGTGTGGCGCTGCAGGCCACAAGGCGGCCGGGTGTCCGGCGGCGGCGCCCAAATGTCCGCTTTGCGCGGACTTGGGTCTGCCGTCCGGGCACCGCTTGGGCAGCTCGACCTGTAAGCCGCCCGTCCGAAAGGGCGGGCGTGGGGGGCCCTCGAGGGCCGGCACTACGGTGCCCAAGGGGCAGGCGGTTGCGCCTGATCGGGGTGGGGCTGCTCCTTCTCCGAAGGAGTAGACCCGCCCCGATATGTCTCCCTTTCCCGGGAGACATCATCCCCCAGGGGCCGCGGCAACCGACCATCTGTTGCCGCGGTACGGGTAGTAGCGCACCCGGGGCCCGAGCTACGGTGGCGGAGGGCGGCCGTCTCGCCGAGTGTTTGAGCACCGCTCCACTCGAGTACTTCAAGGCGAGGCGGTCGCCGGGGCTGCAGCATCGGCGAATGGGGGTTCGCCGATGCATTGCACGCGGCCCGGGACGGTCGGCGATGTCGGCGTGGCCCCGACATCGCCGTCTTTAGCTGGGTAGGGGAGGCTCAGCCCTCCAACTTTTGGGAAGCGGGCGCCCTTCTGGCGCCCTTGCACGGGGAGGGTCTGGTTGTTGTTCGCAAGAGATCCCAGACTCTCCCCGGTAGTGCAGGGATGGCCACCGTGGGGTTTTAGCCGGTAAGAGTCCGGCATAACCCCGGAGCTTCCCCAGCTCCGGGGTATCCATGATGGATTTCCCCACGTAAAAAAAAAAAAAAAAAAAAAAAAGGTTAGGTTTCCCCGTCTGGGTGCGGGTCAGAATACACCCAGGGTATACCCTGCCTGTCGTAAGAGGCGACTAAAAGGGTGCATCGCGGAAGCTGAGGTAGCCTCAGTGATGCTCCGGGGCGATGCCGGCGGGATCTTCGGATCCTGGCAGGGCCTCCCTTGCCGGTAAGGCCCGGAGTTGAGGGGTGAGAAGGTGGAAGCGGTGCGGGGCGGGACTTATTGTTGACGACTTGGGCACGTTGGGGGAGGAACTTTATACAATTATTATGGATTTACGAAACAAGGGTAGGAAAACTTACGGTGCAGGAGGCCTCGGAACCTCCAGTACCGGCGCAGTTTCGGGTGGTCAAGCGGGCCCGGCTGCGTCGTCATCTGGCAACCGTGGGACGTCCGTGGTGGAGGGCCAGGCCACGGCGTCTAAGGCTACTGGTTCCTCTGGGGCTGGGGGGACTTTTGCGAGGCCGCTGGCCGGTCTCGTCAAGGACTTAGCGGCGGGCAGCGCTGGTCGCTGGTCGCTGGGGATGGACTCTGACGACGAGGAGGGGTTGTCCGACACCTCCTTCTCGTGTCAGTTAGAGCCTCCATCCGGTGTTGTAAGGAAAAGGGGCAGGCCCCCTACAACTGGGGAGTATGTTGGGCTGGCGGAGGCGAAGCGCGCCTATATGGAGCTTTGCCGGGAGGAGGAGGCGGTCCGGAGGGAGTTGGAGCGATCCGACCCCTCCCGGACCCCTCCGCCTCCTAGTAAGGCTGCTAAGCCTCTCCCGAATGAGCGGGAGGTGAGGGAGGAGATGAGACACAGGCCCACGCCTGACCTCGGTGCCCTAATTCTGGAGCACTCAAAGGAGGTGGAGCGTGTGGCCGGCTCATCAAAAAACCTGAGTGGCAGGTTTGTGCACCGCCTCAGAGAGAGTGCGCAGGCCCTCAGGATAGCTGGATTGGAGGCGATCCAGCGAACGGAGAGGGACGGGAGAGTTAAAGAGCTCGAGGAAGCCAACGATAGGCTCTCCTCCGAGCTCGATGGTCTTAAGAGGGAGGTGGCTAGGCTCAGGCGGCAGCTTGAGTCTGCCACACGGGAGGAATCTCGCATGGAGGTCGAGCCTCCCAGGGGGACATCTCCTCGTATCACGGGGGAGCGGGGAGGCAGGTCCTCCCCGAGTACGGGTCCAGCCGCTGGCGGCGTGGACGTGGAGGAGATTATCTCCCGGGTGGGAGATATGATGGAGGCGAGATTCGCCGCCCTCAGGGGGGAGTTAAACCTCACCCTGGGAGCGGCGGGTCCCGCCTCCGGATTGGTGTTGGGGGGTGGTTCGTTGGGGGAGGTTAGGGGGGACGGTGCGGGTACTCCCCGTGCCGCCCAGCCCGACCAACCACCGTCGGCCACCTCTCGCCCGGCGAAAGCCGGGAAAAAGGGACGGGCTAAGAGGGGGAAAGGGGGGGTTACCGAGGTCCCTCCCTCGGCTGAGTCCGCTGTGCGGGCCCAGTCCGGGGGTGGGGACTCCTGGGCGGAGGTGGTGGGTCGTAAGACTCCCACTTCTGCCCCGGTCCCGCCCTCGTCCTCCTCGAAAAAGAGGAAGAGTAAGGGGAAGAAGTCGGCCGCGAAGGCCGGCTCCGGCCCCGCGAAGAAAAATGTTGGTGTGCGTCTGGGCAGGCTACCCAGGTCGGAGGCGGTGTCTATCACCGTCCCGCCTGGGTGCAACCAGACGCTCACCAACGCAATGTTGGTGGCGAGAAATGCCTTTGCCCTGGACGAGCTGGGCATCGAGGCGGTGAGGCCCAAGCGGGCGAAAACTGGGGCTCTGATCTTAGAGATCGAGGGGGAGGGGAGGGCTGAAAAGGCCGACGAACTGGCATACCGCCTCACGGAGGTGCTGGAGCCGAAGGGCCTCAAGGTCGGCCGCCCGATGAAGCTCGTTGAGCTGAGGGTGGTCGGCCTTGAGGATTCGGTCCGCGCCATCGAAGTGAAGGCGGCTCTTTCGAGGGAGGGTGGGTGCCCAATGGACCCGATCGCGGTTGGCAACATCCAGCGATCGGGCCCATTGGGTACCGTGTGGGCGAGATGTCCACTCGCGGCGGCGAAGAAGATCTTCGCAAAGGGGGATAGGATACGGGTGGGGTGGGCAACAGCTCGGGTCGAGCTGCTCAAGCCCCGGCCGTTGCAGTGCTACCGCTGCCTCCAGCACGGACACGTGCGGGCGCGGTGCACTGCCGACGAGGACCGTAGCACTTTGTGCTATCGGTGTGGCGCTGCAGGCCACAAGGCGGCCGGGTGTCCGGCGGCGGCGCCCAATTGTCCGCTTTGCGCGGACTTGGGTCTGCCGTCCGGGCACCGCTTGGGCAGCTCGGCCTGTAAGCCGCCCGTCCGAAAGGGCGGGCGTGGGGAGCCCTCTAGGGCAGGCACTAAGGTGCCCAAGGGGCAGGCGGTTGCGCCTGATCGGGGTGGGGCTGCTTCTTCTCCGAAGGAGTAGCCCTTCCCCGATATGTCTCCCTTTTCCGGGAGACATCATCCCCCAGGGGCCGCGGCAACCGACCACCTGTTGCCGCGGTACGGGTAGTAGCGCACCCGGGGCCCGAGCTACGGTGGTGGAGGGCGGCCGTCTCGCCGAGAGTTTGAGCTCCGCTCCACTCGAGTACTTCCAGGCGAGGCGGTCGTCGAGGCTGCAGCATCGGCGAATGGGGGTTCGCCGATGCATTGCACGCGGCCCGGGATGGTCGGCGATGTCGGCGTGGCCCCGACATCGCCGTCTTTAGATGGGTAGGGGAGGCTCAGCCCTCCAACTTTTTGGGAAGCGGGCGCCCTTCTGGCGCCCTTGCACGGGGAGGGTCTGGTTGTTGTTCGCAAGAGATCCCAGACCCTCCCCGGTAGTGCAGGGATGGCCACCGTGGGGTTTTAGCCGGTAAGAGTCCGGCATAACCCCGGAGCTTCCCCAGCTCCGGGGTATCCATGATGGATTTCCCCACGTAAAAAAAAAAAAAAAAAAAAAAAAAGGTTAGGTTAGGTTAGGTCCCCGTGGGAAGAAAACTTACGGTGCAGGAGGCCTCGGAACCTCCAGTACCGGCGCAGTCTCGGGTGGTCAAGCGGGCCCGGCTGCGTCGTCATCCGGCAACCGTGGGACGTCCGTGGTGGAGGGCCAGGCCACGGCGTCTAGAGCTACTGGCGCCTCTGGGGATGGGGGGACTTCTTCGCGGCCGCTGGTCGGCCACGTGAGGGATCTCGCGGCGGGCAGCGCTGGTCGCTGGTCCTTGGGCGGGATGGACTCCGACGACGAGGAGGGGTATTCGGACGCCTCTTTCTCGTGCCGGATGGAGCCTCCAGTGGTGAGAAAAAGGGGCAGGCCCCCTACCACTGGGGAATATGTGGGGTTGGCGGAGGCGAAGCGCGCCTATATGGAGCTTTGCCGGGAGGAGGAGGCGGTCCGGAGGGAGTTGGAGCGTTCCGACCCCTCCCGGACCCCTCCGCTTCCTAGCAAAGGCGCTAAGCCGCTCCCGAACGAGCGGGAGGTGCGAGAGGAAATGAGGAGCCGGCCGACGCCCGACCTCGGTGCTCTCATTTTGGAGCATGCGAAGGAGGTCGAGCGTGTGGCCGGCTCCTCAAAAAATCTGAGTGGGAAATTTGTACATCGCCTCAGAGAGTCTGCCCAGGCCCTTAGGCTTGCCGGACTAGAGGCGATACAACGATCACATCGGGATGGAAGGGTCCAGGAGTTGGAGGAGGCCAACGAACGTCTCTCCTCTGAACTCGATGACCTCAGACGAGAAGTCGGCAGGCTTAAGAGGCAGCTGGAGTCTGCCAGCCGGGAAGAATCCCGCATGGAGGTAGAGCCTCCCAGGGGGACATCTCCTCCTATCATGGGGGCGCGGGGAGGCAGGTCCTCCCCGAGTACGGGTCCAGCCGCTGGCGGCATGGACGTGGAGGAGATTATCTCCCGTGTGGGAGATATGATGGAGGCGAGATTCGCCGCTCTCAGGGGTGAGCTGAACCTCAACCTGGGAGCGGCGGGTCCCGCCTCCGGATTGGAGTTGGGGGGTGGTTCGTTGGGGGAGGTTAGGGGGGACGGCGCGGGTACTCCCCGTGCTGCCCAGCCCGACCAACCACCGTCGGCCACCCCTCGCCCGGCGAAAGCCGGGAAAAAGGGAAGGGGCAAGAGGGGGAAGGGGGTGGTGTCTGCTGTCCCTCCCTCGGCTGGGTCTGCTGTGCGGGCTCAGTCCGGGGGTGGGGACTCCTGGGCGGAGGTGGTGGGCCGCAAGGCTCCCACTTCTGCCCCGGTCCCTCCCTCTTCCTCCTCGAAAAAGAAGAGGGTAAAGGGGAAGAAGTCGGCCGCGAAGGCCGGCTCCGGCCCCGATAAGAAGAAGGGTGGTGTGCGTCTGGGTAGGCTTCCCAGGTCGGAGGCGGTGACCATCACCGTCCCGCCTGGGTGCTCCCAGACGCTCACCAACGCAATGTTGGTGGCGCGGAACGCATTCGCCCTCGATGAGCTTGGCATCGAGGCGGTGAGGCCCAAGAGGGCCAAGACCGGAGCCCTCATCTTAGAGGTGGAGGGCGAGGGGAGGGCGGAAAAGGCCGACCAACTGGCCTATCGCCTCACCGAGGTGTTGGAACCGAGGGGCCTCAAGGTCGGCCGCCCGATGAAGCTCGTTGAGCTGAGGGTGGTCGGCCTTGAGGACTCGGTCCGCGCCATCGAGGTGAAGGCGGCCTTGTCGAGGGAGGGTGGGTGCCCAATGGACCCGATCGCGGTTGGCAACATCCAGCGATCGGGACCA
Source organism: Xylocopa violacea (assembly GCA_963969225.1). NCBI lineage: Eukaryota > Metazoa > Arthropoda > Insecta > Hymenoptera > Apidae > Xylocopa > Xylocopa violacea. The sequence goes on along the minus strand of CAXAJV010001289.1, from coordinate 2,096,164 downwards.
TTGGGCACCGTGTGGGCGCGATGTCCACTCGCGGCGGCGAAGAAAATCTTCGCCAAAGGGGATAGAATACGGGTGGGGTGGGGTATAGCTCGGGTCGAGCTGCTCAAGCCCCGGCCGTTGCAGTGCTACCGCTGCCTCCAGCACGGTCACGTGCGGGCGCGGTGCACTGCCGACGAGGACCGTAGCACTTTGTGCTACCGGTGTGGCGCTGCAGGCCACAAGGCGACCGGTTGTCCGGCGGCGGCGCCCAATTGTCCGCTTTGCGCGGACTTGGGTCTGCCGTCCGGGCACCGCTTGGGCAGCTCGGCCTGTAAGCCGCCCGTCCGAAAGGGCGGGCGTGGGGGGCTCTCGAGGGCCGGCACTACGGTGCCCAAGGGGCAGGCGGTTGCGCCTGATCGGGGTGGGGCTGCTCCTTCTCCGAAGGAGTAGACCTGCCCCGATATGTCTCCCTTTCCCGGGAGACATCATCCCCCAGGGGCCGCGGCAACCGACCATCTGTTGCCGCGGTACGGGTAGTAGCGCACCCGGGGCCCGAGCTACGGTGGAGGAGGGCGGCCGTCTCGCCGAGTGTTTGAGCACCGCTCCACTCGAGTACTTCAAGGCGAGGCGGTCGCCGGGGCTGCAGCATCGGCGAATGGGGATTCGCCGATGCATTGCACGCGGCCCGGGATGGTCGGCGATGTCGGCGTGGCCCCGACATCGCCTACTTTAGTTGGGTAGGGGAGGCTCAGCCCTCCAATTTTTGGGAAGCGGGCGCCCTTCTGGCGCCCTTGCACGGGGAGGGTCTGGTTGTTGTTCGCAAGAGATCCCAGACCCTCCCCGGTAGTGCAGGGATGGCCACCGTGGGGTTTTAGCCGGTAAGAGTCCGGCATAACCCCGGAGCTTCCCCAGCTCCGGGGTATCCATGATGGATTTCCCCACGTAAAAAAAAAAAAAAAAAAAAAAAAAAGGTTAGGTCCCCGTCTGGGTGCGGGTCAGAATACACCCAGGGTATACCCTGCCTGTCGTAAGAGGCGACTAAAAGGGTGCATCGCGGAAGCTGAGGTAGCCTCAGTGATGCTCCGGGGCGATGCCGGCGGGATCTTCGGATCCTGGCAGGGCCTCCCTTGCCGGTAAGGCCCGGAGTTGAGAGGTGAGAAGGTGGAAGCGGTGCGGGACGGGCTTTCTCGGTGACGACTAGGGCACGTTGGGGGAGGAATTTTATATCAAATATGGAATTACGCAATAAGGATAGGAAAACTTACGGTGCAGGAGGCCTCGGAACCTCCAGTACCGGCGCAGTCTCGGGTGGTCAAGCGGGCCCGGCTGCGTCGTCATCTGGCAACCGTGGGACGTCCGTGGTGGAGGGCCAGGCCACGGCGTTTGAGGCTACTGGTTCCACTGGGGCTGGGGGGACTTTTGCGAGGCCGCTGGCCGGCCTCGTACGGGACTTAGCAGCGGACAGCGCTGGTCGCTGGTCGTTGGGTGGGATGGACTCCGACGACGAGGAGGGGTATTCCGATACATCCTTCTCGTGTCGGTTGGAGCCTCCTGTCGTAAGAAAGAGGGGCAGGCCCCCTACAACGGGGGAGTATGTGGGGCTGGCGGAGGCTAAGCGAGCCTACATGGAGCTCTGCCGGGAGGAGGAGGCGGTCCGGAGGGAGTTGGAGCGATCCGACCCCTCCCGGACCCCTCCGCCTCCTAGCAAGAGCGCTAAGCCTCTTCCAAATGAGCGGGAGGTGCGCGAGAAGATGAGGCACCGGCCGACGCCCGACCTCGGTGCTCTAATCCTAGAGCATTCGAAGGAGGTGGAGCGCGTGGCCGGCTCATCAAAGAATCTGAGCGGCCGGTTTGTGCATCGTTTGCGCGAGAGTGCGCAGGCCCTCAGGCTGGCTGGGCTGGAGGCGATCCAGCGCACAGAGAGGGATGGAAGAGTTAAAGAGTTGGAGGAAGCCAATGATAGGCTCTCCTCCGAACTCGATGATTTAAGAAGGGAAGTGGGAAGACTAAAGGCTCTACTTGAGTCTTCCACACGGGACAACTCTCGAATGGAGGTTGAGCCTCCTAGGGGCATATCGCCGCCCATCACGGGGGCACGGGGAGGCAGGTCCTCCCCGAGTACGGGTCCAGCCGCTGGCGGTATGGACGTGGAGGAGGTTATCTCTCGTGTGGGAGATATGATGGAGGCGAGATTCGCCGCTCTCAGGGGTGAGTTGAACCTCACCCTGGGAGCGGCGGGTCCCGCCTCCGGATTGGTGTTGGGGGGTGGTTCGTTGGGGGAGGTTAGGGGGGACGGCGGGGGTACTCCCCGTGCCGCCCAGCCCGACCAACCACCGTCGGCCACCCCTCGCCCGGCGAAAGCCGGGAAAAAGGGACGGGGTAAGAGGGGGAAAGGGGGGGTGACCAATGTCCCTCCCTCGGCTGAGTCTGCTGTGCGGGCTCAGTCCGGGGGTGGGGACTCCTGGGCGGAGGTGGTGGGCCGCAAGGCTCCCGCCCCTGCCCCGGTCCCTCCCTCGTCCTCCTCGAAGGAGAATAAGGGAAAGAAGAAAAAGGGGAAGAAGTCGGCCGCTAAGGCCGACTCCGTCCCCGCGAAGAAGAAAGTTGGTGTGCGTCTGGGTAGGCTGCCCAGGTCGGAGGCGGTGACTATCACCGTCCCGCCTGGGTGCTCCCAGACGCTCACCAACGCAATGTTGGTGGCTAGAAACGCCTTCGCTCTTGATGAGCTGGGCATTGAGGCCGTGAGGCCCAAGCGGGCGAAAACTGGTGCCCTCATTCTTGAGGTGGAGGGCGAGGGGAGGGCAGAGAAGGCGGATGAACTCGCCTACCGCCTGTCGGAGGTGTTAGAGCCGAAGGGCCTCAAGGTCGGCCGCCCAATGAAGCTCGTTGAGCTGAGGGTGGTCGGCCTTGAGGACTCCGTCCGGGCTATAGAAGTCAAGGCGGCTCTGTCGAGGGAGGGTGGGTGCCCCATGGACCGGATCGTGGTTGGTACCATCCAGCGATCCGGCCCATTGGGCACCGTGTGGGCGCGATGCCCATTGGCGGGGGCTAAAAAGCTCTTCGCCAAGGGGGATCGTATTAGGGTTGGGTGGGCAACAGCTCGGGTCGAGCTGCTCAAGCCCCGGCCGTTGCAGTGCTACCGCTGCCTCCAGCACGGTCACGTGCGGGCGCGGTGCACTGCCGACGAGGACCGTAGCACTCTGTGCTATCGGTGTGGCGCTGCAGGCCACAAGGCGGCCGGGTGTCCGGCGGCGGCGCCCAACTGTCCGCTTTGCGCGGACTTGGGTCTGCCGTCCGGGCACCGCTTGGGCAGCTCGGCCTGTAAGCCGCCCGTCCGAAAGGGCGGGCGTGGGGAGCCCTCTAGGGCCGGCACTTCGGTGCCCAAGGGGCAGGCGGTTGCGCCTGATCGGGGTGGGGCTGCTCCTTCTCCGAAGGAGTAGACCCGCCCCGATATGTCTCCCTTTCCCGGGAGACATCATCCCCCAGGGGCCGCGGCAACCGACCATCTGTTACCGCGGTACGGGTAGTAGCGCACCCGGGGCCCGAGCTACGGTGGAGGAGGGCGGCCGTCTCGCCGAGTGTTTGAGCACCGCTCCACTCGAGTACTTCAAGGCGAGGCGGTCGCCGGGGCTGCAGCATCGGCGAATGGGGGTTCGCCGATGCATTGCACGCGGCCCGGGACGGTCGGCGATGTCGGCGTGGCCCCGACATCGCCGTCTTTAGCTGGGTAGGGGAGGCTCAGCCCTCCAACTTTTGGGAAGCGGGCGCCCTTCTGGCGCCCTTGCACGGGGAGGGTCTGGTTGTTGTTCGCAAGAGATCCCAGACTCTCCCCGGTAGTGCAGGGATGGCCACCGTGGGGTTTTAGCCGGTAGGAGTCCGGCATAACCCCGGAGCTTCCCCAGCTCCGGGGTATCCATGATGGATTTCCCCACGTAAAAAAAAAAAAAAAAAAAAAAGGTTAGGTTAGGTTTCCCCGTCTGGGTGCGGGTCAGAATACACCCAGGGTATACCCTGCCTGTCGTAAGAGGCGACTAAAAGGGTGCACCGCGGAAGCTGAGGTAGCCTCAGTGATGCTCCGGGGCGATGCCGGCGGGATCTTCGGATCCTGGCAGGGCCTCCCTTGCCGGTAAGGCCCGGAGTTGAGGGGTGAGAAGGTGGAAGCGGTGCTGGACGGGACTTTTGTTGACGACTCGGGCACGTTGGGGGAGGAATATATATAACAACCATGGCATCACGACATAAAGGAGGGAAAACTTACGGTGCAGGAGGCCTCGGAACCTCCAGTACCGGCGCAGTTTCGGGTGGTCAAGCGGGCCCGGCTGCGTCGTCATCTGGCAACCGTGGGACGTCCGTGGTGGAGGGCCAGGCCACGGCGTCTAGAGCTACTGGCGCCTCTGGGGAGGGGGGTACTTTTGCTAGGCCGCTGGTCGGCCACGTAAAGGACTTGGCGGCGGGCAGCGCTGGTCGCTGGTCGCTGGGAGGAATGGACTCCGACGACGAGGAGGGGTATTCTGATACCTCCTTCTCGTGTCGGTCGGAGCCCCCTGTTGTTAGAAAGAGGGGCAGGCCCCCTACGACAGGGGAGTACGTTGGATTGGCGGAGGCGAAGCGCGCCTATATGGAGCTTTGCCGGGAGGAGGAGGCAGTCCGGAGGGAGTTGGAGCGATCCGACCCCTCCCGGACTCCTCCGCCTCCTAGCAAAGGCGCTAAGCCTCTCCCGAACGAGCGGGAAGTGCGGGAACAGATGAGGCACCGGCCGACGCCCGACCTCGGTGCTCTAATTTTGGAGCACTCGAAGGAGGTCGAGCGGGTGGCCGGCTCATCCAAAAATCTGAGTGGCAGGTTTGTTCACCGCCTGCGGGAGAGTGCGCAGGCCCTCCGGTTAGCCGGACTGGAGGCAATCCTGCGCACAGAAAGGGACGGCAGAGTGAAAGAGTTGGAGGAAGCCAACGATAGGCTCTCCTCCGAACTCGAAGACTTAAGGAGAGAGGTGGCAAGACTGAAGAGGCAACTCGAGTCTTCCACTAGGGAGCAATCCCAAATGGAGGTGGAACCTCCGAGGGGCGTATCTCCGCCCATCACGGGGGCACGGGGAGGCAGGTCCTCCCCGAGTACGGGTCCAGCCGCTGGCGGCTTGGACGTGGAGAGTATCATCTCCCGGGTGGGAGATATGATGGAGGCGAGATTCGCCGCTCTCAGGGGTGAGTTGAACCTCACCCTGGGAGCGGCGGGTCCCGCCTCCGGATTGGAGCTGGGGGGTGGTTCGTTGGGGGAGGTTAGGGGGGACGGCGCGGGTACTCCCCGTGCTGCCCAGCCCGACCAACCACCGTCGGCCACCCCTCGCCCGGCGAAAGCCGGGAAAAAGGGAAGGGGCAAGAGGGGGAATAGGGGGGTGACTAATGTCCCTCCTCCGGCTGAGTCTGCTGTGCGGGCCCAGTCCGGGGGTGGGGACTCCTGGGCGGAGGTGGTGGGTCGTAAGACTCCCACTTCTGCCCCGGTCCCTCCCTCGTCCTCCTCGAAGGAGACCAAGGGGAAGAAGAAGAAGGGGAAGAAGTCGGCCGCGAAGGCCGGCTCCGGCCCCGAGCAGAAAAAAGTTGGTGTGCGTTTGGGTAGGCTGCCCAGGTCGGAGGCGGTGACCATCACCGTCCCGCCTGGGTGCACCCAGACGCTCACCAACGCGATGTTGGCGGCAAGGAATGCCTTTGCTCTTGATGAGCTTGGTATCGAGGCAGTCAGGCCCAAGAGGGCCAAGACCGGGGCCCTCATTTTGGAAATTGAGGGCGAGGGGCGGGAGGAGAAGGCGGATCACCTCGCCTATCGCCTCACCGAGGTGCTGGAGCCGAAGGGCCTCAAGGTCGGCCGCCCAATGAAGCTCGTTGAGCTGAGGGTGGTCGGCCTTGAGGACTCGGTCCGCGCCATAGAGGTGAAGGCGGCCTTGTCGAGGGAGGGCGGGTGCCCCATGGACCGGATCGTGGTCGGTACCATCCGGCGATCCGGTCCATTGGGCACCGTGTGGGCAAGGTGCCCACTCGCGGGGGCGAAAAAACTATTCGCCAAGGGGGATAGGATACGGGTGGGGTGGGCAACAGCTCGGGTCGAGCTGCTCAAGCCTCGGCCGTTGCAGTGCTACCGCTGCCTCCAGCACGGTCACGTGCGGGCACGGTGCACTGCCGACGAGGACCGTAGCACTTTGTGCTATCGGTGTGGCGCTGCAGGCCACAAGGCGGCCGGGTGTCCGGCGGCGGCGCCCAACTGTCCGCTTTGCGCGGACTTGGGTCTGCCGTCCGGGCACCGCTTGGGCAGCTCGGCCTGTAAGCCGCCCGTCCGAAAGGGCGGGCGTGGGGGGCCCTCGAGGGCCGGCACTACGGTGCCCAAGGGGCAGGCGGTTGCGCCTGATCGGGGTGGGGCTGCTCCTTCACCGAAGGAGTAAACTCACCCCGATATGTCTCCCTTTCCCGGGAGACATCATCCCCCAGGGGCCGCGGCAACCGACCACCTGTTGCCGCGGTACGGGTAGTAGCGCACCCGGGGCCCGAGCTACGGTGGTGGAGGGCGGCCGTCTCGCCGAGTGTTTGAGCACCGCTCCACTCGAGTACTTCCAGGCGAGGCGGTCGCCGGGGCTGCAGCATCGGCGAATGGGGGTTCGCCGATGCATTGCACGCGGCCCGGGATGGTCGGCGATGTCGGCGTGGCCCCGACATCGCCGTCTTTAGCTGGGTAGGGGAGGCTCAGCCCTCCAACCTTTTGGGAAGCGGGCGCCCTTCTGGCGCCCTTGCACGGGGAGGGTCTGGTTGTTGTTCGCAAGAGATCCCAGACCCTCCCCGGTAGTGCAGGAATGGCCACCGTGGGGTTTTAGCCGGTAAGAGTCCGGCATAACCCCGGAGCTTCCCCAGCTCCGGGGTATCCATGATGGATTTCCCCACGTAAAAAAAAAAAAAAAAAAAAAAAAAAAAAAAAAAAAAAAAAAAAAGGTTAGGTTAGGTTGATGCTCCGAGGCGATGCCGGTGGGATCTTCGGATCCTGGCGGGGCCTCCCTTGCCGGTAAGGCTCGGAGCGGAGGGGTGAAAACGGTGGATGCGGGCCTCCATCCCAGGGGTCACGGCCAGTTCTGGTCGTGATACGGGGAGTTGCGTCCCCGGGATCCCATAGCTCGGCAGGGGTGGTGTGACCCCTGTCGTAATACCGTAAACCGGTGGTCATGTTTCGCCGGAGCGGGGGGCTTGCCTTCATTGGCCGGCCCGCGAGGGGATAAACCTCTATAAAAAGTCCCTAGCCTCAAGCTGCGGTACGCGGCGAGGGGGCACGCCCAGTCCTCGCGGCTGGGCGTGGCCGGTGGGTGCACCGGTCTCGAGCGACCAACCCCGGGGATACTGGCGCCCCCCGGGTGTATCTGCCTTCCCCTGGCATGGCGGCTCTGCCAGGGGTGACATCCCTTCCGACCTTCTCGTGGGAACAATTATGAGTTGTTCAAATTTTTTCAAAAAACCGGGGATTGGGGGGGTCGATGAAGAGAAGGCGGGGCCGAGTGGGGCCCGAAAGGTCGCAGGTCCGAGACCGAACATCGTCTCGGATGTGAATCTCTCTGCCTCACAGGGGCAGGTTGTGGTGGAAAAGCTTCAGCTGAGGAAGCGTGCCCTAGATAAAGGCGCCCAGGAAGAGTCAGGAGATGCCTCCTACGACTCAGATACGTCAGTTGGATCAGTTAGGTCCAACTTTTCCGTGCTACGGGATAGAGCGTGTCCAAAGTCGAAAAAGAGAGGACGACCCCCAACAACTGGGGATTACGTAGGGCTCGCTGAGGCCAAGAGGGCATACGTTGAAGCTCAGCGAGAACTAGAGCTCATTGATCTCGAGGAGGAGATACGGTCCGGCTCAGGGAATATTCCACCACCCGGCAAGTCGGGTAATCCTGTGCCGGAGATGGAGGTCTTCGTGCAGGAGGCTAAAATGAAGCCACTGGCGGACCTAGGAGCGTGGGCCCTTGAGGTGGCCGATAAGATTGAATTGGCGGCGGCCAAGTCAAAGAACCTCAAGGGCACGATCCAGCGGGATATCCGCGTGGGTGCCCGAACCGTTAGGGCCGTCACGATGGAGCTGGCCCAAAGGGTGCAACGACCAGCTGAGCCAGTGCCAGGGCCGGATGTTGCCGCTTTGAAAGAGCAATTGGAGGCCCTGCAGGCCGAGAATAAGCGCCTGCAGGATAGACTCTCTGGTTTGGAGAGGCGATCTCCAAGCCCGCCAGTTACCAGAATGGCGGACTTGGAGATTGCGAGCCGCGCGAGGCAAACACCGGCCTCGCTACCGAAGGTTTCGGGGGCTGTTTGCCCTGAAATGGGTGTCCCGGCACCCAGGGAGGATACGGGCTCCGCCATATTTCAACAAATTGCGGATATCGTTAATAGAAGATTAGAGGAGTTCCGTAAGGAACTGCTCCCAGTAAAGAGGAAGGAGGAAGCCTCCCCGGTGGGCGCCTTACCACAGGCCACAGGGGATAAGAAGGAGAACAAAAAGAAGAAAAAGAAGAAGAAGAGCGGGAAGGGGACAAACCCAACTCTGGTCCAACCCCACCCCACCCAGGAGAAGGCGACCCCGTCGGGGGCCGCCAGAAGACTGAAGACAGCGCGCCAGGAGGCGCTGAAGAAAGCGGTGGCACCCTCAACTTCTACAGGTGCCACTGCCACCGAGGGATCGTGGGCCCAGGTGGTGGGCAGAAAGGCCAAGAGGGCTGCCAAAAAGGCCCAGTCGGCCCCTGCCCCACCACCGAAGGCCCAGAAGAGGGTGGAGAAACCCAAGTTGGGACGGTTACCACGGACGGCGGCGGTAGTTCTTACCCTCCAGCCTGGCAGCAAGTCTAGCTACAAAGACATAATGACCGCTGCCAGGCAGAGGGTCAAGCTGTCTGATGTTGGGGTAGACAGCGTCCGCCCCAAAAAGGCCAGGACAGGAGGCCTTATGCTGGAGGTCTCTGGCCCAGAAAAGGAGGCCAAGGCATCTGCCTTGGCAGAAAAGTTGCGAGAGGCACTGGCAGGAGAAGAAGTTGCGGTGGCCAGGCCGATCAAAAAGGCGGACCTCAGAGTCTTTGGCCTGGACGAATCGGTCACCGCACTGGAGGTGGCTGAAGCCATAGCTGGCATTGGCGGATGCCAAACGGTGGACGTGAGGACCGGCGATATTAGGTCCTCACGAGCTGGGCTCGGCACCCTTTGGGTGCAGTGCCCGCTGGCGGCGGCCAAAAAGGTGGTCGCAGCAGGACGTATCAGGGTGGGGTGGATCAACGCCAGGGTAGAGGCGTTGAAGCCCCGCCCTGAGCAGTGTTACCGCTGCTGGCAGCTGGGCCATGTCCAGCAGCGGTGCACTGCAGAAGTAGACAGGTCGCACCTGTGTTACAGGTGCGGCGAAACTGGCCATCATGCGGGCCTTTGTACGGCGGCCGCTCCAGTATGCACTCTGTGCAGAGAGGCTGGGCGGCCTGCTGACCACCGTATGGGGAGCAAGGCCTGCTCCCCACCCAAGGCCCGCCCAGCTAGGAAGGGAGGAGACGTCAAGAAGAGGAGCCAACTCTCCGGTGTCCATCAAGGGGGTGGTGCGGCTGCATCACCCTCCATCGTGGGAGGTTCCAGCGGGGGTGGTGCACCGGCATCACCCCCCACCGTGGGAGGTTCCAGCGGGGGTGGTGCACCCGCATCACCCTCCACCGTGGGAGTTCCAGCGATGGACACTGGAGAGGAGGCGGAGCGGGCAGTCAAACCCGCTCCCAAGGATGATTCTGGCCGGGGGGAGGCCATGGACACGGCCTAAAGTTCATGCCTCCCCGCGGCCAGATTATCCAGACCAATCTCAACCACGCCGTCGCCGCTCAAGACTTGATGTCTCATAGTCTTTGCGGCGGCGTGGTTGAGTTGGTCGTAGCCGCGGAGCCGTACCGAGTTCTCCAACGCCCGTCCTGGGTTGGGGACTTGGACGACTCCGTGGTTATCGCCCAGTCGGTTCCGTCACGGATCCGGCCAATAGCGCCACTTATGCGCGGCCATGGATTCGTGGCGGTCGACTGGGCGGGTTGTGTGGTGGTGGGCGTCTACGCTCCACCGAGTTGGTCCCTCAGTCGTTTCGACTCCCTACTGGACGAGCTGCAGAACGTCGTTTCATTGCACGCAGCTCGTCCAGTACTCGTCCTCGGGGACTTCAATGCTCACGCATCCGCGTGGCACTCCCCGAGGACGGACCAGAGGGGCCACTCGGTGCTGGACTGGGCGGCTGGCCTGGGTCTCCGGTTGCTGAACCGGGGCTCGGCCAGCACGTGCGTGCGGTACCAGGGCGAAAGTATAGTGGACCTATCTTTCGCTAACGCCCTGGCCGCGCGCCGTGTGTCGGGGTGGAGGGTCGACGACGTGGAGACACTGTCGGACCATGTCTACATCCGCATGGATGTCTCCACGCCTCCCCCGACCCGCCCAGCAGCCCACCACCCACGGAGGTGGGCCCTGAAGGGCATCGATGAGGACGCACTGATGGCGGCCGTTCTCGCAGTGGCCTGGCCGGAAGTTCCGGCTGGGCCAGTGGAGGTGTCACAGGAGGCGGATTGGTTCGCGGACGCCATGTCGGCAGTTTGCGACGTGGCGATGCCACGAGTCCGCGCCAATCCGCCCCGCCGTCCGGTGTACTGGTGGAGCGCTGAGATTCAGCGTCTCCGCGAAGAGTGCGGAGTGGCACGCCGCCAGTACACCCGGGCGAGGCGTCGGCGCAACACCGACGCGGCGAGAACGGCACAGCTGTACGCCGACTATCGTGAACTCACGAAGCGGCTGCAGCTGGCCATCAGGAGCGCCAAGGCTCAGGCCTGGGACGGACTCCTCGACTCACTCCGTGAGGACCCATGGGGGCGCCCATACCGTCTTGTGATGGACAAACTACGTCCATGGGCGCCTCCCCTCACGGAGACGATGGACCCCCCACTCCTGGAGCGGGTGGTCGGCACTCTGTTCCCAGACGGGGAGGTGTCGGCCCCCGCTCCACCACCGGACCGTGCCTTATGGTCCCAGGAGTGGGAGGTGTCCGAAGAGGAGTTGGCCGGGGCTGTCAAGCGCATGGGGGCGCGGAACACCGCCCCCGGCCCCGACGGCATCCCCGGCCGCGCCTGGGTCTTGGCGCTCAGCGTCCTCGGGCCCCGTCTGCGCAGGCTGTTCACAACCTGTCTGCAGACGGGGACCCTTCCACCGAGGTGGAAAACAGGGCGGATGGTCCTCCTTCGCAAGGACAACAGGCCCGCAGAGTCGCCTTCCGCCTACAGGCCCATCGTGTTGCTGGACGAGGTGGGGAAGCTCTTTGAACGCATCGTTCACAAGCGCCTCGTCCAGCACCTGTCCCGTGATGGACCCGACCTGGCCGAGTGCCAGTTCGGCTTCCGGGAGGGACGATCGACCATCGACGCGATCCAGCGCGTCAAGTCCCTCTCGGACTCGGCCACGTCCGGGGGAGGGGTTGCATTGGCGGTCTCGTTAGACATTAAAAACGCCTTTAACTCCCTCTCCTGGGCGGCCATCCGCGGGGCCCTCGAACGCCACGAGGTGCCCCTCTACCTGCGGATGGTGGTCGGAGACTACCTCCGGGACAGGGCCATCGTTTACGGTGGCCGCGATGGGTCTGTCAGGCGACAGATCAACCGTGGAGTACCCCAGGGGTCCGTCTTGGGCCCACTCTTGTGGAACCTGGGGTACGACGCGGCTCTGCGGGTGTCCCTGCCGGTCGGCGTACACTTAACGTGTTACGCCGATGACACAATGGTGTTGGCCACCGGCAGGGACCGTGGGAGGACCATCCGCCGTGCGGAGGTCGCAGTTGCGGCCGTCGCCTCGCGGATCCGGGGCATGGGGTTGGAGTTGTCCCCTCAGAAGACGGAGATCGTCTTGTTTGAGGGTCGCCGGAGGGGCGCTCCACCCCATAGCCTGGTGAGGATCGGGTCGTCCGACGTCCAGGTGGGCACCGACATCAAGTATCTTGGTGTCTACCTGGACAGCTCCTGGAGCTTCGTCCCGCATTTCGCTCGTCTGGCCACCAGGTTGGGTAGCCTAGTGACTCATCTGAGTCGCATCATGCCCAACCTTGGTGGTCCGGACGAGCGGGTGCGCCGCCTCTACTGCGGTGTGGTAAGGTCAGTGGCACTGTACGGTGCCCCCATCTGGGCCGACGCCTTAGCGGCCAGCCGGGGGAGCAAGTCGCTCCTCCGGAGGGAATGGCGACGCGCCGCAATACGCGTCATCAGGGGGTACCGTACGGTGTCATACGAGGCGGCCACCGCCCTGGCGGGTCTTCCACCTTTGGAGCTCCTGGCGGGTGAAGATGCCTACGTCTATAGGCATCTTCGCCTTGCCCGCCAGGACTCCAACCCGCCAAGGGAGGAGAGGGACGAGCTGAGGCTCCAGGCCCGGCGGTCCACTTTAACATCTTGGAGGGAGGAGTTATCCCGTCATAGGGACCATTGGACCGTCGGGGCGGTCCTGCCCGTCTTAGACAGATGGGTGGGCCGTAGCTCCGGGCGACTTACGTTCCGAGCCACACAGGTGCTGACCGAGCATGGCTGCTTCGGTCGGTACCTGTGCCGGATCGGTCGCGAGGCGGACCCGCGGTGCCACCACTGTGGCGCCGCGGTGGACTCGGCGCGGCACACTCTCATGGAGTGTCCTGCCTGGGAGGTGCCGCGTCGGGCCTTAGCGGCGGAGGTGGGTCCGGACCTCTCGCTGCCGTCCATCCTGTCTCGGATGGTCGGTAGCGGGAGCGTCTGGCAGGCCATGATCTCCTTTTGCGAGGAGGTCATGGTCGCGAAGGAGGCCGCCGAGCGCACAAGGGAGCATCTGCTCCCTGCTCGGCGTCGCCTGCGGGGTCGGCGTCTTGTACGTTTGCCCCGCCCCGCTCCACGGGGGGGACTCTCGCCTTCGGGCGGGGGTCGCTCCTAAGAACCCTTCGGGGAGCGGGACTTCGCCACCTCCGCCGCGCTTCTAGCGTGCCACGGTGGTGGCACCTTTGCCCCAGGGGCCGTGGTCCCGGCACTTAGCCGGGCCACGGTATCGGGTCTGACGCACCCGGGGCTCCCAGTCGCACCGGGCCAAGCCTGGCCCGAGGCGTCGGCGACGCCCGTGCGGGGAGGACCCTCACCTCGGTGGGGGTCGTGCCCCACGTCTTTGCACGGGGGTCGCCCGGGGGGCGCGGCTGGGGCGATTGGGGGATCGCCTCAGCCATTGCACGCGCCCTCCGGGACGGGGGCGGTGGCCGGGTGACCGGGTCACCGCCCGTTACCCCGGATGGGGGGGTGTATCGTCGACCACCCCCCCCAACGGGAAGGGGGTCCCCTCAGTCACCATAGGGGGCCCCGGCGCGGGGAGGGACCGGACGTGTTCGTCCAGAGTTCCCGGGCCCTCCCCAGCAGCGCCGAGGTAGGTCACCGTGGGGTTTTAGCCGGTAAGAGTCCGGCATACCCCCGGGGTTCCCCAGCCCCGGGGGATCCATGAGGATTTCCCCACGTTAAAAAAAAAAAAAAAAAAAAAAAAAAAAGGTTAGGTCCATCCCGGGTGGTGATACGGGGAGTTGCGTCCCCGGGATCCCATAGCTCGGCAGGGGTGGTGTGACCCCTGTCGTAATACCGTAAACCGGTGGTCATGTTTCGCCGGAGCGGGGGGCTTGCCTTCATTGGCCGGCCCGCGAGGGGATAAACCTCTATAAAAAGTCCCTAGCCTCAAGCTGCGGTACGCGGCGAGGGGGCACGTCCAGTCCTCGCGGCTGGGCGTGGCCGGTGGGTGCACCGGTCTCGAGCGACCAACCCCGGGGATACTGGCGCCCCCCGGGTGTATCTGCCTTCCCCTGGCATGGCGGCTCTGCCAGGGGCGACATTACTTCCGACCCTTCTCGTGGGAACACTATGGAAAATTGTTCACTCTTTAAAAAACCGGGGATTGGGGGGGTCTGTGAAGAAGACAAGGCGGGGACCAGTGGGGTCCAAAAGGTCGGCGGTCCGAGACCAAATATAGTCTCGGACACGAAACTCACTGCCTCACAGGGGCAGGTAGTGTTAGAGAAGCTCCAGTTAAGGAGCCGGGTACTGGACAAAGGCGCTCAGGAGGAGTCTGGAGACGCCTCCTACGATTCGGACACGTCCGTGGGATCGGTTAGGTCCACCGTCTCCATCCTCAGGGAACGGGCGTGTCCCAAATCGAAGAAGAGGGGACGACCCCCAACAACTGGGGAATACGTCGGCCTAGCGGAGGCCAAGAGGGCGTACCTCGAGGCTCAACGAGAAGCCGAGCTCGTTGAGTTGGAAGAGGAGATTAGGAGCGGCACGGGCAGCATCCCTCCACCCGGGAGGTCCACCAACCCCGTGCCCGACATGGATGCTTTCGTCGAAGAGGCGAAGAAGAAGCCGCTCGAAGACCTGGGGGCGTGGGCCTTAGAAGAGGCAGACAAGATAGAGTTGGCTGCGGCCAAATCTAAAAATCTCAAAGGGACAATCCAGCGAGATATTCGCGTTGGTGCTCGTGCCGTAAGAGCAGTGACTATGGAGCTCACGCAACGGGTAGTGAGGCCGGCGGAACAAGCGCCGGTGGTAGATGTAGCTGAGCTGAGGGCGCAACTAGAGGCGTTACAGGCCGAAAATAAACGCCTGCAAGACAGGCTAAGTGTACTGGAAAGGCGATCTCCAAGCCCGCCAGTGATAGAGATGGCGGACTTGGAGATCGCGAGCCGCGCGAGGCGAACACCAGCCTCGCCACCGAGAGTTCCGGGGGTAGTTTGCCCCGAAACGGGTGTCCCGGCACCAAAGGAGCCGACGGGGTCCGCCCTAGCTATGCAAATAGCGGACCTCGTCAACAGAAGATTAGAGGAGTTCCGTAAGGAACTCTTCCCAGTCAAGAAGAAGGTGGAAGCCTCCCCAGATGGCCCTTTAACGAAAGCCACTGGGGACGAGAAGAACACGGAGAAGAAGAAAAAGAAAACAAAGAAGAAGAGACAGGAGAAGGGGAAGGTCAACGCTTTTGTCCAACCCCAAACCCTCCAGAAGAAGGCGACCCCATCTGGGGCTGCCAGACGACTGGAGACGGCGCGCCAGGCGGCGCTGAAGACTGCGGTGGCACCCTCTACATCTTCAGGTGCCACCGCCACCGAGGAAACATGGGCCCAGGTGGTGGGCAGAAAGGCCCAAAGGGCGGCCAAAAAGGCCCAATCTACCCCTGCTAAACCACCTAAGGCCCAGAAGAGGCTGGAGAAGCCCACGTTGGGCCGGCTACCGCGCACGGCGGCGGTAGTGCTCACCCTCCAGCCTGGCAGCGAGTCCTCATACAAGGACGTAATGATCGCTGCCAGGCAGAGGGTGAAGTTGGCGGACGTGGGGATCGACAACGTCCGCCCCAAGAAAGCCAGGACCGGTGGCCTCATGTTAGAGGTCGCCGGTCCAGATAAGGAAGCCAAGGCAGAAGCCTTGGCCGACAAATTGCGAGAGGCGCTGGGTGGTGAAGCAGTCACCGTCACCAGGCCTGTTAAAAAGGCCGACCTACGGGTCATTGGCCTCGACGACTCAGCCACACCTGCAGAGGTGGCCGAAGCCATCGCTGGTGTTGGCGGATGCCAACCAGGGGACGTGAAGACTGGGCAGGTACGGTCTTCACGTACAGGGCTAGGCACTCTATGGGTGCAGTGCCCACTGGCGGCGGCCAAAAAGCTGGTCGCGGCCGGTCGCATCAGGGTGGGGTGGACCCTCGCTAGAGTGGAGGCACTGAAGCCCCGCCCTGAGCAGTGCTACCGCTGCTGGGAGCATGGTCATGTCCAGCAGCGGTGCACTGCGGAGGTGGACCGGTCGCGCCAGTGTTACAGGTGCGGCGAAACCGGCCACCAGGCGGGCCAATGTACGGCGGCCGCCCCGGTTTGCACTTTGTGCAAGGAGGCCGGGCGGCCTGCCGACCATCGCATGGGGAGCAAAACTTGCTCCCCACCCAAGGCCCGCCCAGCTAGGAAGGGAGGAGACGTCAAGAAGAGGAGCCAACTCTCCGGTGTCCGTCAAGGGGGTGGTGCGGCTGCATCACCCTCCAACGTGGGATGTTCCGGCGGGGGTGGTGCACCGGCATCACCCTCCACCGTGGGAGGTTCCAGCGGGGGTGGTGCACCCGCATCACCCTCCACCGTGGGAGTTCCTGCGATGGACACCGGAGAGAAGGCGGAGCGGGCAGCTAAACCCGCTCCCAAGGATGATTCTGGCCGGGGGGAGGCCATGGACACGGCATAACGTTCACGCCTCCCCGCGGTCAGATCATCCAGACCAATCTCAACCACGCCGTCGCCGCTCAAGACTTGATGTCTCATAGTCTTTGCGGCGGCGTGGTTGAGTTGGTCGTAGCCGCGGAGCCGTACCGGGTTCTCCAACGCCCGTCCTGGGTTGGGGACCTGGACGACTCCGTGGTGATCGCCCAGTCGGTCCCGTCACGGATCCGGCCAATAGCGCCTCTTATGCGAGGCCATGGATTCGTGGCGGTCGACTGGGCGGGTTGTGTGGTGGTGGGCGTCTACGCGCCCCCGAGTTGGTCCCTCAGTCGCTTCGACTCCCTACTGGACGAGCTGCAGAACGTTGTTTCATTGCACGCAGCTCGTCCAGTACTCGTCCTCGGGGACTTCAATGCTCACGCATCCGCGTGGCACTCCCCGAGGACGGACCAGAGGGGCCACTCGGTGCTGGACTGGGCGGCTGGCCTGGGTCTCCGGTTGCTGAACCGGGGCTCGGCCAGCACGTGCGTGCGGTACCAGGGCGAAAGTATAGTGGACCTATCTTTCGCTAACGCCCTGGCCGCGCGCCGTGTGTCCGGGTGGAGGGTCGACGACGTGGAGACAATGTCGGACCACGTCTACATCCGCATGAATGTCTCCACGCCTCCCCCGACCCGCCCAGCAGCCCACCACCCACGGAGGTGGGCCCTGAAGGGCATGGATGAGGACGCACTGATGGCGGCCGTTCTCGCAGTGGCCTGGCCGGAAGTTCCGGCTGGGCCAGTGGAGGTCTCGGAGGAGGCGGATAGGTTCGCGGACGCCATGTCGGCCGTTTGCGACGTGGCGATGCCACGAGTCCGCGCCAATCCGCCCCGCCGCCCGGTGTACTGGTGGAGCGCTGAGATCCAGCGTCTCCGCGAGGAGTGCGGAGTCGCTCGCCGCCAGTACACCCGGGCGAGGCGTCGGCGTAACTCCGACGCAGCGAGAACGGCACAGCTGTACGCCGACTATCGTGAACTCACGAAGCGGCTGCAGCTGGCCATCAGGAGCGCCAAGGCTCAGGCCTGGGACGGACTCCTCGACACACTCCGTGAGGACCCATGGGGGCGCCCATACCGTCTTGTGATGGACAAGCTTCGTCCATGGGCGCCTCCCCTCACGGAGACGATGGACCCCCCACTCCTGGAGCGGGTGGTCGGCACTTTGTTCCCTGACGGGGAGGTGTCGGCCCCCGCTCCACCACCGGACCGTGTAATATGGTCCCAGGAGTGGGAGGTGTCCGAAGAGGAGTTGGCCGGGGCTGTCAAGCGCATGGGGGCGCGTAACACCGCCCCCGGCCCCGACGGCATCCCCGGCCGCGCCTGGGTCTTGGCGCTCAGCGTCCTCGGGCCCCGTCTGCGCAGGCTGTTTACAGCCTGTCTGCAGACGGGGACCCTTCCACCGAGGTGGAAAACAGGGCGGATGGTCCTCCTTCGCAAGGACAACAGGCCCGCAGAGTCGCCTGCCGCCTACAGGCCCATCGTGTTGCTGGACGAGGTGGGGAAGTTATTCGAACGTATTGTTCACAAGCGCCTCGTCCAGCACCTGTCCCGTGATGGACCCGACCTGGCCGAGTGCCAGTTTGGCTTCCGGGAGGGACGTTCGACCATCGACGCGATCCAGCGCGTCAAGTCCCTCTCGGACTCGGCCACGTCCGGGGGAGGGGTTGCACTGGCGGTGTCACTCGACATCAAGAACGCCTTCAACTCCCTCTCCTGGGCGGCCATCCGCGGGGCCCTCGAAAGTCACGAGGTGCCCCTCTACCTGCGGATGGTGGTCGGAGACTACCTCCGGGACAGGGCCATCGTCTATGGTGGCCGCGATGGGTCTGTCAGGCGACAGATCAACCGTGGAGTACCCCAGGGGTCCGTCTTGGGCCCTCTCTTGTGGAACCTGGGGTACGACGCGGCTCTGCGGGTGTCCCTGCCGGTCGGCGTACACTTAACGTGTTACGCCGATGACACTATGGTGTTGGCCACCGGCAGGGACCGTGGGAGGACCATCCGCCGGGCGGAGGTCGCAGTTGCGGCCGTCGCCTCGCGGATCCGGGGCATGGGGTTGGAGTTGTCCCCTCAGAAGACGGAAATCGTCCTCTTCGAGGGTCGCAAGAGGGGCACTCCACCCCATAGCCTGGTGAGGATCGGGTCGTCCGATGTCCAGGTGGCCACCGACATCAAGTATCTTGGTGTCCACCTGGACAGCTCCTGGAGCTTCGTCCCGCATTTCGCTCGTCTGGCCACCAGGTTGGGTACTCTAGTGACACACTTAAGTCGCATCATGCCCAACCTTGGCGGTCCGGACGAGCGGGTGCGCCGCCTCTACTGCGGTGTGGTAAAGTCCGTGGCACTGTACGGTGCCCCCATCTGGGCCGACGCCTTGTCGGCAAGTCGGAGGAGCAAGTCGCTCCTCCGAAGGGAGTGGCGACGCGCCGCAATACGCGTCATCAGGGGGTACCGTACGGTGTCCTTCGAGGCGGCCACCGCCCTGGCGGGTTTACCACCTTTGGAGCTCCTGGCGGCTGAAGATGCCTACGTTTATAGGCATCTTCGCCTTGCCCGCCAGGACTCCAACCCGCCAGGGGAGGAAGTGAATAGGGACGAGTTGAGGCTCCAGGCCCGGCGGTCCACTATGACAACGTGGAAGGAGGAGTTGTCTCGTCATAGAGACCATTGGACCGTCGGGGCGGTTCTGCCCGTCTTAGATAGATGGGTTGGCCGTAGCTCCGGGCGACTTACGTTCCGAGCCACACAGGTGCTGACCGAGCATGGCTGCTTCGGTCGGTACCTGTGCCGGATCGGTCGCGAGGCGGACCCGCGGTGCCACCACTGTGGCGCCGCGGTGGACTCGGCGCGGCACACTCTCATGGAGTGTCCTGCCTGGGAGGTGCCGCGTCGGGCCTTAGCGGCGGAGGTGGGTCCGGACCTCTCGCTGCCGGCCATCCTGTCTCGGATGGTCGGTAGCGGGAGCGTCTGGCAGGCCATGATCTCCTTTTGCGAGGGGGTCATGGTCGCGAAGGAGGCCGCCGAGCGCTCAAGGGAGCTTCTGCTCCCTGCTCGGCGTCGCCTGCGGGGTCGGCGTCTTGCACGTTTGCCCCGCCCCGCTCCACGGGGGGGACTCTCACCTTCGGGTGGGGGTCGCTCCTAAGAACCCTTCGGGGAGCGGGACTTCGCCACCTCCGCCGCGCACCCAGCGTGCCACGGTGGTGGCACCTTTGCCCCAGGGGCCGTGGTCCCGGCACTTAGCCGGGCCACGGTATCGGGTGTGACGCACCCGGGGCTCCCAGTCGCACCGGGCCAAGCCTGGCCCGAGGCGTCGGCGACGCCCGTGCGGGGAGGACCCTCACCTCGGTGGGGGTCGTGCCCCACGTCTTTGCACGGGGGTCGCCCGGGGGGCGCGGCTGGGGCGATTGGGGGATCGCCTCAGCCATTGCACGCGCCCTCCGGGACGGGGGCGGTGGCCGGGTGACCGGGTCACCGCCCGTTACCCCGGATGGGGGGGTGTATCGTCGACCACCCCCCCAACGGGAAGGGGGTCCCCTCAGTCACCATAGGGGGCCCCGGCGCGGGGAGGGACCGGACGTGTTCGTCCAGAGTTCCCGGGCCCTCCCCAGCAGCGCCGAGGTAGGTCACCGTGGGGTTTTAGCCGGTAAGAGTCCGGCATACCCCCGGGGTTCCCCAGCCCCGGGGGATCCATGAGGATTTCCCCACGTTAAAAAAAAAAAAAAAAAAAAGGTCCATCCCGGGTTCTAGAAGTTGTTGCAGCTGCAACAACATGTGCCATCCCCACCTCCTCGTGGTGGAACCTGGACACCGGAGTCATCCGGTGACTAACGGGGCTCTGGCTTTCGGGGGTTTCGCTGATACCAAGTAGCCTCAGTGATGCTCCGAGGCGATGCCGGTGGGATCTTCGGATCCTGGCGGGGCCTCCCTTGCCGGTAAGGCTCGGAGCGGAGGGGTGAAAACGGTGGATGCGGGCCTCCATCCCAGGGGTCACGGCCAGTTCTGGTCGTGATACGGGGAGTTGCGTCCCCGGGATCCCATAGCTCGGCAGGGGTGGTGTGACCCCTGTCGTAATACCGTAAACCGGTGGTCATGTTTCGCCGGAGCGGGGGGCTTGCCTTCATTGGCCGGCCCGCGAGGGGATAAACCTCTATAAAAAGTCCCTAGCCTCAAGCTGCGGTACGCGGCGATGGGGCACGTCCAGTCCTCGCGGCTTGGCGTGGCCGGTGGGTGCACCGGTCTCGAGCGACCAACCCCGGGGATACTGGCGCCCCCCGGGTGTATCTGCCTTCCCCTGGCATGGCGGCTCTGCCAGGGGTGACATCCTTTCCGACCTTCTCGTGGGAACAGTATGGAGAATTGTTCAACCTTTAAAAAACCGGGGATTGGGGGGGTCGATGAAGAGAAGGCGGGGCCGAGTGGGGCCCGAAAGGTCGCAGGTCCGAGACCGAACATCGTCTCGGACGTGAAGCTCTCTGCCTCACAGGGGCAGGTTGTGGTGGAGAGGCTCCAATTGAGGGGCCGATTATTGGAGAAAGGCACACAGGAGGAGTCAGGTGACGCCTCCTATGACTCGGACACGTCCGTGGGATCAGTCAGATCCAATTTCTCTGTCCTCAGAGAAAGGGCGTGTCCGAAGTCGAAGAAGAGGGGACGACCCCCAACAACTGGGGAGTACGTGGGCCTTGCCGAGGCCAAGAGAGCCTACCTCGAAGCTCAGCGGGAGGTTGAGCTTGTGGAATTAGAGGAGGAGCTACGGTCCGGCTCAGGGAATATTCCACCACCCGGCAAGTCGGGTAATCCTGTGCCGGACATGGAGGTCTTCGTGCAGGAGGCTAAGATGAAGCCACTGGCGGACCTAGGAGCGTGGGCCCTTGAGGTGGCCGATAAGATTGAATTGGCGGCCGCCAAATCAAAGAACCTCAAGGGCACGATCCAGCGGGATATCCGCGTGGGCGCACGAACCGTTAGGGCCGTGACGATGGAGCTGGCTCAGAGGGTGCAACGGCCAGCCGAACTAGCACCAGGACCAGATGTTGCAGCTCTGAAAGAGCAACTGGAGGCCTTGCAGGCCGAGAATATGCGCCTGCAGGAAAGACTTTCTGCTTTGGAGAGGCGATCTCCAAGTCCGCCAGTAACAAGAATGGCGGGCTTGGAGATCGCGAGCCGCGCGAGGCCAGCACCGGCCTCGCCACTGAAGGTATCAGGGAGTGCTTGCCCTGAACTGGGTGTCCCGGCACCCACAGAGGAGACGGGGTCCGTCATAATTCATCAGATTGCGGACCTCGTGAATAAAAGGTTAGAGGAGTTCCGCAAGGAACTCCTCCCAGGCAAGAGGAAGGTGGAAGCCTCCCCGGCTGGCCCGTTGTCACAGGCCACCGGGGATAAGAAAGAGAAGAAGAAGAAGAAAAAGAAGAAGGGGAAGGGGGATAACGCTACTCCTGTTCAACCCCAACTCACACAGAACAAGGCGACCCCATCCGGGGCCGCCGGAAGACTGGAGGCGGCGCGCCAGGAAGCGCAGAAAAAGAAAGCGGTGGCGCCAGCTACTACTACCGGTACCACCGCCACCGAGGGATCATGGGCCCAGGTGGTGGGCAGGAAGGCCCAACGGGCGGCCAAAAAGGCCCAATCGGCTCCTGCTCCACCACCGAAAGCCCAGAAGAAGAAGGTGGAGAGGCCCAAGTTGGGCCGTCTGCCGCGCACGGCGGCGGTAGTTATGACCCTCCAGCCTGGCAGCAAGTCCTCGTACAAGGACGTTATGACTGCTGCCAGGCAGAGGGTCAGGTTGTCGGACGTTGGAGTAGACAGCGTCCGACCCAAGAAGGCCAGGACCGGAGGTCTGATGCTGGAGATCGCCGGCCCTGATAAAGAGACCAAGGCAGCTGCCTTGGCCGAGAAATTGAAGATGGCGCTGGCTGACCAGGGAGTTACGGTCGCCAGGCCCATCAAGAAAGCAGACCTCCGGGTCTCTGGACTGGATGAATCGGCCACCCCAGTTGAGGTGGCCGAAGCCATAGCGGGCACCGCAGGGTGTCAGCTCGAGGAGGTGAGGACCGGCGAAATTAGGTCCTCACGAGCCGGGCTAGGCACCCTTTGGGTGCAGTGCCCGCTGGCAGCGGCCAAGAAGGTGGTCGCGGCCGGACGCATCAGGGTGGGGTGGGTCAACGCCAGGGTAGAGGCGTTGAAGCCCCGCCCTGAGCAGTGCTACCGCTGCTGGCAGCATGGTCATGTTCAGCAGCGGTGCACTGCGGAGGTGGACCGGTCGCACCTTTGTTATAGGTGCGGCGAAACCGGTCATCGGGCGGGCCTATGTGCGGCGGCCGCCCCTGTTTGCACATTGTGCAAAGAAGCCGGGCGGCCCGCCGAACATCGTATGGGGAGCAAGACATGCTCCCCACCCAAGGCCCGCCCAGCCAAGAAGGGAAGAGCAGTGGAGAAGAAGAAGAAGATCCAAATCTCCAGTGTCCATCAAGGGGGTGGTGCCGCTGCATCACCCCCCAACGTGGGATGTTCCAGCGGGGGTGGTGCACCGGCATCACCCTCCACCGTGGGAGGTTCCAGCGGGGGTGGTGCATCCGCATCACCCTCCACCGTGGGAGCTGCAGTGATGGACACTGGAGAGGAGGCGGAGCGGGCAGTCAAACCCGCTCCCAAGGATGATTCTGGCCGGGGGGAGGCCATGGACACGGCATAACGTTCACGCCTCCCCGCGGTCAGATCATCCAGACCAACCTCAACCACGCCGTCGCCGCCCAAGACTTGATGTCTCATAGTCTTTGCGGCGGCGTGGTTGAGTTGGTCGTAGCCGCGGAGCCGTACCGAGTTCTCCAACGCCCGTCCTGGGTTGGGGACTTGGACGACTCCGTGGTGATCGCCCAGTCGGTTCCGTCACGGATCCGGCCAATAGCGCCTGTCATGCGCGGCCATGGATTCGTGGCGGTCGACTGGGCGGGTTGTGTGGTGGTGGGCATCTACGCGCCCCCGAGTTGGTCCCTCGGTCGCTTCGACCTCCTACTGGACGAGCTGCAGAACGTTGTTTCATTGCACGCAGCTCGTCCAGTACTCGTCCTCGGGGACTTCAATGCTCACGCATCCGCGTGGCACTCCCCGAGGACGGACCAGAGGGGCCACTCGGTGCTGGACTGGGCGGCTGGCCTGGGTCTCCGGTTGCTGAACCGGGGCTCGGCCAGCACGTGCGTGCGGTACCAGGGCGAAAGCATCGTTGACTTGTCTTTCGCCAACGCCCTGGCCGCGCGCCGTGTGTCGGGGTGGAGGGTCGACGACGTGGAGACACTGTCAGACCATGTCTATATACGCATGGATGTCTCCACGCCTCCCCCGACCCGCCCAGCAGCCCACCACCCACGGAGGTGGGCCCTGAAGGGCATCGATGAGGACGCACTGATGGCGGCCGTTCTCGCAGTGGCCTGGCCGGAAGTTCCGGCTGGGCCAGTGGAGGTCTCGGAGGAGGCGGATTGGTTCGCGGACGCCATGTCGGCCGTTTGCGACGTGGCGATGCCACGAGTCCGCGCCAATCCGCCTCGCCGCCCGGTGTACTGGTGGAGCGCTGCGATCCAGCGTCTCCGCGATGACTGCGGAGTCGCTCGCCGCCAGTACACCCGGGCGAGGCGTCGGCGAAACTCCGACGCAGCGAGAACGGCACAGCTGTATGCCGACTATCGTGAACTCACGAAGCGGCTGCAGCTGGCCATCAGGAGCGCCAAGGCTCAGGCCTGGGACGGACTCCTCGACACACTCCGTGAGGACCCATGGGGGCGCCCATATCGTCTCGTAATGGACAAACTTCGTCCATGGGCGCCTCCCCTCACGGAGACGATGGACCCCCCACTCCTGGAGCGGGTGGTCGGCACTCTATTCCCAGACGGGGAGGTGTCGGCCCCCGCTCCACCACCATTGGACCGTGTATTATGGTCCGAGGAGTGGGAGGTGTCCGAAGAGGAGTTGGCCGGGGCTGTCAAACGCATGGGGGCTCGTAACACCGCCCCCGGCCCCGACGGCATCCCCGGCCGCGCCTGGGTCTTGGCGCTCAGCGTCCTCGGGCCCCGTCTGCGCAGGCTCTTTACAGCCTGTCTGCAGACGGGGACCCTTCCACCGAGGTGGAAGACCGGGCGGATGGTCCTCCTTCGCAAGGACAACAGGCCCGCAGAGTCGCCTTCCGCCTACAGGCCCATCGTGTTGCTGGACGAGGTGGGGAAGCTCTTTGAACGCATCGTTCACAAGCGCCTCGTCCAGCACCTGTCCCGTGATGGACCTGACCTGGCCGAGTGCCAGTTTGGCTTCCGGGAGGGACGATCGACCATCGACGCGATCCAGCGCGTCAAGTCCCTCTCGGACTCGGCCACGTCCGGGGGAGGGGTAGCACTGGCGGTGTCACTTGACATCAAAAACGCCTTCAACTCCCTCTCCTGGGCGGCCATCCGCGGGGCCCTCGAAAGTCACGAGGTGCCCCTCTACCTGCGGATGGTGGTCGGAGACTACCTCCGGGACAGGGCCATCGTTTACGGTGGCCGCGATGGGTCTGTAAGGCGACAGATAAACCGTGGAGTACCCCAGGGGTCCGTCTTGGGCCCACTCTTGTGGAACCTGGGGTACGACGCGGCTCTGCGGGTGTCCCTGCCGGTCGGCGTACATCTAACATGTTACGCCGACGACACCATGGTGTTAGCCACCGGCAGGGACCGTGGGAGGACCATCCGCCGGGCGGAGGTCGCAGTTGCGGCCGTCGCCTCGCGGATCCGGGGCATGGGGTTGGAGTTGTCCCCTCAGAAGACGGAGATCGTCTTGTTTGAGGGTCGCCGGAGGGGCACTCCACCCCATCGCCTGGTGAGGATCGGGTCGTCCGATGTCCAGGTGGCCACCGACATCAAGTATCTTGGTGTCCACCTGGACAGCTCCTGGAGCTTCGTCCCGCACTTCTCCCGTCTGGCCACCAGGTTGGGTAGTCTAGTGACTCACTTGAGCCGCATCATGCCCAACCTTGGTGGTCCGGACGAGCCTGTGCGCCGCCTCTACTGTGGGGTAGTGAAGAGTGTGGCACTGTACGGTGCCCCCATCTGGGCCGATGCCTTAGCGGCCAGCCGGGGGAGCAAGTCGCTCCTCCGGAGGGAATGGCGACGCGCCGCAATACGCGTCATCAGGGGGTACCGTACGGTGTCATACGAGGCGGCCACCGCCCTGGCGGGTCTACCACCTTTGGAGTTCCTGGCGGCAGAAGACGCCTACGTCTACAGGCGCCTTCGCCTTGCCCGCCAGGACTCCAACCCGCCAGGGGAGGAGTTAAATCGGGACGAGCTGAGGCTCCAGGCCCGGCGGTCCACTTTAACATCTTGGAGGGAGGAGTTATCCCGTCATAGGGACCATTGGACCGTCGGGGCGGTCCTGCCCGTCTTAGATAGATGGGTGGGCCGTAGCTCCGGACGACTTACGTTCCGAGCCACACAGGTGCTGACCGACCACGGGTGTTTCGGTCGGTACCTGTGCCGGATCGGTCGCGAGGCGGACCCGCGGTGCCACCACTGTGGCGCCGCGGTGGACTCGGCGCGGCACACTCTCATGGAGTGTCCTGCCTGGGAGGTGCCGCGTCGGGACTTAGCGGCGGAGGTGGGTCCGGACCTCTCGCTGCCGGTCATCCTGTCTCGGATGGTCGGTAGCGGGAGCGTCTGGCAGGCCATGATCTCCTTTTGCGAGGGGGTCATGGTCGCGAAGGAGGCCGCCGAGCGCTCAAGGGAGCAACTGCTCCCTGCTCGGCGTCGCCTGCGGGGTCGGCGTCTTGCACGTTTGCCCCGCCCCGCTCCACGGGGGGGACTCTCGCCTTCGGGCGGGGGTCGCTCCTAAGAACCCTTCGGGGAGCGGGACTTCGCCACCTCCGCCGCGCACCCAGCGTGCCACGGTGGTGGCACCTTTGCCCCAGGGGCCGTGGTCCCGGTACTTAGCCGGGCCACGGTATCGGGTGTGACGCACCCGGGGCTCCCAGTCGCACCGGGCCAAGCCTGGCCCGAGGCGTCGGCGACGCCCGTGCGGGGAGGACCTTCACCTCGGTGGGGGTCGTGCCCCAAGTCTTTGCACGGGGGTCGTCCGGGGGGCGCGGCTGGGGCGATTGGGGAATCGCCTCAGCCATTGCACGCGCCCTCCGGGACGGGGGCGGTGGCCGGGTGACCGGGTCACCGCCCGTTACCCCGGATGGGAGGGTGTATCGTCGACCACCCTCCCAACGGGAAGGGGGTCCCCTCAGTCACCACAGGGGGCCCCGGCGCGGGGAGGGACCGGACGTGTTCGTCCAGAGTTCCCGGGCCCTCCCCAGCAGCGCCGAGGTAGGTCACCGTGGGGTTTTAGCCGGTAAGAGTCCGGCATACCCCCGGGGTTCCCCAGCCCCGGGGGATCCATGAGGATTTCCCCACGTAAAAAAAAAAAAAAAAAGGTTAGGTCCATCCCAGGGGTCACGGCCAGTTCTGGTCGTGATACGGGGAGTTGCGTCCCCGGGATCCCATAGCTCGGCAGGGGTGGTGTGACCCCTGTCGTAATACCGTAAACCGGTGGTCATGTTTCGCCGGAGCGGGGGGCTTGCCTTCATTGGCCGGCCCGCGAGGGGATAAACCTCTATAAAAAGTCCCTAGCCTCAAGCTGCGGTACGCGGCGAGGGGGCACGTCCAGTCCTCGCGGCTGGGCGTGGCCGGTGGGTGCACCGGTCTCGAGCGACCAACCCCGGGGATACTGGCGCCCCCCGGGTGTATCTGCCTTCCCCTGGCATGGCGGCTCTGCCAGGGGCGACGTATATTTCCGACCTTCTCGTGGGAACAATTATGAGTTGTTCAGATTTTTTCAAAAAACCGGGGATTGGGGGGGTCGATGAAGAAAAGGCGGGGCCGAGTGGGGCCCGAAAGGTCGCAGGTCCGAGACCGAACATCGTCTCGGACGTGAAGCTCTCTGCCTCACAGGGGCAGGTAGTGGTGGAGAAGCTCCAGCTGAGGAAGCGGGACCTTGAGAAAGGCGCTCAAGAAGAGTCGGGAGATGCATCCTATGACTCTGATACATCAGTTGGGTCCGTTAGGTCCAACTTTTCCTTGCTCCGGGAAAGGGCTTGTCCCAAATCCAAAAAGAGAGGACGACCCCCAACGACTGGGGAGTACGTAGGGCTCACTGAGGCCAAGAGGGCATACGTCGAAGCTCAGCGAGAATTAGAGCTTATTGATCTCGAGGAGGAGATAAGGTCCGGCACAGGGACCATTCCACCGCCCGGCAAGTCGGGCAATCCTGTGCCGGATATGGATGTCTTCGTCCAAGAAGCGAGGATGAAGCCTCTGGAAGACCTAGGGGCTTGGGCCCTTGAGGTGGCCGATAAGATTGAATTGGCGGCGGCCAAGTCAAAGAACCTCAAGGGCACAATCCAGCGGGACATCCGCGTTGGTGCACGTACCGTTAGGGCCGTCACAATGGAGTTGGCCCAAAGGGTGCAACGACCGGCCGAGCCAGTTCCAGGGCCGGACGTTGCCGCTCTGAAGGAGCAATTGGAGGCCCTGCAGGCCGAGAATAAGCGCCTGCAGGAAAGACTCTCTGCTTTGGAGAGGCGATCTCCAAGCCCGCCAGTAACTAAAATGGCGGACTTGGAGATCGCGAGCCGCGCGAGGCCAGCACCGGCCACGCCACTGAAGGTATCAGGGAGTGTTTGCCCTGAACTGGGTGTCCCGGCACCCACAGAGGACACGAGGTCCGCCGTAATTCAACAGATTGTAGACCTCGTGAGCAAAAGGTTAGAGGAGTTTCGCAAGGAACTCCTCCCAGACAAGAGGAAGGTGGAAGCCTCCCCAGATGGCCCTTCACCGAAGGCTACTGGGGATAAGAAGAAGAAAAAGAAGAAGGGAAAGGGGAAAGGCACGACTCCAGCCCAACCCCAACCCACTCAGAAGAAGGCGACCCCGTCCGGGGCCGCCAGAAGACTGGAGGCGGCGCGCCAAGAAGCGCAAAAGAAGAAAGCGGTGGCGCCAGTTACATCCACCGGTGCCACCGCCACCGAGGGAACATGGGCCCAGGTGGTGGGCAGGAAGGCCCAACGGGTGGCCAAAAAGGCCCAATTGGCTCCTGCTCCACCACCAAAATCCCAGAAGAAAGTGGAGAGGCCCAAGTTGGGCCGACTGCCGCGCACGGCGGCGGTAGTCCTGACCCTCCAGGCTGGCAGCAAGTCCACCTATAGGGACGTGATGACTGCTGCCAGGCAGAGGGTGAAGTTGTCGGACGTCGGGGTGGAATGTGTCCGCCCCAAGAAAGCTAGGACTGGCGGCCTCATGTTGGAGGTCGCCGGCCAAGACAAGGAGGCCAAGGCAACTGCCTTGGCTGATAAGCTGCGAGAGGCGCTGGCTGGAGAAGCAGTCACCGTCACCAGGCCTGTTAAGAAGGCCGACCTTCGGGTCATTGGCCTCGACGAGTCGGCCACCCCGGCCGAGGTGGCCGAAGCCATAGCTGGCACCACAGGTTGTCAGCTTGAGGAAGTGAGGACCGGACAAATCCGGTCCTCACGTGCCGGGCTCGGCACCCTGTGGGTGCAGTGCCCCTTGGCAGCGGCCAAGAAGGTGGTCGCGGCCGGACGCATCAGGGTGGGGTGGGTCAACGCCAGGGTAGAGGCGTTGAAGCCCCGCCCTGAACAGTGTTACCGCTGCTGGCAGCTAGGCCATGTCCAGCAGCGGTGCACTGCAGAGGTAGATAGGTCGCACCTGTGCTACAGGTGCGGCGAAACTGGCCATCATGCGGGCCTTTGTACGGCGGCCGCCCCAGTATGCACTCTGTGCAGAGAAGCTGGGCGGCCTGCCGACCATCGTATGGGGAGCAAGGCTTGCTCCCCACCCAAGGCCCGCCCAGCCAAGAAAGGAGGAGACGCGAAGAAGAGGAAGAGCCAACTCTCCTGTGTCCATCAAGGGGGTGGTGCGGCTGCATCACCCTCCAACGTGGGAGGTTCCAGTGGGGGTGGTGCACCGGCATCACCCCCCACCGTGGGAGGTTCCTGCGGGGGTGGTGCATCCGCATCACCCTCCACCGAGGGAGTTGCTGCTGCGATGGACACTGGGGAGAAGGCGGAGCGGTCTTCTAAAACCGCTCCACTGGATGATTCTGGCCGGGGGGAGGCCATGGACACGGCATAACGTTCACGCCTCCCCGCGGTCAGATCATCCAGACCAACCTCAACCACGCCGTCGCCGCCCAAGACTTGATGGCTCAAAGTCTTTGCGGCGGCGTGGTTGAGTTGGTCGTAGCCGCGGAGCCGTACCGAGTTCTTCAACGCCCGTCCTGGGTTGGAGACTTGGACGACTCCGTGGTGATCGCCCAGTCGGTTCCGTCACGGATCCGGCCAATAGCGCCAGTCATGCGCGGCCATGGATTCGTGGCGGTCGACTGGGCGGGTTGTGTGGTGGTGGGCGTCTACGCTCCACCGAGTTGGTCCCTCAGTCGTTTCGACTTCCTACTGGACGAGCTGCAGAACGTTGTTTCATTGCACGCAGCTCGTCCAGTACTCGTCCTCGGGGACTTCAATGCTCACGCATCCGCGTGGCACTCCCCGAGGACGGACCAGAGGGGCCACTCGGTGCTGGACTGGGCGGCTGGCCTGGGTCTCCGGTTGTTGAACCGGGGCTCGGCCAGCACGTGCGTGCGGTACCAGGGCGAAAGCATAGTGGACTTGTCTTTCGCCAATGCCCTGGCCGCGCGCCGTGTGTCGGGGTGGAGGGTCGACGACGTGGAGACACTGTCCGATCATGTGTACATACGCATGGATGTCTCCACGCCTCCCCCGACCCGCCCAGCAGCCCACCACCCACGGAGGTGGGCCCTGAAGGGCATGGATGAGGACGCACTGATGGCGGCCGTTCTCGCAGTGGCCTGGCCGGATGTTCCGGCTGGGCCAGTGGAGGTGTCACAGGAGGCGGATTGGTTCGCGGACGCCATGTCGGCAGTCTGCGACGTGGCGATGCCACGTGTCCGCGCCAATCCGCCCCGCCGCCCGGTGTACTGGTGGAGCGCTGAGATTCAGCGTCTCCGCGAGGACTGCGGAGTCGCTCGCCGCCAGTACACCCGGGCGAGGCGTCGGCGTAACTCCGACGCAGCGAGAACGGCACAGCTGTACGCCGACTATCGTGAACTCACGAAGCGGCTGCAGCTGGCCATCAGGAGCGCCAAGGCTCAGGCCTGGGACGGACTCCTCGACTCACTCCGTGAGGACCCATGGGGGCGCCCATACCGTCTTGTGATGGACAAGCTTCGTCCATGGGCGCCTCCCCTCACGGAGACGATGGACCCCCCACTCCTGGAGCGGGTGGTCGGCACTCTGTTCCCAGACGGGGGGGTGTCGGCCCCCGCTCCACCACCGGACCGTGTCTTATGGTCCCAGGAGTGGGAGGTGTCCGAAGAGGAGTTGGCCGGGGCTGTCAAGCGCATGGGGGCGCG
The DNA here is from genome assembly GCA_963969225.1 of Xylocopa violacea. Lineage (NCBI taxonomy): Eukaryota > Metazoa > Arthropoda > Insecta > Hymenoptera > Apidae > Xylocopa > Xylocopa violacea. Next base: position 2,065,463 of record CAXAJV010001289.1, on the reverse strand, counting down.
TAATACCGCCCCCGGCCCCGACGGCATCCCCGGCCGCGCCTGGGTCTTGGCGCTCAGCGTCCTCGGGCCCCGTCTGCGCAGGCTCTTTACAGCCTGTTTGCAGACGGGGACCCTTCCACCGAGGTGGAAAACAGGGCGGATGGTCCTCCTTCGCAAGGACAACAGGCCCGCAGAGTCGCCTTCTGCCTACAGGCCCATCGTGTTGCTGGACGAGGTGGGGAAGTTATTTGAACGCATTGTTCACAAGCGCCTCGTCCAGCACCTGTCCCGTGATGGACCCGACCTGGCCGAGTGCCAGTTCGGCTTCCGGGAGGGACGTTCCACCATCGACGCTATCCAGCGCGTCAAGTCCCTCTCGGACTCGGCCACGTCCGGGGGAGGGGTTGCACTGGCGATTTCTTTAGACATAAAGAACGCCTTTAATTCCCTCTCCTGGGCGGCCATCCGCGGGGCCCTCGAACGTCACGAGGTGCCCCTCTACCTGCGGATGGTGGTCGGAGACTACCTCCGGGACAGGGCCATCGTCTACGGTGGCCGCGATGGGTCTGTCAGGCGGCAGATCAACCGTGGAGTACCCCAGGGGTCCGTCTTGGGCCCACTCTTGTGGAACCTGGGGTACGACGCGGCTCTGCGGGTGTCCCTGCCGGTCGGCGTGCACTTAACGTGCTACGCCGACGATACAATGGTGCTGGCCACCGGCAGGGACCGTGGGAGGACCATCCGCCGGGCGGAGGTCGCGGTTGCGGCCGTCGCCTCGCGGATCCGGGGCATGGGGTTGGAGTTGTCCCCTCAGAAGACGGAAATCGTCCTCTTCGAGGGTCGCAAGAGGGGCACTCCACCCCATAGCCTGGTGAGGATCGGGTCGTCCGACGTCCAGGTGGCCACCGACATCAAATATCTTGGTGTACACCTGGACAGCTCCTGGAGCTTCGTCCCGCATTTCGCTCGTCTGGCCACCAGGTTGGGTAGCCTCGTGACTCATCTGAGTCGCATCATGCCCAACCTTGGTGGTCCGGACGAGCGGGTGCGCCGCCTCTACTGTGGCGTTGTCAAGAGCGTGGCACTGTACGGTGCCCCCATCTGGGCCGACGCCTTAGCGGCCAGCCGGGGGAGCAAGTCGCTCCTCCGGAGGGAATGGCGACGCGCCGCAATTCGCGTCATAAGGGGGTACCGTACGGTGTCCTACGAGGCGGCCACCGCCCTGGCGGGTCTACCACCTTTGGAGCTCCTGGCGGCTGAGGATGCCTATGTCTATAGGCATCTTCGCCTTGCCCGCCAGGACTCCAACCCGCCAGGGCAGGACAGGGACGAGCTGAGGCTCCAGGCCCGGCGGTCCACTTTAACATCTTGGAGGGAGGAGTTATCCCGTCATAGGGACCATTGGACCGTCGGGGCGGTCCTGCCCGTCTTAGACAGATGGGTGGGCCGTAGCTCCGGGCGACTGACGTTCCGAGCCACACAGGTGCTGACCGACCACGGGTGTTTCGGTCGGTACCTGTGCCGGATCGGTCGCGAGGCGGACCCGCGGTGCCACCACTGTGGCGCCGCGGTGGACTCGGCGCGGCACACTCTCATGGAGTGTCCTGCCTGGGAGGTGCCGCGTCGGGCCTTAGCGGCGGAGGTGGGTCCGGACCTCTCGCTGCCGACCATCCTGTCTCGGATGGTCGGTAGCGGGAGCGTCTGGCAGGCCATGATCTCCTTTTGCGAGGAGGTCATGGTCGCGAAGGAGGCCGCCGAGCGCTCAAGGGAGCTTCTGCTCCCTGCTCGGCGTCGCCTGCGGGGTCGGCGTCTTGTACGTTTGCCCCGCCCCGCTCCACGGGGGGGACTCTCACCTTCGGGTGGGGGTCGCTCCTAAGAACCCTTCGGGGAGCGGGACTTCGCCACCTCCGCCGCGCACCAACGTGCCACGGTGGTGGCACTTAGGCCCCAGGGGCCGTGGTCCCGGCACTTAGCCGGGCCACGGTATCGGGTCTGACGCACCCGGGGCTCCCAGTCGAACCGGGCCAAGTCTGGCCCGAGGCGTCGGCGACGCCCGTGCGGGGAGGACCCTCACCTCGGTGGGGGTCGTGCCCCACGTCTTTGCACGGGGGTCGTCCGGGGGGCGCGGCTGGGGCGATTGGGGGATCGCCTCAGCCATTGCACGCGCCCTCCGGGACGGGGGCGGTGGCCGGGTGACCGGGTCACCGCCCGCTACCCCGGATGGGGGGGTGTATCGTCGACCACCCTCCCAACGGGAAGGGGGTCCCCTCAGTCACCATAGGGGGCCCCGGCGCGGGGAGGGACCGGACGTGTTCGTCCAGAGTTCCCGGGCCCTCCCCAGCAGCGCCGAGGTAGGTCACCGTGGGGTTTTAGCCGGTAAGAGTCCGGCATACCCCCGGGGTTCCCCAGCCCCGGGGGATCCATGAGGATTTCCCCACGTAAAAAAAAAAAAAAGGTTAGGTTAGGTTCCCCCGTCTGGGTGCGGGTCAGAATACACCCAGGGTATACCCTGCCTGTCGTAAGAGGCGACTAAAAGGGTGCATCGCGGAAGCTGAGGTAGCCTCAGTGATGCTCCGGGGCGATGCCGGCGGGATCTTCGGATCCTGGCAGGGCCTCCCTTGCCGGTAAGGCCCGGAGTTGAGAGGTGAGAAGGTGGAAGCGGTGCGGGACGGGATACTTGTTGACGACTCGGGCACGTCGGGGGTGGTTTTACTTATTATTATTATGGATTTACGCAATAAAGGGAGGAAAACTTACGGTGCAGGAGGCCTCGGAACCTCCAGTACCGGCGCAGTTTCGGGTGGTCAAGCGGGCCCGGCTGCGTCGTCATCCGGCAACCGTGGGACGTCCGTGGTGGAGGGCCAGGCCACGGCGTCTAGAGCTACTGGCGCCACTGGGGCTGGGGGGACTTTTGCGAGGCCGCTGGCCGGTCTCGTCAAAGACTTAGCGGCGGACAGCGCTGGACGCTGGTCGCTGGGTATGGATTCGGACGACGAGGAGGGGTTTTCTGACGCGTCCTTTTCGTGTCGTTTGGAGCCTCCCGTCGTGAGAAAAAGGGGCAGGCCCCCTACAACGGGGGAATATGTGGGGCTCGCAGAGGCGAAGCGCGCCTACATGGAGCTCTGCCGGGAGGAGGAGGCGGTCCGGAGAGAGTTGGAGAGATCCGACCCCTCCCGGACTCCTCCGCCTCCTAGCAAGAGCGCCAAGCCGCTCCCCAACGAGCGTGAGGTGAGGGAAGAGATGAGGAATCGGCCGACGCCCGACCTCGGTGCTCTCATTTTGGAGCACGCGAAGGAGGTCGAGCGTGTGGCCGGTTCCTCTAAGAATCTGAGCGGGAAGTTTGTGCACCGCCTCAGGGAGTCTGCACAGGCACTTAGGTTGGCTGGACTCGAGGCGATCCAGCGAACCCACCGGGATGGCAGGGTCCAGGAGTTGGAGGAGGCCAACGTAAGGCTCTCCTCCGAACTTGAGAACCTCAAGGGTGAGGTGGGCAGGCTGAAGAGGCAGCTTGAGTCTGCCAGTCGGGAGACCTCCCGAATGGAGGTAGAGCCACCTGGGGGGATATCACCTCCTATCACGGGGGCACGGGGAGGCAGGTCCTCCCCGAGTACGGGTCCAGCCGCTGGCGGTGTGGACGTGGAGAGCATCATCTCCCGGGTGGGAGATATCATGGAGGCGAGATTCGCCGCTCTCAGGGGTGAGTTGAACCTCACCCTGGGAGCGGCGGGTCCCGCCTCCGGTTTGGTGTTGGGGGGTGGTTCGTTGGGGGAGGTTAGGGGGGGCGGCGCGGTTACTCCCCGCGCTGCCCAGCCCGACCAACCACCGTCGGCCACCTCTCGCCCGGCGAAAGCCGGGAAAAAGGGAAGGGGTAAGAGGGGGACCAGGGGGGTGACCGAGGTCCCTCCTCCGGCTGAGTCCGCTGTGCGGGTTCAGTCCGGGGGTGGGGACTCCTGGGCGGAGGTGGTGGGCCGCAAGGCTCCCACTTCTGCCCCGGTCGCACCCTCGTCCTCCTCGAAAAAGAAGAGGGTGAAGGGGAAGAAGTCGGCCGGGAAGGCCGGTTCCGGCCCCGCGAAGAAGAATGTTGGTGTGCGTCTGGGTAGGCTTCCCAGGTCGGAGGCGGTGACCATCACCGTCCCGCCTGGGTGCTCCCAGACGCTCACCAACGCTATGTTGGTGGCGCGTAATGCCTTTGCTCTTGATGAGCTAGGCATCGAGGCCGTGAGGCCCAAGAGGGCAAAGACCGGTGCCCTCATTCTTGAGGTAGACGGCGAGGGGAGGGCGGAAAAGGCGGACAATCTCGCCATTCGCCTTACAGAGGTGTTGGAGCCTAGGGGCCTCAAGGTCGGCCGCCCAATGAAGCTCGTAGAGCTGAGGGTGGTCGGGCTTGAGGACTCCGTGAGGGCCATAGAGGTGAAGGCGGCTCTCTCTAGGGAGGGTGGGTGCCCCATGGACCGGATCGTGGTCGGTACCATCCGGCGATCCGGCCCATTGGGCACCGTGTGGGCGCGATGCCCATTGGCTGGGGCTAAGAAGCTCTTCGCCAAGGGGGATCGCATAAGGGTAGGGTGGGCAACAGCTCGGGTCGAGCTGCTCAAGCCCCGGCCGTTGCAGTGCTACCGCTGCCTCCAGCACGGTCACGTGCGGGCGCGGTGCACTGCCGACGAGGACCGTAGCACTTTGTGCTATCGGTGTGGCGCTGCAGGCCACAAGGCGGCCGGGTGTCCGGCGGCGGCGCCCAACTGCCCGCTTTGCGCGGACTTGGGTCTGCCGTCCGGGCATCGCTTGGGCAGCTCGGCCTGTAAGCCGCCCGTCCGAAAGGGCGGGCGTGGGGAGCCCTCTAGGGCAGGCACTAAGGTGCCCAAGGGGCAGGCGGTTGCGCCTGATCGGGGTGGGGCTGCTCCTTCTTCGAAGGAGTAGACCTTCCCCGATATGTCTCCCTTTCCCGGGAGACATCATCCCCCAGGGGCCGCGGCAACCGACCATCTGTTGCCGCGGTACGGGTAGTAGCGCACCCGGGGCCCGAGCTACGGTGGAGGAGGGCGGCCGTCTCGCCGAGTGTTTGAGCACCGCTCCACTCGAGTACTTCAAGGCGAGGCGGTCGCCGGGGCTGCAGCATCGGCGAATGGGGGTTCGCCGATGCATTGCACGCGGCCCGGGACGGTCGGCGATGTCGGCGTGGCCCCGACATCGCCTACTTTAGTTGGGTAGGGGAGGCTCAGCCCTCCAACTTTTGGGAAGCGGGCGCCCTTCTGGCGCCCTTGCACGGGGAGGGTCTGGTTGTTGTTCGCAAGAGATCCCGGACTCTCCCCGGTAGTGCAGGGATGGCCACCGTGGGGTTTTAGCCGGTAAGAGTCCGGCATAACCCCGGAGCTTCCCCAGCTCCGGGGTATCCATGATGGATTTCCCCACGTAAAAAAAAAAAAAAAAAAAAAAGGTTAGGTTAGGTTAGGTTAGGTTGGGTTCTAGAAGTTGTTGCAGCTGCAACAACATGTGCCATCCCCACCTCCTCGTGGTGGAACCTGGACACCGGAGTCATCCGGTGACTAACGGGGCTCTGGCTTTCGGGGGTTTCGTTGATACCAAGTAGCCTCAGTGATGCTCCGAGGCGATGCCGGTGGGATCTTCGGATCCTGGCGGGGCCTCCCTTGCCGGTAAGGCTCGGAGCGGAGGGGTGAAAACGGTGGATGCGGGCCTCCATCCCAGGGGTCACGGCCAGTTCTGGTCGTGATACGGGGAGTTGCGTCCCCGGGATCCCATAGCTCGGCAGGGGTGGTGTGACCCCTGTCGTAATACCGTAAACCGGTGGTCATGTTTCGCCGGAGCGGGGGGCTTGCCTTCATTGGCCGGCCCGCGAGGGGATAAACCTCTATAAAAAGTCCCTAGCCTCAAGCTGCGGTACGCGGCGAGGGGGCACGTCCAGTCCTCGCGGCTGGGCGTGGCCGGTGGGTGCACCGGTCTCGAGCGACCAACCCCGGGGATACTGGCGCCCCCCGGGTGTATCTGCCTTCCCCTGGCATGGCGGCTCTGCCAGGGGTGACATCCTTTCCGACCTTCTCGTGGGAACAATTATGAGTTGTTCAAATTTTTTCAAAAAACCGGGGATTGGGGGGGTCGATGAAGAGAAGGCGGGGCCGAGTGGGGCCCGAAAGGTCGCAGGTCCGAGACCGAACATCGTCTCGGACGTGAAGCTCTCTGCCTCACAGGGGCAGGTAGTGGTGGAGAAGCTCCAGCTGAGGAAGCGGGCCCTTGAGAAAGGCGCCCAGGAGGAGTCAGGAGACGCATCCTACGACTCCGATACGTCAGTTGGATCGGTCAGGTCCAACTTCTCCGTGCTACGGGAGAGGGCGTGCCCTAAATCAAAAAAGAGAGGGCGACCCCCAACAACTGGGGAGTACGTAGGGCTCGCCGAGGCAAAGAGGGCCTACGTGGAAGCCCAAAAGGAAATTGAACTCCTGGAACTAGAAGAGGAGATTCGAGCCGGCACAGCTAGCATTCCACCGCCCGGCAAGTCGGGCAATCCTGTGCCGGACATGGACATTTTCGTCCGGGAGGCGAAAATGAAGCCTCTGGCTGATCTGGGAGCGTGGGCCCTGGAGGAGGCCGACAAAATAGAGTTGGCTGCGGCCAAGTCTAAAAACTTGAAGGGCACTATCCAACGGGATATACGTGTGGGAGCCCGTACAATGAGAGCGGTTACGCTGGAGCTGGCGCAGAGAGTACAGCGGCCAGCCGAACCAGCGGCAGAACAGGAAGTTGCTGCGCTGAGAGCGCAACTGGAGGCCCTGCAGGAACAAAACAAACGCCTGCAGGAGAGAATATTGGCGTTGGAGAGGCGATCTCCAAGTCCGCCACTTACAAGGATGGCGGACTTGGAGATCGCGAGCCGCACGAGGCCTGCACCAGCCTCGCCATTGAAGATTCCAGGGGGTGATTGCCCTGGATTGGGTGTCCCGGCACCCAAGGAGCCGACGGGGTCCACCCTAGTAACCGAAATTGCGGACCTCGTAAATAAAAAACTGGAGGAGTTCCGGAAAGAACTCTTCCCATATAAGCGGAAGGAGGAAGCCTCCCCGGTTGGTACCCCAACACAGGCCACCGGGGATAAGAAGATAGTGAAGAAGAAAAAGAAAAAGGGGAAGGGGAAGGGGAAGGACAGAAATCCTGCTCAAACTCAACCCCCTCAGAATAAGGCGACCCCACCTGGGGCCGCCAGAAGATTGGAGGAGGCGCGCCAGGAGGCGCTGAAGAAAGCGGTGGCACCTTCAAAACCTACAGATGCCACCGCCACCGAGGGAACATGGGCCCAGGTGGTGGGCAGAAAGGCCAAGAGGGCAGTCAAAAAGGCCCAGTCAGCCCCTGCCCCACCACCGAAGGTCCAAAAAAGGGTACAGAAACCCAAGCTGGGACGGCTACCGCGGACGGCAGCGGTAGTCCTTACCCTCCAGCCTGGCAGCAAGTCCACATATAAGGACATTATGACAGCTGCCAGGCAGAGGGTCAAGCTGTCGGACGTTGGGGTGGACAGTGTCCGCCCCAAAAAGGCCAGGACCGGAGGCCTGATGCTTGAAGTCGCAGGCCCGGAGAAGGAGGCCAAGGCATCTGCCTTGGCAGAAAAGTTGCGGGAGGCGCTAGCCGGTGGCGAAGTAACCGTCACCAGGCCGGTAAAGAAGACCGACCTCCGGGTCTTTGGCCTGGACGAGTCGGCCACACCGGCTGAGGTGGCCGAAGCAATTGCCGGTGTTGGCGGATGCCAAACAGGGGACGTGAGGACTGGGGAGATAAAATCCTCACGTGCTGGACTCGGCACCCTTTGGGTGCAGTGTCCCCTGGCAGCGGCCAAGAAGGTGGTCGCTGCTGGTCGAATCAGGGTGGGGTGGATACTCGCTAGAGTGGAAGTGTTGAAGCCCCGCCCTGAGCAGTGCTACCGCTGCTGGCAGATGGGACACGTCCAGCAGCGGTGCACTGCGGAGGTGGACCGGTCGCACCTTTGTTATAGGTGCGGCGAAACCGGTCATAGGGCGGGCCTGTGTACGGCGGCCGCCCCGGTTTGCACTTTGTGCAAGGAGGCCGGGCGGCCCGCCGACCATCGCATGGGGAGCAAATCATGCTCCCCACCGAAGGCCCGCCCAGCCAAGAAGGTAGGAGCGACTCAGGCGAAGAAGAAGAGCCAACTCTCCGGTGTCCATCAAGGGGGTGGTGCGGCTGCATCACCCTCCAACGTGGGAGGTTCCAGCGGGGGTGGTGCACCGGCATCACCCCCCACCGTGGGAGGTTCCAGCGGGGGTGGTGCACCCGCATCACCCTCCACCGTGGGAGTTCCAGCGATGGACACTGGAGAGGAGGCGGAGCGGGCAGTCAAACCCGCTCCCAAGGATGATTCTGGCCGGGGGGAGGCCATGGACACGGCCTAAAGTTCATGCCTCCCCGCGGTCAGATCATCCAGACCAATCTCAACCACGCCGTCGCCGCCCAAGACTTGATGGCTCAAAGTCTTTGCGGCGGCGTGGTTGAGTTGGTCGTAGCCGCGGAGCCGTACCGAGTTCTCCAGCGCCCGTCCTGGGTTGGGGACTTGGACGACTCCGTGGTGATCGCCCAGTCGGTTCCGTCACGGATCCGGCCAATAGCGCCAGTCATGCGCGGCCATGGATTCGTGGCGGTCGACTGGGCGGGTTGTGTGGTGGTGGGCGTCTACGCGCCCCCGAGTTGGTCCCTCAGTCGTTTCGACTCCCTACTGGACGAGCTGCAGAACGTTGTTTCATTGCACGCAGCTCGTCCAGTACTCGTCCTCGGGGACTTCAATGCTCACGCATCCGCGTGGCACTCCCCGAGGACGGACCAGAGGGGCCACTCGGTGCTGGACTGGGCGGCTGGCCTGGGTCTCCGGTTGCTGAACCGGGGCTCGGCCAGCACGTGCGTGCGGTACCAGGGCGAAAGCATAGTGGACTTGTCTTTCGCCAATGCCCTGGCCGCGCGCCGTGTGTCGGGGTGGAGGGTCGACGACGTGGAGACGCTGTCAGACCATGTCTACATACGTATGGATGTCTCCACGCCTCCCCCGACCCGCCCAGCAGCCCACCACCCACGGAGGTGGGCCCTGAAGGGCATGGATGAGGACGCACTGATGGCGGCCGTTCTCGCAGTGGCCTGGCCGGAAGTTCCGGCTGGGCCAGTGGAGGTGTCACAGGAGGCGGATTGGTTCGCGGACGCCATGTCGGCTGTTTGCGACGTGGCGATGCCACGAGTCCGCGCCAATCCGCCCCGCCGCCCGGTGTACTGGTGGAGCGCTGAGATTCAGCGGCTCCGCGAAGACTGCGGTGTCGCTCGCCGCCAGTACACCCGGGCGAGGCGTCGGCGTAACTCCGACGCGGCGAGAACGGCGCAGCTGTATGCCGACTATCGTGAACTCACGAAGCGGCTGCAGCTGGCCATCAGGAGCGCCAAGGCTCAGGCCTGGGACGGACTCCTCGACTCACTCCGTGAGGACCCTTGGGGGCGCCCATACCGTCTGGTGATGGACAAACTTCGTCCATGGGCGCCTCCCCTCACGGAGACGATGGACCCCCCACTCCTGGAGCGGGTGGTCGGCACTTTGTTCCCAGACGGGGAGGTGTCGGCCCCCGCTCCACCACCGGACCGTGCCTTATGGTCCCAGGAGTGGGAGGTGTCCGAAGAGGAGTTGGCCGGGGCTGTCAAGCGCATGGGGGCGCGTAATACCGCCCCCGGCCCCGACGGCATCCCCGGCCGCGCCTGGGTCTTGGCGCTCAGCGTCCTCGGGCCCCGTCTGCGCAGGCTCTTCACAGCCTGTTTGCAGACGGGGACCCTTCCACCACGGTGGAAGACCGGGCGGATGGTCCTCCTTCGCAAGGACAACAGGCCCGCAGAGTCGCCTGCAGCCTACAGGCCCATCGTGTTGCTGGACGAGGTGGGGAAGCTATTCGAACGCATCGTTCACAAGCGCCTCGTCCAGCACCTGTCCCGTGATGGACCCGACCTGGCCGAGTGCCAGTTCGGCTTCCGGGAGGGACGATCGACCATCGACGCGATCCAGCGCGTCAAGTCCCTCTCGGACTCGGCCACGTCCGGGGGAGGGGTTGCACTGGCGGTGTCGCTTGACATCAAGAACGCCTTTAACTCCCTCTCCTGGGCGGCCATCCGCGGGGCCCTCGAACGTCACGAGGTGCCCCTCTACCTGCGGATGGTGGTCGGAGACTACCTCCGGGACAGGGCCATCGTTTACGGTGGCCGCGATGGGTCTGTCAGGCGGCAGATAAACCGTGGAGTGCCCCAGGGGTCCGTCTTGGGCCCCTTGTTATGGAACCTGGGGTACGACGCGGCTCTGCGGGTGTCCCTGCCGGTCGGCGTACATCTTACCTGTTACGCCGACGACACCATGGTGTTAGCCACCGGCAGGGACCGTGGGAGGACCATCCGCCGGGCGGAAGTCGCGGTTGCGGCTGTCGCCTCGCGGATCCGGGGCATGGGGTTGGAGTTGTCCCCTCAGAAGACGGAGATCGTCTTCTTCCAGGGTCGTACGAGGGGCACTCCACCCCATAGTCTGGTGAGGATCGGGTCGTCCGACGTCCAGGTGGGCAAAGACATTAAGTATCTTGGTGTCTACCTGGACAGCTCCTGGAGCTTCGTCCCGCACTTCGCTCGTCTGGCCGCCAGGTTGGGTAGCCTAGTGACACACTTGAGTCGCATCATGCCCAACCTTGGTGGTCCGGACGAGCGGGTGCGCCGCCTCTACTGCGGTGTGGTAAGGTCAGTGGCACTGTACGGTGCCCCCATCTGGGCCGACGCCTTAGCGGCCAGCCGGGGGAGCAAGTCGCTCCTCCGGAGGGAATGGCGACGCGCCGCAATACGCGTCATCAGGGGGTACCGTACGGTGTCATACGAGGCGGCCACCGCCCTGGCGGGTCTTCCACCTTTGGAGCTCCTGGCCGGTGAAGATGCCTACGTCTATAGGCATGTTCGCCTTGCCCGCCAGGACTCCAACCCGCCAGGGGAGGACAGGGACGAGTTGAGGCTCCAGGCCCGGCGGTCCACAATGGCTTCATGGAAGGAGCAGTTGTCCCATGTGAGGGACCATTGGACCGTCGGGGCGGTCCTGCCCGTCTTGGATAGATGGGTGGGCCGTAGCTCCGGGCGACTTACGTTCCGAGCCACACAGGTGCTGACCGACCACGGGTGTTTCGGTCGGTACCTGTGCCGGATCGGTCGCGAGGCGGACCCGCGGTGCCACCACTGTGGCGCCGCGGTAGACTCGGCGCGGCACACTCTCATGGAGTGTCCAGCCTGGGAGGTGCCGCGTCGGGCCTTAGCGGCGGAGGTGGGTCCGGACCTCTCGCTGCCGACCATCCTGTCTCGGATGGTCGGTAGCGGGAGCGTCTGGCAGGCCATGATCGCCTTTTGCGAGGAGGTCATGGTCGCGAAGGAGGCCGCCGAGCGCTCAAGGGAGCATCTGCTCCCTGCTCGGCGTCGCCTGCGGGGTCGGCGTCTTGTACGTTTGCCCCGCCCCGCTCCACGGGGGGGACCTTCACCTTCGGGTGGAGGTCACTCCTAAGAACCCTTCGGGGAGCGGGACTTCGCCACCTCCGCCGCGCTTCTAGCGTGCCACGGTGGTGGCACCTTTGCCCCAGGGGCCGTGGTCCCGGCACTTAGTCGGGCCACGGTATCGGGTGTGACGCACCCGGGGCTCCCAGTCGAACCGGGCCAAGCCTGGCCCGAGGCGTCGGCGACGCCCGTGCGGGGAGGACCCTCACTCCGGTGGGGGTCGTGCCCCACGTCTTTGCACGGGGGTCGCCCGGGGGGCGCGGCTGGGGCGATTGGGGAATCGCCTCAGCCATTGCACGCGCCCTCCGGGACGGGGGCGGTGGCCGGGTGACCGGGCCACCGCCCGTTACCCCGGATGGGGGGGTGTATCGTCGACCACCCTCCCAACGGGAAGGGGGTCCCCTCAGTCACCATAGGGGGCCCCGGCGCGGGGAGGGACCGGACGTGTTCGTCCAGAGTTCCCGGGCCCTCCCCAGCAGCGCCGAGGTAGGTCACCGTGGGGTTTTAGCCGGTAAGAGTCCGGCATACCCCCGGGGTTCCCCAGCCCCGGGGGATCCATGAGGATTTCCCCACGTAAAAAAAAAAAAAAAAAAAGGTTAGGTTAGGTTAGGTTAGGCTGGGTTCTAGAAGTTGTTGCAGCTGCAACAACATGTGCCATCCCCACCTCCTCGTGGTGGAACCTGGACACCGGAGTCATCCGGTGACTAACGGGGCTCTGGCTTTCGGGGGTTTCGTTGATACCAAGTAGCCTCAGTGATGCTCCGAGGCGATGCCGGTGGGATCTTCGGATCCTGGCGGGGCCTCCCTTGCCGGTAAGGCTCGGAGCGGAGGGGTGAAAACGGTGGATGCGGGCCTCCATCCCAGGGGTCACGGCCAGTTCTGGTCGTGATACGGGGAGTTGCGTCCCCGGGATCCCATAGCTCGGCAGGGGTGGTGTGACCCCTGTCGTAATACCGTAAACCGGTGGTCATGTTTCGCCGGAGCGGGGGGCTTGCCTTCATTGGCCGGCCCGCGAGGGGATAAACCTCTATAAAAAGTCCCTAGCCTCAAGCTGCGGTACGCGGCGAGGGGGCACGTCCAGTCCTCGCGGCTGGGCGTGGCCGGTGGGTGCACCGGTCTCGAGCGACCAACCCCGGGGATACTGGCGCCCCCCGGGTGTATCTGCCTTCCCCTGGCATGGCGGCTCTGCCAGGGGTGACCTCCTTTCCGACCTACTCGTGGGAACAGTATGGAGAATTGTTCATTGTTTAAAAAACCGGGGATTGGGGGGGTCTGTGAAGAGGAAAAGGCGGGGACCAGTGGGGTCCGAAAGGTCGGCGGTCCGAGACCAAACATCGTCTCGGACACAAAACTCACTGCCTCACAGGGGCAGGTAATGTTGGAGAAGCTCCAGCTCAGAGGTAGAGTACTGGAGAAGGGCGCCCAGGAGGAGTCTGGTGACGCCTCCTACGACTCGGACACGTCCGTGGGATCAGTTAGATCCAACTTCTCTACCCTTAGAGAACGGGCGTGTCCGAAGTCCAAGAAGAGAGGACGACCCCCAACAACTGGGGAGTATGTAGGGCTCGCTGAAGCCAAGAGGGCCTACGTGGAAGCCCAAAAGGAAATTGAGCTCCTGGAACTAGAAGAGGAGATTCGAGCCGGCACAGCTAGTATTCCACCGCCCGGCAAGTCGGGCAATCCTGTGCCGGACATGAACGTCTTTGTCCAGGAGGCGAAAATGAAGCCGCTGGCTGACCTGGGAGCGTGGGCCCTGGAGGAGGCCGACAAGATAGAGCTGGCTGCGGCCAAGTCTAAAAACTTGAAGGGCACTATCCAACGGGATATCCGTGTGGGAGCCCGTACAATAAGAGCGGTTACCCTGGAGCTGGCGCAGAGAGTACAGCGACCAGCCGAACCAGCGGCTGAACAGGAACACGAAGTTGCTACGCTGAAGGCGCAACTGGAGGTCCTGCAGGAACAAAACAAACGCCTGCAGGAGAGAATAGCAGCGTTGGAGAGGCGATCTCCAAGTCCGCCAATTACTAGAATGGCGGACTTGGAGATCGCGAGCCGCGCGAGGCCAGCACCTGCCTCGCCACCGAGAAACTCGGGGGGTGTCTGCCCTGAAACGGGTGCCCCGGCACCCAGTGAGACTATGGGGTCCGCCATGGTCCAACAAATTGCGGACCTCGTTAATAGAAAGTTAGAGGAGTTCCGCAAGGAACTCCTCCCACCTACGGTAAGGAAGGAACCCTCCCCAGTTGGCCCCTTAACACAGGCCACTGGGGACAAGAAGAAAGAGAAGAAAAAGAAGAAGAAGGGGAAGGGGAAGGACAGTAACCCGGTCCAACCCCAACCCCCGCAGAAGAAGAAGGCGACCCAGGCCGGGGCCGCTAGAAGACTGGAGGCGGCGCGCCAGGAGGCGCAGAAGAATGCGGTGGCTTCCACTTCAGGTGCCACCGCCAACGAGGGAACTTGGGCCCAGGTGGTGGGCAGAAAGGCACAAAGGGCTGCCAAAAAATCCCAATCGGCCCCTGCCCCACCACTGAAGTCCCAAAAGAAGACGGAAAAGCCCAGGTTGGGCAGACTACCGCGCACAGCAGCGGTAGTCCTCACCCTCCAGCCTGGCAGCAAGTCCTCATACAGGGACGTTATGACGGCTGCCAGGCAGAGGGTGAAGTTAGCGGACGTGGGGGTAGATAGCGTCCGCCCCAAGAAAGCCAGGACCGGTGGCCTGATGTTAGAGGTCGCCGGTCCAGATAAGGAAGCCAAGGCTTCTGCCTTGGCCGACAAATTGAGAGAAGCGCTGGCCGGCGAGGGAGTTACTGTCGCCAGGCCCATTAAGAAAGCAGACCTCCGGGTCTTTGGTCTGGATGAATCGGCTACCCCAGCTGAGGTGGCCGAAGCCATAGCGGGCACTGCAGGGTGTCAGCTCGTGGAGGTGAGGACCGGCGAAATTAGGTCCTCACGAGCCGGGCTAGGCACCCTTTGGGTGCAGTGCCCGCTGGCGGCGGCCAAGAAGGTGGTCGCTGCCGGACGCATCAGGGTGGGGTGGGTCAACGCCAGGGTAGAGGCGTTGAAACCCCGCCCTGAGCAGTGCTACCGCTGCTGGCAGCAGGGTCATGTCCAGCAGCGGTGCACTGCGGAGGTGGACCGGTCGCACCTTTGCTATAGGTGCGGCGAAACCGGTCACCGGGCGGGCCAATGTACGGCGGCCGCCCCAATATGCACTTTGTGCAAAGAAGCGGGGCGGCCCGCCGACCATCGTATGGGGAGCAAGAGCTGCTCCCCATCGAAGGCCCGCCCAGGCAAGAAGGTAGGAGTGACGCAGGCAAAGAAGATCCAACTCTCCAGTGTCCATCAAGGGGGTGGTGCGGCTGCATCACCCTCCAACGTGGGAGGTTCCAGCGGGGGTGGTGCACCGGCATCACCCCCCACCGTGGGAGGTTCCAGCGGGGGTGGTGCACCCGCATCACCCTCCACCGTGGGAGTTCCTGCGATGGACACTGGAGAGGAGGCGGAGCGGGCAGCTAAACCCGCTCCATTGGATGACTCTGGCCGGGGGGAGGCCATGGACACGGCCTAAAGTTCATGCCTCCCCGCGGTCAGATCATCCAGACCAACCTCAACCACGCCGTCGCCGCTCAAGACTTGATGTCTCACAGTCTTTGCGGCGGCGTGGTTGAGTTGGTCGTAGCCGCGGAGCCGTACCGGGTTCTCCAACGCCCGTCCTGGGTTGGGGACTTGGACGACTCCGTGGTGATCGCCCAGTCGGTTCCGTCACGGATCCGGCCAATAGCGCCTGTCATGCGCGGCCATGGATTCGTGGCGGTCGACTGGGCGGGTTGTGTGGTGGTGGGCGTCTACGCTCCACCGAGTTGGTCCCTCAGTCGCTTCGACTCCCTACTGGACGAGCTGCAGAACGTCGTTTCATTGCACGCAGCTCGTCCAGTACTCGTCCTCGGGGACTTCAATGCTCACGCATCCGCGTGGCACTCCCCGAGGACGGACCAGAGGGGCCACTCGGTGCTGGACTGGGCGGCTGGCCTGGGTCTCCGGTTGTTGAACCGGGGCTCGGCCAGCACGTGCGTGCGGTACCAGGGCGAAAGCATCGTGGACTTGTCTTTCGCCAATGCCCTGGCCGCGCGCCGTGTGTCGGGGTGGAGTGTCGACGACGTGGAGACACTGTCGGACCATGTCTACATCCGCATGGATGTCTCCACGCCTCCCCCGACCCGCCCAGCAGCCCACCACCCACGGAGGTGGGCCCTGAAGGGCATCGATGAGGACGCACTGATGGCGGCCGTTCTCGCAGTGGCCTGGCCGGAAGTTCCGGCTGGGCCAGTGGAGGTCTCGGAGGAGGCGGATTGGTTCGCGGACGCCATGTCGGCAGTTTGCGACGTGGCGATGCCACGAGTCCGCGCCAATCCGCCCCGCCGCCCGGTGTACTGGTGGAGCGACGTTATACAACGTCTCCGCGAGGAGTGCGGAGTCGCTCGCCGCCAGTACACCCGGGCGAGGCGTCGGCGTAACTCCGACGCGGCGAGAACGGCGCAGCTGTATGCCGACTATCGTGAACTCACGAAGCGGCTGCAGCTGGCCATCAGGAGCGCCAAGGCTCAAGCCTGGGACGGACTCCTCGACACACTCCGTGAGGACCCATGGGGGCGCCCATATCGTCTTGTGATGGACAAACTTCGTCCATGGGCGCCTCCCCTCACGGAGACGATGGACCCCCCACTCCTGGAGCGGGTGGTCGGCATATTGTTCCCTGACGGGGAGGTGTCGGCCCCCGCTCCACCACCGGACCGTGTCTTATGGTCCCAGGAGTGGGAGGTGTCCGAAGAGGAGTTGGCCGGGGCTGTCAAGCGCATGGGGGCGCGTAACACCGCCCCCGGCCCCGACGGCATCCCCGGCCGCGCCTGGGCCTTGGCGCTCAGCGTCCTCGGGCCCCGTCTGCGCAGGCTGTTCACAGCCTGTTTGCAGACGGGGACTCTTCCACCACGGTGGAAGACCGGGCGGATGGTCCTCCTTCGCAAGGACAACAGGCCCGCAGAGTCGCCTTCCGCCTACAGGCCCATCGTGTTGCTGGACGAGGTGGGGAAGTTACTCGAACGTATTGTTCACAAGCGCCTCGTCCAGCACCTGTCCCGTGATGGACCCGACCTGGCCGAGTGCCAGTTTGGCTTCCGGGAGGGACGTTCGACCATCGACGCTATTCATCGCGTCAAGTCCCTCTCGGACTCGGCCACGTCCGGGGGAGGGGTTGCCCTGGCTGTGTCTCTGGACATCCAGAACGCCTTCAACTCCCTCTCCTGGGCGGCCATCCGCGGGGCCCTCGAACGTCACGAGGTGCCCCTCTACCTGCGGATGGTGGTCGGAGACTACCTCCGGGACAGGGCCATCGTTTACGGTGGCCGCGATGGGTCTGTCAGGCGACAGATAAACCGTGGAGTACCCCAGGGGTCCGTCTTGGGCCCACTCTTGTGGAACCTGGGGTACGACGCGGCTCTGCGGGTGTCCCTGCCGGTCGGCGTACATCTAACATGTTACGCCGACGACACCATGGTGTTAGCCACCGGCAGGGACCGTGGGAGGACCATCCGCCGGGCGGAGGTCGCAGTTGCGGCCGTCGCCTCGCGGATCCGGGGCATGGGGTTGGAGTTGTCCCCTCAGAAGACCGAAATCGTCTTCTTCGAGGGTCGTAGGAGGGGCACTCCACCCCATAGCCTGGTGAGGATCGGGTCGTCCGACGTCCAGGTGGGCACCGACATCAAGTATCTTGGTGTCTACCTGGACAGCTCCTGGAGCTTCGTCCCGCACTTCTCCCGTCTGGCCACCAGGTTGGGTAGCCTCGTGACTCATTTGAGTCGCATTATGCCCAACCTTGGTGGTCCGGACGAGCGTGTGCGCCGCCTCTATTGTGGGGTTGTTAAGTCCGTGGCACTGTACGGTGCCCCCATCTGGGCCGACGCCTTAGCGGCCAGCCGGGGGAGCAAGTCGCTCCTCCGGCGGGAATGGAGACGCGCTGCCCTTCGCGTCATTCGGGGGTACCGTACGGTGTCCTACGAGGCGGCCACCGCCCTGGCGGGTCTACCACCTTTGGAGTTCCTGGCGGCTGAGGATGCCTATGTTTACAGGCATCTTCGCCTTGCCCGCCAGGACTCCAACCCGCCAGGGGAGGAGTTAAATCGGGACGAGCTGAGGCTCCAGGCCCGGCGGTCCACTTTAACATCTTGGAGGGAGGAGTTATCCCGTCATAGGGACCATTGGACCGTCGGGGCGGTCCTGCCCATCCTAGATAGATGGGTGGGCCGTAGCTCCGGGCGACTTACGTTCCGAGCCACACAGGTGCTGACCGAGCATGGCTGCTTCGGTCGGTACCTGTGCCGGATCGGTCGCGAGGCGGACCCGCGGTGCCACCACTGTGGCGCCGCGGTGGACTCGGCGCGGCACACTCTCATGGAGTGTCCTGCCTGGGAGGTGCCGCGTCGGGCCTTAGCGGCGGAGGTGGGTCCGGACCTCTCGCTGCCGGTCATCCTGTCTCGGATGGTCGGTAGCGGGGGCGTCTGGCAGGCCATGATCACCTTTTGCGAGGGGGTCATGGTCGCGAAGGAGGCCGCCGAGCGCTCAAGGGAGCAACTGCTCCCTGCTCGGCGTCGCCTGCGGGGTCGGCGTCTTGCACGTTTGCCCCGCCCCGCTCCACGGGGGGGACTCTCGCCTTCGGGCGGGGGTCGCTCCTAAGAACCCCTCGGGGAGCGGGACTTCGCCACCTCCGCCGCGCACCCAGCGTGCCACGGTGGTGGCACTTAGGCCCCAGGGGCCGTGGTCCCGGCACTTAGCCGGGCCACGGTATCGGGTGTGACGCACCCGGGGCTCCCAGTCGAACCGGGCCAAGCCTGGCCCGAGGCGTCGGCGACGCCCGTGCGGGGAGGACCCTCACCCCGGTGGGGGTCGTGCCCCACGTCTTTGCACGGGGGTCGCCCGGGGGGCGCGGTTGGGGCGATTGGGGGAACGCCTCAGCCATTGCACGCGCCCTCCGGGACGGGGGCGGTGGCCGGGTGACCGGGTCACCGCCCGTTACCCCGGATGGGGGGGTGTATCGTCGACCACCCTCCCAACGGGAAGGGGGTCCCCTCAGTCACCATAGGGGGCCCCGGCGCGGGGAGGGACCGGACGTGTTCGTCCAGAGTTCCCGGGCCCTCCCCAGCAGCGCCGAGGTAGGTCACCGTGGGGTTTTAGCCGGTAAGAGTCCGGCATACCCCCGGGGTTCCCCAGCCCCGGGGGATCCATGAGGATTTCCCCACGTAAAAAAAAAAAAAAAAAAAAAAAAAAAAAAAAAAAAAAAAAAGGTTAGGTTAGGCTGGGTTCTAGAAGTTGTTGCAGCTGCAACAACATGTGCCATCCCCACCTCCTCGTGGTGGAACCTGGACACCGGAGTCATCCGGTGACTAACGGGGCTCTGGCTTTCGGGGGTTCCGTGGATACCAAGTAGCCTCCGTGATGCTCCGAGGCGATGCCGGTGGGATCTTCGGATCCTGGCGGGGCCTCCCTTGCCGGTAAGGCTCGGAGCGGAGGGGTGAAAACGGTGGATGCGGGCCTCCATCCCAGGGGTCACGGCCAGTTCTGGTCGTGATACGGGGAGTTGCGTCCCCGGGATCCCATAGCTCGGCAGGGGTGGTGTGACCCCTGTCGTAATACCGTAAACCGGTGGTCATGTTTCGCCGGAGCGGGGGGCTTGCCTTCATTGGCCGGCCCGCGAGGGGATAAACCTCTATAAAAAGTCCCTAGCCTCAAGCTGCGGTACGCGGCGAGGGGGCACGTCCAGTCCTCGCGGCTGGGCGTGGCCGGTGGGTGCACCGGTCTCGAGCGACCAACCCCGGGGATACTGGCGCCCCCCGGGTGTATCTGCCTTCCCCTGGTATGGCGGCTCTGCCAGGGGTGACCTCCTTTCCGACCCACTCGTGGGAACAGTTATGGAGCAATGTTCATCTTTCAAAAAACCGGGGAATGGGGGGGTCATTGACGAAGAAAAGGCGGGGACCAGTGGGGTCCGAAAGGTCGGCGGTCCGAGACCAAACATCGTCTCGGACACTAAACTCACTGCCTCGCAGGGGCAGGTGGTGTTGGAAAAGCTCCAGCTGAGGGGCAGAATGCTGGAGAAAGGCGCCCAGGAGGAGTCTGGAGACGCCTC
Source organism: Xylocopa violacea (assembly GCA_963969225.1). NCBI lineage: Eukaryota > Metazoa > Arthropoda > Insecta > Hymenoptera > Apidae > Xylocopa > Xylocopa violacea. The sequence continues at coordinate 2,045,755 of CAXAJV010001289.1, read as the reverse complement.
CTACGACTCGGACACGTCCGTGGGATCAGTTAGATCCAATTTCTCTATCCTTAGAGAACGGGCGTGTCCGAAGTCCAAGAAGAGAGGACGACCCCCAACAACTGGGGAGTATGTAGGGCTCGCTGAAGCCAAAAGGGCTTACATGGAAGCCCAAAGAGAAATCGAGATGGTAGAGCTCGAGGATGAAATAAGGCGAGGCACAGGGAGCATTCCTCCACCTGGGAAGTCGGGCAACCCAGTGCCCGATATGGAGACCTTCGTCCAGGAGGCGAAGAGGAAACCGCTGGAGGACTTGGGTGCGTGGGCCCTCGAAGAAGCGGACAAAATAGAATTGGCAGCTGCCAAATCTAAAAACCTAAAGGGCACCATACAGCGTGACATCCGCGTGGGTGCACGGACTGTCAGAGCGGTGACTATGGAACTCGCCCAGCGAGTGATCAGACCGGCGGGACCGCAGCCTGGGGAGGACATCGCAGCGCTGAAGGCACAGCTAGAGGTCCTGCAGGCGGAAAATAGACGCCTGCAAGAAAGGTTATCTGCGTTGGAGAGGCGATCTCCAAGCCCGCCAGTTACAAAAATGGCGGACTTGGAGATCGTGAGCCGCGCGAGGCCTGCACCAGCCTCGCCATTGATGGTTCAAGAGGGCGATTGCCCCGATATGGGTGACCCGGCACCCAAAGATCCGAAGGGGTCCGCACTGGTCCTTGAAATCGCGGATCTCGTCAACAGGAGATTAGAGGAGTTCAGGAAGGAACTCCTCCCAGCAAAGAAGAGGGAGGAAACCTCCCCGGATGGTCCCACAATACAGGACACCGGGGACCAGAAGAAAAAGAAGAAGAAAAAGGGGAAGGGGAAGGACACCACACCGGTCCAACCCCAACCCCCACAAAAGAAGGCGACCCCATCTGGGGCCGCAAGAAGACTGCAGGCGGCGCGCCAAGAGGCGCAGAAGAAGAAAGAGGTGGCGCCGGCACCATCCTCAGGTGCCACTTCTAACGAGGGAACGTGGGCCAAGGTGGTGGGCAGGAAGGCCCAAAGGGCTGACAAAAAGGCCCAATCTGCCACTGCTCCACCACCTAAGGTCCAAAAGAAGGTGGAGAAACCAAAGCTGGGCCGACTACCGAGAACAGCAGCGGTAGTCCTGACCCTCAAGCCAGGCAGCAAGTCCTCATACAAGGATATTATGACTGCTGCTAGGCAGAGGGTCAAGCTAACAGACGTTGGGGTGGACAGCGTCCGCCCCAAGAAAGCCAGAACCGGTGGCCTCATGCTAGAGGTCGCCGGCCAAGACAAGGAGGCCAAGGCGTCTGCCTTGGCGGATAAGCTGCGTGAAGCATTAGCTGGTGACGAGGTGACCGTCACCAGACCGATCAAGAAGGCCGACCTTCGGGTATTCGGCCTTGACGAGTCGGCCACCCCAACCGAGGTGGCCGAAGCGATAGCCAGCACCGCAGGGTGCCACGTGGAGGAGGTGAGGACCGGCGGAATCAGGTCCTCACGAAATGGACTCGGCACCCTGTGGGTGCAGTGTCCCTTGGCAGTGGCCAAAAAGATGGTCACTGCTGGAAGAATAAGGGTGGGGTGGGTGTTTGCCAGGGTGGAGGCACTTAAGCCCCGCCCTGAGCAGTGCTACCGCTGCTGGCAAACTGGACATGTCCAGCAGCGGTGCACTGCTGATGTTGACCGGTCGCACCTATGCTATAGGTGCGGCGAAACCGGTCACAGGGCGGGCCAATGTACGGCGGCCGCCCCGGTTTGCACATTGTGCAAGGAAGCCGGGCGGCCCGCCGACCACCGTATGGGGAACAAGTCTTGTTCCCCACCCAAGGCCCGCCCAGCTAGGAAGGGTGACGTGAAGAAGGGGAGCCAACTCTCCAGTGTCCATCAAGGGGGTGGTGCGGCTGCATCACCCTCCAACGTGGGATGTTCCGGCGGGGGTGGTGCACCGGCATCACCCTCCACCGTGGGAGGTTCCAGCGGGGGTGGTGCACCCGCATCACCCTCCACCGTGGGAGCAGGAGTGATGGACACTGGAGAGGAGGCGGAGCGGGCAGCTAAACCCGCTCCCAAGGATGATTCTGGCCGGGGGGAGGCCATGGACACGGCATAACGTTCACGCCTCCCCGCGGTCAGATCATCCAGACCAATCTCAACCACGCCGTCGCCGCTCAAGACTTGATGTCTCATAGTCTTTGCGGCGGCGTGGTTGAGTTGGTCGTAGCCGCGGAGCCGTACCGGGTTCTCCAACGCCCGTCCTGGGTTGGGGACTTGGACGACTCCGTGGTGATCGCCCAGTCGGTTCCGTCACGGATCCGGCCAATAGCGCCTGTCATGCGCGGGCATGGATTCGTGGCGGTCGACTGGGCGGGTTGTGTGGTGGTGGGCGTCTACGCTCCACCGAGTTGGTCCCTCAGTCGCTTCGACTCCCTACTGGACGAGCTGCAGAACGTTGTTTCATTGCACGCAGCTCGTCCAGTACTCGTCCTCGGGGACTTCAATGCTCACGCATCCGCGTGGCACTCCCCGAGGACGGACCAGAGGGGCCACTCGGTGCTGGACTGGGCGGCTGGCCTGGGTCTCCGGTTGTTGAACCGGGGCTCGGCCAGCACGTGCGTGCGGTACCAGGGCGAAAGTATAGTGGATCTATCTTTCGCTAACGCCCTGGCCGCGCGCCGTGTGTCGGGGTGGAGGGTCGACGACGTGGAGACATTGTCAGACCATGTGTATATACGCATGGATGTCTCCACGCCTCCCCCGACCCGCCCAGCAGCCCACCACCCACGGAGGTGGGCCCTGAAGGGCATGGATGAGGACGCACTGATGGCGGCCGTTCTCGCAGTGGCCTGGTCGGGTGTTCCGACTGGGCCGGTGCAGGTCTCGGAGGAGGCGGATTGGTTCGCGGACGCCATGTCGGCTATCTGCGACGTGGCGATGCCACGAGTCCGAGCCAATCCGCCTCGCCGCCCGGTGTACTGGTGGAGCGCTGAGATTCAGCGTCTCCGCGAGGAGTGCGGAGTCGCACGCCGCCAGTACACCCGGGCGAGGCGTCGACGTAACACCGACGCAGCGAGAACGGCACAGCTGTACGCCGACTACCGTGAGCTCACGAAGCGGCTGCAGCTGGCCATCAGGAGCGCCAAGGCTCAGGCCTGGGACGGACTCCTCGACTCACTCCGTGAGGACCCATGGGGGCGCCCATACCGTCTTGTGATGGACAAGCTTCGTCCATGGGCGCCTCCCCTCACGGAGACGATGGACCCCCCACTCCTGGAGCGGGTGGTCGGCACTTTATTCCCTGACGGGGAGGTGTCGGCCCCCGCTCCACCACCGGACCGTGTCATATGGTCCCAGGAGTGGGAGGTGTCCGAAGAGGAGTTGGCCGGGGCTGTCAAACGCATGGGGGCACGCAACACCGCCCCCGGCCCCGACGGCATCCCCGGCCGCGCCTGGGTCTTGGCGCTCAGCGTCCTCGGGCCCCGTCTGCGCAGGCTCTTCACAGATTGTTTGCAGACGGGGACCCTTCCACCACGGTGGAAGACCGGGCGGATGGTCCTCCTACGCAAGGACAACAGGCCCGCAGAGTCGCCTTCTGCCTACAGGCCCATCGTGTTGCTGGACGAGGTGGGGAAGTTATTCGAACGTATTGTTCACAAGCGCCTCGTCCAGCACCTGTCCCGTGATGGACCCGACCTGGCCGAGTGCCAGTTCGGCTTCCGGGAGGGACGATCTACCATCGACGCGATTCATCGTGTCAAGTCCCTCTCGGACTCGGCCACGTCCGGGGGAGGGGTTGCTCTGGCTGTCTCCCTAGACATCAAGAATGCCTTTAACTCCCTCTCCTGGACGGCCATCCGCGGGGCCCTCGAAAGTCACGAGGTGCCCCTCTACCTGCGGATGGTGGTCGGAGACTACCTCCGGGACAGGGCCATCGTCTACGGTGGCCGCGATGGGTCTGTCAGGCGACAGATAAACCGTGGAGTACCCCAGGGGTCCGTCTTGGGCCCATTGTTATGGAACCTGGGGTACGACGCGGCTCTGCGGGTGTCCCTGCCGGTCGGCGTACATCTCACATGTTACGCCGACGACACCATGGTGTTAGCCACCGGCAGGGACCGTGGGAGGACCATCCGCCGTGCGGAGGTCGCAGTTGCGGCCGTCGCCTCGCGGATCCGGGGCATGGGGTTGGAGTTGTCCCCTCAGAAGACGGAGATCGTCTTCTTCGAGGATCGCCGGAGGGGCACTCCACCCCATAGCCTGGTGAGGATCGGGTCGTCCGATGTCCAGGTGGCCACCGACATCAAGTATCTTGGTGTCCACCTGGACAGCTCCTGGAGCTTCGTCCCGCACTTCTCCCGTCTGGCCGCCAGGTTGGGTACTCTAGTGACACACTTAAGTCGCATCATGCCCAACCTTGGCGGTCCGGACGAGCGGGTGCGCCGCCTCTACTGCGGAGTGGTAAAGTCCGTGGCACTGTACGGTGCCCCCATCTGGGCCGACGCCTTGTCGGCAAGTCGGAGGAGCAAGTCGCTCCTCCGAAGGGAGTGGCGACGCGCCGCAATACGCGTCATCAGGGGGTACCGTACGGTGTCATACGAGGCGGCCACCGCCCTGGCGGGTCTACCACCTTTGGAGTTCCTGGCGGCTGAGGATGCCTATGTTTACAGGCATCTTCGCCTTGCCCGCCAGGACTCCAACCCGCCAGGGCAGGAGGTAGATCGGGACGAGCTGAGGCTCCAGGCCCGGCGGTCCACTATGACAACGTGGAAGGAGGAGTTGTCTCGTCATAGAGACCATTGGACCGTCGGGGCGGTCCTGCCCATCCTAGATAGATGGGTGGGCCGTAGCTCCGGGCGACTGACGTTCCGAGCCACACAGGTGCTGACCGAGCATGGCTGCTTCGGTCGGTACCTGTGCCGGATCGGTCGCGAGGCGGACCCGCGGTGCCACCACTGTGGCGCCGCGGTGGACTCGGCGCGGCACACTCTCATGGAGTGTCCTGCCTGGGAGGTGCCGCGTCGGGCCTTAGCGGCGGAGGTGGGTCCGGACCTCTCGCTGCCGGCCATCCTGTCTCGGATGGTCGGTAGCGGGAGCGTCTGGCAGGCCATGATCTCCTTTTGCGAGGAGGTCATGGTCGCGAAGGAGGCCGCCGAGCGCTCAAGGGAGCAACTGCTCCCTGCTCGGCGTCGCCTGCGGGGTCGGCGTCTTGTACGTTTGCCCCGCCCCGCTCCACGGGGGGGACTCTCGCCTTCGGGCGGGGGTCGCTCCTAAGAACCCTTCGGGGAGCGGGACTTCGCCACCTCCGCCGCGCACCCAGCGTGCCACGGTGGTGGCACCTAGGCCCCAGGGGCCGTGGTCCCGGCACTTAGCCGGGCCACGGTATCGGGTGTGACGCACCCGGGGCTCCCAGTCGAACCGGGCCAAGCCTGGCCCGAGGCGTCGGCGACGCCCGTGCGGGGAGGACCCTCACCTCGGTGGGGGTCGTGCCCCACGCCTTTGCACGGGGGTCGCCCGGGGGGCGCGGCTGGGGCGATTGGGGGATCGCCTCAGCCATTGCACGCGCCCTCCGGGACGGGGGCGGTGGCCGGGTGACCGGGTCACCGCCCGTTACCCCGGATGGGGGGGTGTATCGTCGACCACCCCCCCAACGGGAAGGGGGTCCCCTCAGTCACCATAGGGGGCCCCGGCGCGGGGAGGGACCGGACGTGTTCGTCCAGAGTTCCCGGGCCCTCCCCAGCAGCGCCGAGGTAGGTCACCGTGGGGTTTTAGCCGGTAAGAGTCCGGCATACCCCCGGGGTTCCCCAGCCCCGGGGGATCCATGAGGATTTCCCCACGTAAAAAAAAAAAAAAAAAAAAAGGTTAGGTTAGGCTCCCCGTCCCCGTCTGGGTGCGGGTCAGAATACACCCAGGGTATACCCTGCCTGTCGTAAGAGGCGACTAAAAGGGTGCATCGCGGAAGCTGAGGTAGCCTCAGTGATGCTCCGGGGCGATGCCGGCGGGATCTTCGGATCCTGGCAGGGCCTCCCTTGCCGGTAAGGCCCGGAGTTGAGAGGTGAGAAGGTGGAAGCGGTGCGGGATGGGACTTCGGTTGACGACTTCGGCACGTTGGGGGTGGTGGTTATACTTATTACAATTATGGATAGTACGTTCAAAGGGAAGAAAACTTACGGTGCAGGAGGCCTCGGAACCTCCAGTACCGGCGCAGTTTCGGGTGGTCAAGCGGGCCCGGCTGCGTCGTCATCCGGCAACCGTGGGACGTCCGTGGTGGAGGGCCAGGCCACGGCGTCTAGAGCTACTGGCGCCTCGGGGGAGGGGGGGACTTTCGCGAGGCCGCTGGTCGGCCACGTCAAAGATTTAGCGGCAAACAGCGCTGGTCGCTGGTCGCTGGGAGGAATGGACTCCGACGACGAGGAGGGGTTTTCTGACGCCTCTTTCTCGTGTCGTTCGGAGGCCCCTGTTGTGAGGAAGAGGGGCAGGCCCCCTACTACTGGAGAATACGTGGGGCTGGCTGAGGCGAAGCGCGCCTATATGGAGCTCTGCCGGGAGGAGGAGGCGGTCCGGAGGGAGTTGGAGCGATCCGATCCCTCCCGGACCCCTCCGCCACCCAGCAAAAGCGCTAAGCCGCTCCCCAATGAGAGGGAGGTGAGGGAGGAGATGAGGCACCGGCCGACGCCCGACCTCGGTGCTCTAATATTGGAGCACTCTAAGGAGGTCGAGCGTGTGGCCGGCTCCTCAAAAAACTTAAGCGGGAGATTCGTGCGCCGCCTCCGGGAGAGTGCGCAGGCACTCAGGATAGCTGGATTGGAGGCGATCCAGCGCACTGAAAGGGACGGTAGGGTTAAAGAGCTCGAGGAAGCCAACGACAGGCTTTCCTCCGAGCTCGAAGATCTGAAGAGGGAGGTTGGAAGGCTCAGGAGACAACTAGAGTCTTCCTCTCGGGAGGAATCCCGAATGGAGATAGAGCCTCCCAGGGGGACAACACCTCCTATCATGGGGGCACGGGGAGGCAGGTCCTCCCCGAGTACGGGTCCCGCCGCTGGCGGCGTGGACGTGGAGAGCATCATCTCCCGGGTGGGAGATCTGATGGAGGCGAGACTCGCCGCTCTCAGGGGTGAGTTGAACCTCACCCTGGGAGCGGCGGGTCCCGCCTCCGGTTTGGAGTTGGGGGGTGGTCCGTTGGGGGAGGTTAGGGGGGACGGTGCGGGTACTCCCCGCGCTGCCCAGCCCGGCCAACCACCGTCGGCCACCTCTCGCCCGGCGAAAGCCGGGAAAAAGGGACGGGGTAAGAGGGGGAAAGGGGGGGTTACCGATGTCCCTCCCTCGGCTGAGTCCGCTGTGCGGGCCCAGTCCGGGGGTGGGGACTCCTGGGCGGAGGTGGTGGGTCGTAAGACTCCCACTTCTGCCCCGGTCCCACCCTCTTCCTCCTCGAAGAAGAGGAAGGTGAAGGGGAAGAAGTCGGCCCCGAAGGCCGGCTCCTGCCCCGACAGGAAAAAAGTTGGTGTGCGTCTGGGCAGGCTTCCCAGGTCGGAGGCGGTGACTATCACCGTCCCGCCTGGGTGCTCCCAGACGCTCACCAACGCTATGTTGGTGGCGCGTAACGCCTTCGCCCTCGACGAGGTGGGCATTGAGGCGGTGAGGCCCAAGCGGGCGAAGACGGGGGCCCTCATCCTTGAGGTTGAGGGAGAAGGGAGGGCGGAAAAGGCCGATAATCTGGCCTATCGCCTCACCGAGGTGCTGGAGCCGAAGGGCCTCAAGGTCGGCCGCCCAATGAAGCTCGCTGAGCTGAGGGTGGTCGGCCTTGAGGACTCGGTCCGCGCCATCGAGGTGAAGGCGGCCTTATCGAGGGAGGGCGGGTGCCCCATGGACCGGATAGTGGTCGGCACCATCCGGCGATCCGGCCCATTGGGCACCGTGTGGGCGCGATGCCCACTTGCGGGCGCGAGGAAGATCTTCGCAAAGGGGGATAGGATACGGGTGGGGTGGGCCATAGCTCGGGTCGAGCTGCTCAAGCCCCGGCCGTTGCAGTGCTACCGCTGCCTCCAGCACGGTCACGTGCGAGCGCGGTGCACTGCCGACGAGGACCGTAGCACTCTGTGCTATCGGTGTGGCGCTGCAGGCCACAAGGCGGCCGGGTGTCCGGCGGCGGCGCCCAACTGTCCGCTCTGTGCGGACTTGGGTCTGCCGTCCGGGCACCGCTTGGGCAGCTCGGCCTGTAAGCCGCCCGTCCGAAAGGGCGGGCGTGGGGGGCCCTCGAGGGCCGGCACTTCTGTGCCCAAGGGGCAGGCGGTTGCGCCTGATCGGGGTGGGGCTGCTCCTTCTCCGAAGGAGTAGACCTGCCCCGATATGTCTCCCTTTCCCGGGAGACATCATCCCCCAGGGGCCGCGGCAACCGAACACCTGTTGCCGCGGTACGGGTAGTAGCGCACCCGGGGCCCGAGCTACGGTGGTGGAGGGCGGCCGTCTCGCCGAGTGTTTGAGCACCGCTCCACTCGAGTACTTCAAGGCGAGGCGGTCGCCGGGGCTGCAGCATCGGTGAATGGGGATTCGCCGATGCATTGCACGCGGCCCGGGATGGTCGGCGATGTCGGCGTGGCCCCGACATCGCCGTCTTTAGCTGGGTAGGGGAGGCTCAGCCCTCCAACTTTTGGGAAGTGGGCGCCCTTCTGGCGCCCTTGCACGGGGAGGGTCTGGTTGTTGTTCGCAAGAGATCCCAGACTCTCCCCGGTAGTGCAGGGATGGCCACCGTGGGGTTTTAGCCGGTAAGAGTCCGGCATAACCCCGGAGCTTCCCCAGCTCCGGGGTATCCATGATGGATTTCCCCACGTAAAAAAAAAAAAAAAAAAAAAAAAGGTTAGGCTCCCCGTCTGGGTGCGGGTCAGAATACACCCAGGGTATACCCTGCCTGTCGTAAGAGGCGACTAAAAGGGTGCATCGCGGAAGCTGAGGTAGCCTCAGTGATGCTCCGGGGCGATGCCGGCGGGATCTTCGGATCCTGGCAGGGCCTCCCTTGCCGGTAAGGCCCGGAGTTGAGAGGTGAGAAGGTGGAAGCGGTGCGGGGCGGGACTTTCGTTGACGACTTCGGCACGTTTGGGGAGGTGTTTTAATTAAAATCATGGACTTACGCAACAAAGGGAAGAAAACTTACGGTGCAGGAGGCCTCGGAACCTCCAGTACCGGCGCAGTTTCGGGTGGTCAAGCGGGCCCGGCTGCGTCGTCATCCGGCAACCGTGGGACGTCCGTGGTGGAGGGCCAGGCCACGGCGTCTAGTGCTACTGGCACCTCTGGGGATGGGGGGACTTCTTCGCGGCCGCTGGTCGGCCACGTAAGGGATCTCGCGGCGGGCAGCGCTGGTCGCTGGTCCTTGGGCGGGATGGACTCCGACGACGAGGAGGGGTATTCGGACGCCTCTTTCTCGTGTCGTATGGAGCCTCCTGTAGTGAGGAAAAGGGGCAGGCCCCCTACTACAGGCGAATACGTTGGGCTCGCGGAGGCGAAGCGCGCCTACATGGAGCTCTGCCGGGAGGAGGAGGCGGTCCGGAGAGAGTTGGAGCGATCCGACCCCTCCCGGACCCCTCCGCCTCCTAGTAAGAGCGCCAAGCCGCTTCCGAACGAGCGCGAGGTGCGGGAGGAGATGAGGAATCGGCCGACGCCCGACCTCGGTGCTCTAATTTTGGAGCACGCAAGGGAGGTCGAGCGTGTGGCTGGATCCTCTAAAAATCTTAGTGGGAAATTCGTGCACCGCCTCAGAGAGAGTGCACAGGCGCTTAGATTAGCTGGACTCGAGGCGATCCAGCGAACGCATCGGGATAGTAGGGTCCAGGAGTTGGAGGAGGCCAACGATAGGCTCTCCTCCGAACTTGACGACCTAAAGCGGGAAGTGGGCAGGCTCAAGAAGCAACTTGAGTCTTCCAGTCGGGAGGCATCCCGAATGGAGGTGGAGCCTCCGAGAGTTATATCTCCACCGATTATGGGGGCACGGGGAGGCAGGTCCTCCCCGAGTACGGGTCCCGCCGCTGGCGGCGTGGACGTGGAGATGATTATCTCCCGAGTGGGAGAGATGATGGAGGCGAGATTCGCCGCTCTCAGGGGTGAGTTGAACCTCACCCTGGGAGCGGCGGGTCCCGCCTCCGGATTGGTGTTGGGGGGTGGTTCGTTGGGGGAGGTTAGGGGGGACGGCGTGGGTACGCCCCGTGCTGCCCAGCCCGACCAACCACCGTCGGCCACCCCTCGCCCGGCGAAAGCCGGAAAAAAGGGACGGGGTAAGAGGGGGAATAGGGGGGTGACTGATGTCCCTCCCTCGGCTGGGTCTGCTGTGCGGGCTCAGTCCGGGGGTGGGGACTCCTGGGCGGAGGTGGTGGGCCGCAAGGCTCCCACTTCTGCCCCGGTCGCACCCTCGGCCTCCTCGAAGAAGAAGAAGGGTAAGGGGAAGAAGTCGGCCGCGAAGGCCGGCTCCGGCCCCGAGAAGAAGAGAGGTGGTGTGCGTCTGGGTAGGCTTCCCAGGTCGGAGGCGGTGAGCATCACCGTCCCGCCTGGGTGCTCCCAGACGCTCACCAACGCGATGTTGGCGGCGAGGAACGCCTTTGCCCTGGACGAGGTGGGCATCGAGGCGGTGAGGCCCAAGCGGGCGAAGACGGGGGCCCTCATCCTTGAGGTTGAGGGAGAAGGGAGGGCGGAAAAGGCCGACAACCTGGCCTATCGCCTCACCGAGGTGCTGGAGCCGAAGGGCCTTAAGGTCGGCCGCCCAATGAAGCTCGTTGAGCTGAGGGTGGTCGGCCTTGAGGACTCGGTCCGCGCCATCGAGGTGAAGGCGGCCTTATCGAGGGAGGGCGGGTGCCCCATGGACCGGATAGTTGTCGGTACCATCCGGCGATCCGGCCCATTGGGCACCGTGTGGGCGCGATGCCCATTGGCTGGGGCGAAGAAGATCTTCGCGAAGGGGGATAGGATACGGGTGGGGTGGGCAACAGCTCGGGTCGAGCTGCTCAAGCCCCGGCCGTTGCAGTGTTACCGCTGCCTTCAGCACGGTCACGTGCGGGCGCGGTGCACTGCCGACGAGGACCGTAGCACTTTGTGCTACCGGTGTGGCGCTGCAGGCCACAAGGCGGCCGGGTGTCCGGCGGCGGCTCCCAATTGTCCGCTCTGCGCGGACTTGGGTCTGCCGTCCGGGCACCGCTTGGGCAGCTCGGCCTGTAAGCCGCCCGTCCGAAAGGGCGGGCGTGGGGGGCCCTCGAGGGCCGGCACTTCGGTGCCCAAGGGGCAGGCGGTTGCGCCTGATCGGGGTGGGGCTGCTCCTTCTCCGAAGGAGTAGACCCGCCCGATATGTCTCCCTTTCCCGGGAGACATCATCCCCCAGGGGCCGCGGCAACCGACCATCTGTTGCCGCGGTACGGGTAGTAGCGCACCCGGGGCCCGAGCTACGATGGCGGAGGGCGGCCGTCTCGCCGAGTGTTTGAGCACCGCTCCACTCGAGTACTTCAAGGCGAGGCGGTCGCCGGGGTTGCAGCATCGGCGAATGGGGGTTCGCCGATGCATTGCACGCGGCCCGGGATGGTCGGCGATGTCGGCGTGGCCTCGACATCGCCGTCTTTAGCTGGGTAGGGGAGGCTCAGCCCTCCAACTTGTGGGAAGCGGGCGCCCTTCTGGCGCCCTTGCACGGGGAGGGTCTGGTTGTTGTTCGCAAGAGATCCCAGACCCTCCCCGGTAGTGCAGGGATGGCCACCGTGGGGTTTTAGCCGGTAAGAGTCCGGCATAACCCCGGAGCTTCCCCAGCTCCGGGGTATCCATGATGGATTTCCCCACGTAAAAAAAAAAAAAAAAAAAAAAAGGTTAGGTTAGGTTGCCCGTCTGGGTGCGGGTCAGAATACACCCAGGGTATACCCTGCCTGTCGTAAGAGGCGACTAAAAGGGTGCATCGCGGAAGCTGAGGTAGCCTCAGTGATGCTCCGGGGCGATGCCGGCGGGATCTTCGGATCCTGGCAGGGCCTCCCTTGCCGGTAAGGCCCGGAGTTGAGGGGTGAGAAGGTGGAAGCGGTGCGGGACGGGCTTTTTCGGCGACGACTCGGGCACGTTGGGGGAGGTATATTATATAAACTATGGATTTGAGGAACAAAGGGAAGAAAACTTACGGTGCAGGAGGCCTCGGATCCTCCAGTACCGGCGCAGTTTCGGGTGGTCAAGCGGGCCCGGCTGCGTCGTCATCCGGCAACCGTGGGACGTCCGTGGTGGAGGGCCAGGCCACGGCGTCTAGAGCTACTGGCGCCTCTGGGGATGGGGGGACTTCTTCGCGGCCGCTGGTCGGCCACGTGAGGGATCTCGCGGCGGGCAGCGCTGGTCGCTGGTCCTTGGGCGGGATGGACTCCGACGACGAGGAGGGGTATTCGGACGCCTCTTTCTCGTGCCGGATGGAGCCTCCTGTGGTGAGAAAAAGGGGCAGGCCCCCTACCACTGGGGAATATGTGGGGTTGGCGGAGGCGAAGCGCGCCTATATGGAGCTTTGCCGGGAGGAGGAGGCGGTCCGGAGGGAGTTGGAGCGATCCGACCCCTCCCGGACCCCTCCGCCTCCTAGCAAAGGCGCTAAGCCGCTCCCGAACGAGCGGGAGGTGCGAGAGGAGATGAGGAACCGGCCGACGCCCGACCTCGGTGCTCTCATTTTGGAGCATGCGAAGGAGGTCGAGCGTGTGGCCGGCTCCTCAAAAAATCTGAGTGGGAAATTTGTACATCGCCTCAGAGAGTCTGCCCAGGCCCTTAGGCTTGCCGGACTAGAGGCGATACAACGATCACATCGGGATGGAAGGGTCCAGGAGTTGGAGGAGGCCAACGAACGGCTCTCCTCTGAACTCGATGACCTCAGACGAGAAGTCGGCAGGCTTAAGAGGCAGCTGGAGTCTGCCAGCCGGGAAGAATCCCGCATGGAGGTAGAGCCTCCCAGGGGGACATCTCCTCCTATCATGGGGGCGCGGGGAGGCAGGTCCTCCCCGAGTACGGGTCCAGCCGCTGGCGGCATGGACGTGGAGGAGATTATCTCCCGTGTGGGAGATATGATGGAGGCGAGATTCGCCGCTCTCAGGGGTGAGTTGAACCTCACCCTGGGAGCGGCGGGTCCCGCCTCCGGTTTGGTGTTGGGGGGTGGTTCGCTGGGGGAGGTTAGGGGGGACGGCGCGGGTACTCCCCGTGCCGCCCAGCCCGACCAACCACCGTCGGCCACCCCTCGCCCGGCGAAAGCCGGGAAAAAGGGACGGGGTAGGAGGGGGAAAGGGGGGGTTACCGATGTCCCTCCCTCGGCTGAGTCCGCTGTGCGGGCCCAGTCCGGGGGTGGGGACTCCTGGGCGGAGGTAGCGGGCCGCAAGGCTCCCACTTCTGCCCCGGTCCCACCCTCCTCCTCCTCGAAGAAGAGGAAAGGAAAGGGGAAGAAGTCGGCCGGGAAGGCCGGCTCCGGCCCCGATAAGAAGAAGGGGGGTGTGCGTCTGGGTAGGCTTCCCAGGTCGGAGGCGGTGACCATCACCGTCCCGCCTGGGTGCTCCCAGACGCTCACCAACGCAATGTTGGTGGCGCGGAACGCATTCGCCCTCGATGAGCTTGGCATCGAGGCGGTGAGGCCCAAGAGGGCCAAGACCGGAGCCCTCATCTTAGAGGTGGAGGGCGAGGGGAGGGCGGAAAAGGCCGACCAACTGGCCTATCGCCTCACCGAGGTGTTGGAACCGAGGGGCCTCAAGGTCGGCCGCCCGATGAGGCTCGTTGAGCTGAGGGTGGTCGGCCTTGAGGACTCGGTCCGCTCCATCGAGGTGAAGGCGGCCTTGTCGAGGGAGGGTGGGTGCCCAATGGACCCGATCGTGGTCGGTACCATCCGGCGATCCGGCCCATTGGGCACCGTGTGGGCAAGATGTCCACTCGCGGCGGCGAAGAAGATATTCGCAAAGGGGGATAGAATACGGGTGGGGTGGGGTATCGCTCGGGTCGAGCTGCTCAAGCCCCGGCCGTTGCAGTGTTACCGCTGCCTCCAGCACGGTCACGTGCGGGCACGGTGCACTGCCGACGAGGACCGTAGCACTTTGTGCTATCGGTGTGGCGCTGCAGGCCACAAGGCGGCCGGGTGTCCGGCGGCGGCGCCCAACTGTCCGCTCTGCGCGGACTTGGGTCTGCCGTCCGGGCATCGCTTGGGCAGCTCGGCCTGTAAGCCGCCCGTCCGAAAGGGCGGGCGTGGGGGGCCCTCGAGGGCCGGCACTACGGTGCCCAAGGGGCAGGCGGTTGCGCCTGATCGGGGTGGGGCTGCTCCTTCTCCGAAGGAGTAGACTCACCCCGATATGTCTCCCTTTCCCGGGAGACATCATCCCCCAGGGGCCGCGGCAACCGACCACCTGTTGCCGCGGTACGGGTAGTAGCGCACCCGGGGCCCGAGCTGTGATGGTGGAGGGCGGCCGTCTCGCCGAGTGTTTGAGCACCGCTCCACTCGAGTACTTCAAGGCGAGGCGGTCGTCGGGGCTGCAGCATCGGCGAATGGGGGTTCGCCGATGCATTGCACGCGGCCCGGGATGGTCGGCGATGTCGGCGTGGCCCCGACATCGCCGTCTTTAGCTGGGTAGGGGAGGCTCAGCCCTCCAACTTTTGGGAAGCGGGCGCCCTTCTGGCGCCCTTGCACGGGGAGGGTCTGGTTGTTGTTCGCAAGAGATCCCAGACTCTCCCCGGTAGTGCAGGGTTGGCCACCGTGGGGTTTTAGCCGGTAAGAGTCCGGCATAACCCCGGAGCTTCCCCAGCTCCGGGGTATCCATGATGGATTTCCCCACGTTAAAAAAAAAAAAAAAAAAAAAAAAAAAAGGTTAGGTTGGGTTTCCCCGTCTGGGTGCGGGTCAGAATACACCCAGGGTATACCCTGCCTGTCGTAAGAGGCGACTAAAAGGGTGCATCGCGGAAGCTGAGGTAGCCTCAGTGATGCTCCGGGGCGATGCCGGCGGGATCTTCGGATCCTGGCAGGGCCTCCCTTGCCGGTAAGGCCCGGAGTTGAGAGGTGAGAAGGTGGAAGCGGTGCGGGGCGGGACTTTTGTTGACGACTTCGGCACGTTAGGGGTGGTTTTATTTTTCAACAATTATGGATACACGCTACAAAGGGAGGAAAACTTACGGTGCAGGAGGCCTCGGAACCTCCAGTACCGGCGCAGTTTCGGGTGGTCAAGCGGGCCCGGCTGCGTCGTCATCCGGCAACCGTGGGACGTCCGTGGTGGAGGGCCAGGCCACGGCGTCTAGAGCTACTGGCGCCTCTGGGGATGGGGGGACTTCTTCGCGGCCGCTGGTCGGCCACGTGAGGGATCTCGCGGCGGGCAGCGCTGGTCGCTGGTCCTTGGGCGGGATGGACTCCGACGACGAGGAGGGGTATTCGGACGCCTCTTTCTCGTGTCGTATGGAGCCTCCTGTAGTGAGGAAAAGGGGCAGGCCCCCTACTACAGGCGAATACGTTGGGCTCGCGGAGGCGAAGCGCGCCTACATGGAGCTCTGCCGGGAGGAGGAGGCGGTCCGGAGAGAGTTGGAGCGATCCGACCCCTCCCGGACCCCTCCGCCTCCTAGTAAGAGCGCCAAGCCGCTTCCGAACGAGCGCGAGGTGCGGGAGGAGATGAGGAATCGGCCGACGCCCGACCTCGGTGCTCTAATTTTGGAGCACGCAAGGGAGGTCGAGCGTGTGGCTGGATCCTCTAAAAATCTTAGTGGGAAATTCGTGCACCGCCTCAGAGAGAGTGCACAGGCGCTTAGATTAGCTGGACTCGAGGCGATCCAGCGAACGCATCGGGATAGTAGGGTCCAGGAGTTGGAGGAGGCCAACGATAGGCTCTCCTCCGAACTTGACGACCTAAAGCGGGAAGTGGGCAGGCTCAAGAAGCAACTTGAGTCTTCCAGCCGGGAGGCATCCCGAATGGAGGTGGAGCCTCCGAGAGTTATATCTCCACCGATTACGGGGGCACGGGGAGGCAGGTCCTCCCCGAGTACGGGTCCCGCCGCTGGCGGCGTGGACGTGGAGACTATAATCTCCCGGGTGGGAGATATGATGGAGGCGAGATTCGCCGCTCTCAGGGGTGAGTTGAACCTCACCCTGGGAGCGGCGGGTCCCGCCTCCGGTTTGGTGTTGGGGGGTGGTCCGTTGGGGGAGGTTAGGGGGGACGGTGCGGGTACTCCCCGTGCCGCCCAGCCCGACCAACCACCGTCGGCCACCTCTCGCCCGGCGAAAGCTGGGAAAAAGGGAAGGGGCAAGAGGGGGACTAGGGGGGTGACTGATGCCCCTCCCTCGGCTGGGTCTGCTGTGCGGGCTCAGTCCGGGGGTGGGGGCTCCTGGGCGGAGGTGGTGGGTCGTAAGACTCCCACTTCTGCCCCGGTCCCACCCTCGTCCTCCTCTAAGGAGAACAAGGGGAAGAAGAAGAAGGGGAAGAAGTCGGCCGGGAAGGCCGACTCCGGCCCCGCGAAGAAGAAAGTTGGTGTGCGTCTGGGTAGGCTGCCCAGGTCGGAGGCGGTGACTATCACCGTCCCGCCTGGGTGCTCCCAGACGCTCACCAACGCTATGTTGGCGGCGCGTAACGCCTTTGCTCTCGATGAGCTGGGCATTGAGGCCGTGAGGCCCAAGCGGGCTAAAACCGGGGCCCTCATCTTAGAGGTTGAGGGCGAGGGGAGGGCCGAGAAGGCCGACGAACTGGCCTACCGCCTCACGGAGGTGCTGGAGCCGAAGGGCCTCAAGGTCGGCCGCCCAATGAAGCTCGTCGAGCTGAGGGTGGTCGGCCTTGAGGACTCGGTCCGCGCCATCGAAGTGAAGGCGGCTCTTTCGAGGGAGGGTGGGTGCCCAATGGACCGGATCGTGGTTGGTACCATCCAGCGATCCGGCCCCTTGGGCACCGTGTGGGCGCGATGCCCACTTGCGGGCGCGAAGAAAATCTTCGCAAAGGGGGATAGGATACGGGTGGGGTGGGCAACAGCTCGGGTCGAGCTGCTCAAGCCCCGGCCGTTGCAGTGCTACCGCTGCCTCCAGCACGGTCACGTGCGGGCGCGGTGCACTGCCGACGAGGACCGTAGCACTTTGTGCTATCGGTGTGGCGCTGCAGGCCACAAGGCGGCCGGGTGTCCGGCGGCGGCGCCCAATTGTCCGCTTTGCGCGGACTTGGGTCTGCCGTCCGGGCACCGCTTGGGCAGCTCGGCCTGTAAGCCGCCCGTCCGTAAGGGCGGGCGTGGGGAGCCCTCGAGGGCCGGCACTTCGGTGCCCAAGGGGCAGGCCGTTGCGCCTGATCGGGGTGGGGCTGCTCCTTCTACGAAGGAGTAGACCTTCCCCGATATGTCTCCCTTTCCCGGGAGACATCATCCCCCAGGGGCCGCGGCAACCGACCATCTGTTGCCGCGGTACGGGTAGTAGCGCACCCGGGGCCCGAGCTACGGTGGCGGAGGGCGGCCGTCTCGCCGAGTGTTTGAGCTCCGCTCCACTCGAGTACTTCAAGGCGAGGCGGTCGTCGGGGCTGCAGCATCGGCGAATGGGGATTCGCCGATGCATTGCACGCGGCCCGGGATGGTCGGCGATGTCGGCGTGGCCCCGACATCGCCTTCATTAGCTGGGTAGGGGAGGCTCAGCCCTCCAACTTTTGGGAAGCGGGCGCCCTTCTGGCGCCCTTGCACGGGGAGGGTCTGGTTGTTGTTCGCAAGAGATCCCAGACTCTCCCCGGTAGTGCAGGGATGGCCACCGTGGGGTTTTAGCCGGTAAGAGTCCGGCATAACCCCGGAGCTTCCCCAGCTCCGGGGTATCCATGATGGATTTCCCCACGTAAAAAAAAAAAAAAAAAAAAAAAGGTTAGGTTGGGTTTCCCCGTCTGGGTGCGGGTCAGAATACACCCAGGGTATACCCTGCCTGTCGTAAGAGGCGACTAAAAGGGTGCATCGCGGAAGCTGAGGTAGCCTCAGTGATGCTCCGGGGCGATGCCGGCGGGATCTTCGGATCCTGGCAGGGCCTCCCTTGCCGGTAAGGCCCGGAGTTGAGAGGTGAGAAGGTGGAAGCGGTGCGGGGCGGGACTTTTGTTGACGACTTCGGCACGTTCGGGGGGGAGTTTTATATATCAAATATGGAATCACGACATAAAGGGAGGAAAACTTACGGTGCAGGAGGCCTCGGAACCTCCAGTACCGGCGCAGTTTCGGGTGGTCAAGCGGGCCCGGCTGCGTCGTCATCTGGCAACCGTGGGACGTCCGTGGTGGAGGGCCAGGCCACGGCGTCTAGAGCTACTGGCTCCTCTGGGGATGGGGGGACTTCTTCAAGGCCGCTGGTCGGCCACGTGAAGGATCTCGCGGCGGGCAGCGCTGGTCGCTGGTCGCTCGGGATGGATTCCGACGACGAGGAGGGGTATTCGGACACATCCTTCTCGTGTCGGATGGAGCCTCCTGTAGTGAGGAAAAGGGGCAGGCCCCCTACTACAGGGGAGTACGTGGGATTGGCGGAGGCGAAGCGCGCCTATATGGAGCTTTGCCGGGAGGAGGAGGCAGTCCGGAGGGAGTTGGAGCGATCCGACCCCTCCCGGACTCCTCCGCCTCCAAGCAAAGGCGCTAAGCCTCTCCCGAATGAGCGGGAGGTGAGGGAGGAAATGAGGAACCGGCCGACGCCCGACCTCGGTGCTCTCATTTTGGAGCATGCGAAGGAGGTCGAGCGTGTGGCCGGCTCCTCAAAAAATTTGAGCGGCAAATTTGTGCATCGCCTCCGGGAGAGCGCACAGGCCCTTAGGCTTGCTGGACTTGAGGCGATCCAGCGCACACATCGGGATGGGCGTGTCCAGGAGTTGGAGGAGGCCAACGAAAGGCTCTCCTCCGAAATGGAAGACCTCAAGCGAGAGGTAGGAAGGCTGAAGAGGCAGCTGGATTCTGCCAGTCGGGAGCAATCCCAAATGGAGGTTGAGCCTCCAAGGGGAACATCTCCTCCCATCAGGGGAGCACGGGGAGGCAGGTCCTCCCCGGGTACGGGTCCGGCCGCTGGCGGCGTGGACGTAGAGGAGATTATCTCCCGTGTGGGAGATATGATGGAGGCGAGATTCGCCGCTCTCAGGGGTGAGTTGAACCTCAACCTGGGAGCGGCGGGTCCCGCCTCCGGATTGGTGTTGGGGGGTGGTTCGTTGGGGGAGGTTAGGGGGGACGGCGCGGGTACTCCCCGCGCCGCTCAGCCCGACCAACCGCCGTCGGCCACCCCTCGCCCGGCGAAAGCCGGGAAAAAGGGGCGGGGTAAGAGGGGAAATAGGGGGGTGACCGAGGTCCCTCCCTCGGCTGGGTCTGCTGTGCAGGCTCAGTCCGGGGGTGGGGACTCCTGGGCGGAGGTGGTGGGCCGCAAGGCTCCCACTTCTGCCCCGGTCCCACCCTCTTCCTCCTCGAAGAAGAGGAAGAGTAAGGGGAAGAAGTCGGCCGCGAAGGCCGGCTCCGGCCCCGAGAGGAAGAAAGTTGGTGTGCGTCTGGGCAGGCTTCCCAGGTCGGAGGCGGTAACTATTACCGTCCCGCCTGGGTGCACCCAGACGCTCACCAACGCTATGTTGGTGGCGAGAAACGCCTTCGCCCTTGACGAAGTGGGCATTGAGGCGGTGAGGCCCAAGCGGGCGAAGACGGGGGCCCTCATCCTGGAGGTTGAGGGAGAAGGGAGGGCGGAAAAGGCCGACCAACTGGCCTATCGCCTCACCGAGGTGTTGGAGCCCAGGGGCCTCAAGGTCGGCCGCCCAATGAAGCTCGTTGAGCTGAGGGTGGTCGGCCTTGAGGACTCGGTCCGCGCCATAGAGGTGAAGGCGGCCTTGTCGAGGGAGGGTGGGTGCCCAATGGACCCGATCGCGGTTGGCAACATCCAGCGATCGGGCCCATTGGGTACCGTGTGGGCGAGATGTCCACTCGCGGCGGCGAAAAAGATCTTCGCCAAGGGGGATAGGATACGGGTGGGGTGGGGTATAGCTCGGGTCGAGCTGCTCAAGCCCCGGCCGTTGCAGTGCTACCGCTGCCTCCAGCACGGTCACGTGCGGGCGCGGTGCACTGCCGACGAGGACCGTAGCACTTTGTGCTATCGGTGTGGCGCTGCAGGCCACAAGGCGGCCGGGTGTCCGGCGGCGATGCCCAACTGTCCGCTCTGCGCGGACTTGGGCCTGCCGTCCGGGCATCGCTTGGGCAGCTCGGCCTGTAAGCCGCCCGTCCGAAAGGGCGGGCGTGGGGAGCCCTCTAGGGCAGGCACTAAGGTGCCCAAGGGGCAGGCGGTTACGCCTGATCGGGGTGGGGCTGCTTCTTCTCCGAAGGAGTAGCCCTTCCCCGATATGTCTCCCTTTTCCGGGAGACATCATCCCCCAGGGGCCGCGGCAACCGACCACCTGTTGCCGCGGTACGGGTAGTAGCGCACCCGGGGCCCGAGCTACGGTGGAGGAGGGCGGCCGTCTTGCCGAGTGTTTGAGCACCGCTCCACTCGAGTACTTCAAGGCGAGGCGGTCGCCGGGGCTGCAGCATCGGCGAATGGGGGTTCGCCGATGCATTGCACGCGGCCCGGGATGGTCGGCGATGTCGGCGTGGCCCCGACATCGCCTACTTTAGTTGGGTAGGGGAGGCTCAGCCCTCCAACTTTTGGGAAGCGGGCGCCCTTCTGGCGCCCTTGCACGGGGAGGGTCTGGTTGTTGTTCGCAAGAGATCCCAGACTCTCCCCGGTAGTGCAGGGATGGCCACCGTGGGGTTTTAGCCGGTAAGAGTCCGGCATAACCCCGGAGCTTCCCCAGCTCCGGGGTATCCATGATGGATTTCCCCACGTAAAAAAAAAAAAAAAAAAAAAAAAAAAGGTTAGGTTGGGTTGGGTTTCCCCGTCTGGGTGCGGGTCAGAATACACCCAGGGTATACCCTGCCTGTCGTAAGAGGCGACTAAAAGGGTGCATCGCGGAAGCTGAGGTAGCCTCAGTGATGCTCCGGGGCGATGCCGGCGGGATCTTCGGATCCTGGCAGGGCCTCCCTTGCCGGTAAGGCCCGGAGTTGAGAGGTGAGAAGGTGGAAGCGGTGCGGGACGGGACTCATTGTTGACGACACAGGCACGTTAGGGGTGGTTTACTTATTAATTCTATTATGGATATACAACATAAAGGTAGGAAAACTTACGGTGCAGGAGGCCTCGGAACCTCCAGTACCGGCGCAGTTTCGGGTGGTCAAGCGGGCCCGGCTGCGTCGTCATCTGGCAACCGTGGGACGTCCGTGGTGGAGGGCCAGGCCACGGCGTCTAGAGCTACTGGCGCCTCGGGGGAGGGGGGTACTTTCGCGAGGCCGCTGGTCGGCCACGTCAAAGATTTAGCGGCAAACAGCGCTGGTCGCTGGTCGCTGGGAGGAATGGACTCCGACGACGAGGAGGGGTTTTCTGACGCCTCTTTCTCTTGTCGTTCGGAGGCCCCTGTGGTCAGGAAGAGGGGCAGGCCCCCTACTACTGGGGAATATGTGGGGCTGGCTGAGGCGAAGCGCGCCTACATGGAGCTCTGCCGGGAGGAGGAGGCGGTCCGGAGGGAGTTGGAGCGATCCGACCCCTCCCGGACCCCTCCGCCACCCAGCAAAAGTGCTAAGCCTCTCCCCAATGAGAGGGAGGTGAGGGAGGAGATGAGGCACCGGCCGACGCCCGACCTCGGTGCTCTAATATTGGAGCACTCGAAGGAGGTCGAGCGTGTGGCCGGCTCCTCAAAGAACTTAAGCGGGAGATTCGTGCGCCGCCTCCGGGAGAGTGCGCAGGCACTCAGGGTAGCTGGACTGGAGGCGATCCAGCGCACAGAGAGGGACGGGAGGGTTCAAGAGCTGGAGGATGCGAACCAAAGGCTATCCTCCGAACTTGAGGACATCAAGCGGGAGGTGGCTAGGCTCAGGCGACAGCTTGAATCTGGCGCACGGGAGGAGTCCCGAATGGAGGTAGAGTCTCCCAGGGGAACAACTCCCCCTATCATGGGGGCACGGGGAGGCAGGTCCTCCCCGAGTACGGGTCAAGCCGCTGGCGGCGTGGACGTGGAGACGATCATCTCCCGGGTGGGAGATATGATGGAGGCGAGATTCGCCGCTCTCAGGGGTGAGTGGAACCTCACCCTGGGAGCGGCGGGTCCCGCCTCCGGTTTGGTGTTGGGGGGTGGTTCGTTGGGGGAGGTTAGGGGGGACGGTGCGGGTACTCCCCGTGCCGCCCAGCCCGACCAACCACCGTCGGCCACCCCTCGCCCGGCGAAAGCCGGGAAGAAGGGAAGGGGCAAGAGGGGGACTAGGGGGGTGAGTAATGTCCCTCCTCCGGCTGAGTCCGCTGTGAGGGTTCAGTCCGGGGGTGGCGACTCCTGGGCGGAGGTGGTGGGCCGCAAGGCTCCGACTTCTGCCCCGGTCCCACCCTCGTCCTCCTCGAAAAAGAGGAAGAGTAAGGGGAAGAAGTCGCCCGCGAAGGCCGGCTCCGGCCCCGAGAAGAAAAGAGTGGGTGTGCGCCTGGGTAGACTTCCCAGGTCGGAGGCGGTGAGTATCACCGTCCCGCCTGGGTGCTCCCAGACGCTCACAAACGCCATGTTGGTGGCGCGAAACGCGTTTGCTCTTGACGAGCTGGGAATAGAGGCCGTGAAGCCCAAGCGGGCCAAGACCGGGGCCCTCATTCTGGAAATTGAGGGCGAGGGGAGGGCGGAAAAGGCCGACCAGCTGGCCTATCGCCTCACTGAGGTGCTGGAGCCGAGGGGCCTCAAGGTCGGCCGCCCAATGAAGCTCGTAGAGCTGAGGGTGGTCGGCCTTGAGGACTCCGTCCGGGCCATAGAGGTCAAGGCGGCTCTTTCGAGGGAGGGTGGGTGCCCAATGGACCCGATCGCGGTTGGCAACATCCAGCGATCGGGCCCATTGGGCACCGTGTGGGCGAGATGTCCACTCGCGGCGGCGAAGAAAATCTTCGCCAAAGGGGACCGTATACGGGTGGGGTGGGGTATAGCTCGGGTCGAGCTGCTCAAGCCCCGGCCGTTGCAGTGCTACCGCTGCCTCCAGCACGGTCACGTGCGGGCGCGGTGCACTGCCGACGAGGACCGTAGCACTTTGTGCTATCGGTGTGGCGCTGCAGGCCACAAGGCGGCCGGGTGTCCGGCGGCGGCGCCCAATTGTCCGCTTTGCGCGGACTTGGGTCTGCCGTCCGGGCACCGCTTGGGCAGCTCGGCCTGTAAGCCGCCCGTCCGAAAGGGCGGGCGTGGGGGGCCCTCGAGGGCCGGCACATCTGTGCCCAAGGGGCAGGCGGTTGCGCCTGATCGGGGTGGGCCTGCTCCTTCTTCGAAGGAGTAGACCTTCCCCGATATGTCTCCCTTTCCCGGGAGACATCATCCCCCAGGGGCCGCGGCAACCGACCATCTGTTGCCGCGGTACGGGTAGTAGCGCACCCGGGGCCCGAGCTACGGTGGAGGAGGGCGGCCGTCTCGCCGAGTGTTTGAGCACCGCTCCACTCGAGTACTTCAAGGCGAGGCGGTCGCCGGGGCTGCAGCATCGGCGAATGGGGGTTCGCCGATGCATTGCACGCGGCCCGGGATGGTCGGCGATGTCGGCGTGGCCCCGACATCGCCGTCTTTAGCTGGGTAGGGGAGGCTCAGCCCTCCAACTTTTGGGAAGCGGGCGCCCTTCTGGCGCCCTTGCACGGGGAGGGCCTGGTTGTTGTTCGCAAGAGATCCCAGACTCTCCCCGGTAGTGCAGGGATGGCCACCGTGGGGTTTTAGCCGGTAAGAGTCCGGCATAACCCCGGAGCTTCCCCAGCTCTGTTAGGTTAGGTTGGGTTAGGTTAGGTTGGGTTAGGTTATTAGGTTAGGTTGGGTTAGGTTAGGTTAGGTTGGGTTAGGTTAGGTTGGGTTAGGTTAGGTTAGGTTGGGTTGGGTTGGGTTCTAGAAGTTGTTGCAGCCGCAACAACATGTGCCATCCCCACCTCCTCGTGGTGGAACCTGGACACCGGAGTCATCCGGTGACTAACGGGGCTCTGGCTTTCGGGGGTTTCGTTGATACCAAGTAGCCTCAGTGATGCTCCGAGGCGATGCCGGTGGGATCTTCGGATCCTGGCGGGGCCTCCCTTGCCGGTAAGGCTCGGAGCGGAGGGGTGAAAACGGTGGATGCGGGCCTCCATCCCAGGGGTCACGGCCAGTTCTGGTCGTGATACGGGGAGTTGCGTCCCCGGGATCCCATAGCTCGGCAGGGGTGGTGTGACCCCTGTCGTAATACCGTAAACCGGTGGTCATGTTTCGCCGGAGCGGGGGGCTTGCCTTCATTGGCCGGCCCGCGAGGGGATAAACCTCTATAAAAAGTCCCTAGCCTCAAGCTGCGGTACGCGGCGAGGGGGCACGCTCAGTCCTCGCGGCTGGGCGTGGCCGGTGGGTGCACCGGTCTCGTGCGACCAACCCCGGGGATACTGGCGCCCCCCGGGTGTATCTGCCTTCCCCTGGTATGGCGGCTCTGCCAGGGGTGACATCCTTTCCGACCTTCTCGTGGGAACAGTATGGAGAATTGTTCAACCTTTAAAAAACCGGGGATTGGGGGGGTCGATGAAGAGAAGGCGGGGCCGAGTGGGGCCCGAAAGGTCGCAGGTCCGAGACCGAACATCGTCTCGGACGTGAAGCTCTCTGCCTCACAGGGGCAGGTTGTGGTGGAGAGGCTCCAATTGAGGGGCCGATTATTGGAGAAAGGCACACAGGAGGAGTCAGGTGACGCCTCCTATGACTCGGACACGTCCGTGGGATCAGTCAGATCCAATTTCTCTGTCCTCAGAGAAAGGGCGTGTCCGAAGTCGAAGAAGAGGGGACGACCCCCAACAACTGGGGAGTACGTGGGCCTTGCCGAGGCCAAGAGGGCCTACCTCGAAGCTCAGCGGGAGGTTGAGCTTGTGGAATTAGAGGAGGAGCTACGGTCCGGCTCAGGGAATATTCCACCACCCGGCAAGTCGGGTAATCCTGTGCCGGACATGGAGGTCTTCGTGCAGGAGGCTAAGATGAAGCCACTGGCGGACCTAGGAGCGTGGGCCCTTGAGGTGGCCGATAAGATTGAATTGGCGGCCGCCAAATCAAAGAACCTCAAGGGCACGATCCAGCGGGATATCCGCGTGGGCGCACGAACCGTTAGGGCCGTGACGATGGAGCTGGCTCAGAGGGTGCAACGGACAGCCGAACTAGCACCAGGACCAGATGTTGCAGCTCTGAAAGAGCAACTAGAGGCCTTGCAGGCCGAGAATATGCGCCTGCAGGAAAGACTTTCTGCTTTGGAGAGGCGATCTCCAAGTCCGCCAGTAACAAGAATGGCGGGCTTGGAGATCGCGAGCCGCGCGAGGCCAGCACCGGCCTCGCCACTGAAGGTATCAGGGAGTGCTTGCCCTGAACTAGGTGTCCCGGCACCCACAGAGGAGACGGGGTCCGTCATAATTCATCAGATTTCGGACCTCGTGAATAAAAGGTTAGAGGAGTTCCGCAAGGAACTCCTCCCAGGCAAGAGGAAGGTGGAAGCCTCCCCGGCTGGCCCGTTGTCACAGGCCACCGGGGATAAGAAAGAGAAGAAGAAGAAGAAAAAGAAGAAGGGGAAGGGGGATAATGCTACTCCTGTTCAACCCCAACTCACACAGAACAAGGCGACCCCATCCGGGGCCGCCAGAAGACTGGAGGCGGCGCGCCTGGAAGCGCAGAAAAAGAAAGCGGTGGCGCCAGCTACTACTACCGGTACCACCGCCACCGAGGGATCATGGGCCCAGGTGGTGGGCAGGAAGGCCCAACGGACGGCCAAAAAGGCCCAATCGGCTCCTGCTCCACCACCGAAAGCCCAGAAGAAGAAGGTGGAGAGGCCCAAGTTGGGCCGTCTGCCGCGCACGGCGGCGGTAGTTATGACCCTCCAGCCTGGCAGCAAGTCCTCGTACAAGGACGTTATGACTGCTGCCAGGCAGAGGGTCAGGTTGTCGGACGTTGGAGTAGACAGCGTCCGACCCAAGAAGGCCAGGACCGGAGGTCTGATGCTGGAGATCGCCGGCCCTGATAAAGAGACCAAGGCAGCTGCCTTGGCCGAGAAATTGAAGATGGCGCTGGCTGACCAGGGAGTTACGGTCGCCAGGCCCATCAAGAAAGCAGACCTCCGGGTCTCTGGACTGGATGAATCGGCCACCCCAGTTGAGGTGGCCGAAGCCATAGCGGGCACCGCAGGGTGTCAGCTCGAGGAGGTGAGGACCGGCGAAATTAGGTCCTCACGAGCCGGGCTAGGCACCCTTTGGGTGCAGTGCCCGCTGGCAGCGGCCAAGAAGGTGGTCGCGGCCGGACGCATCAGGGTGGGGTGGGTCAACGCCAGGGTAGAGGCGTTGAAGCCCCGCCCTGAGCAGTGCTACCGCTGCTGGCAGCATGGTCATGTTCAGCAGCGGTGCACTGCGGAGGTGGACCGGTCGCACCTTTGTTATAGGTGCGGCGAAACCGGTCATCGGGCGGGCCTATGTACGGCGGCCGCCCCTGTTTGCACATTGTGCAAAGAAGCCGGGCGGCCCGCCGAACATCGTATGGGGAGCAAGTCATGCTCCCCACCCAAGGCCCGCCCAGCCAAGAAGGGAAGAGCAGTGGAGAAGAAGAAGAAGATCCAAATCTCCAGTGTCCATCAAGGGGGTGGTGCCGCTGCATCACCCCCCAACGTGGGATGTGCCAGCGGGGGTGGTGCACCGGCATCACCCTCCACCGTGGGAGGTTCCAGCGGGGGTGGTGCACCCGCATCACCCTCCACCGTGGGAGTTCCTGCGATGGACACTGGAGAGGAGGCGGAGCGGTCAGCTAAAACCGCTCCACTGGATGACTCTGGCCGGGGGGAGGCCATGGACACGGCATAACGTTCACGCCTCCCCGCGGTCAGATCATCCAGACCAATCTCAACCACGCCGTCGCCGCCCAGGACTTGATGGCTCAAAGTCTTTGCGGCGGCGTGGTTGAGTTGGTCGTAGCCGCGGAGCCGTACCGGGTTCTCCAACGCCCGTCCTGGGTTGGGGACCTGGACGACTCCGTGGTGATCGCCCAGTCGGTTCCGTCACGGATCCGGCCAATAGCGCCTGTCATGCGCGGCCATGGATTCGTGGCGGTCGACTGGGCGGGATGTGTGGTGGTGGGCGTCTACGCTCCACCGAGTTGGTCCCTCAGTCGCTTCGACTCCCTACTGGACGAGCTGCAGAACGTCGTTTCATTGCACGCAGCTCGTCCAGTACTCGTCCTCGGGGACTTCAATGCTCACGCATCCGCGTGGCACTCCCCGAGGACGGACCAGAGGGGCCACTCGGTGCTGGACTGGGCGGCTGGCCTGAGTCTCCGGTTGTTGAACCGGGGCTCGGCCAGCACGTGCGTGCGGTACCAGGGCGAAAGTATAGTGGATCTATCTTTCGCTAACGCCCTGGCCGCGCGCCGTGTGTCGGGGTGGAGGGTCGACGACGTGGAGACACTGTCGGACCATGTCTACATCCGCATGGATGTCTCCACGCCTCCCCCGACCCGCCCAGCAGCCCACCACCCACGGAGGTGGGCCCTGAAGGGCATGGATGAGGACGCCCTGATGGCGGCCGTTCTCGCAGTGGCCTGGCCGGAAGTTCCGGCTGGGCCAGTGGAGGTTACACAGGAGGCGGATTGGTTCGCGGACGCCATGTCGGCAGTCTGCGACGTGGCGATGCCACGAGTCCGCGCCAATCCGCCTCGCCGCCCGGTGTACTGGTGGAGCGCTGAGATTCAGCGTCTCCGCGAAGAGTGCGGAGTCGCTCGCCGCCAGTACACCCGGGCGAGGCGTCGGCGTAACACCGACGCGGCGAGAACGGCACAGCTGTACGCCGACTACCGTGAGCTCACGAAGCGGCTGCAGCTGGCCATCAGGAGCGCCAAGGCTCAGGCCTGGGACGGACTCCTCGACTCACTCCGTGAGGACCCATGGGGGCGCCCGTACCGTCTTGTGATGGACAAGCTTCGTCCATGGGCGCCTCCCCTCACGGAGACGATGGACCCCCCACTCCTGGAGCGGGTGGTCGGCACTCTATTCCCAGACGGGGAGGTGTCGGCCCCCGCTCCACCACCGGACCGTGTCTTATGGTCCCAGGAGTGGGAGGTGTCCGAAGAGGAGTTGGCCGGGGCTGTCAAACGCATGGGGGCACGTAACACCGCCCCCGGCCCCGACGGCATCCCCGGCCGCGCCTGGGTCTTGGCGCTCAGCGTCCTCGGGCCCCGTCTGCGCAGGCTGTTTACAGCCTGTTTGCAGACGGGGACCCTTCCACCGAGGTGGAAAACAGGGCGGATGGTCCTCCTACGCAAGGACAACAGGCCCGCAGAGTCGCCTTCTGCCTACAGGCCCATCGTGCTGCTGGACGAGGTGGGGAAGTTATTCGAACGTATTGTTCACAATCGCCTCGTCCGGCACCTGTCCCGTGATGGACCCGACCTGGCCGAGTGCCAGTTCGGCTTCCGGGAGGGACGATCGACCATCGACGCGATCCAGCGCGTCAAGTCCCTCTCGGACTCGGCCACGTCCGGGGGAGGGGTAGCACTGGCGGTGTCTTTAGACATAAAGAACGCCTTCAACTCCCTCTCCTGGGCGGCCATCCGCGGGGCCCTCGAACGTCACGAGGTGCCCCTCTACCTGCGGATGGTGGTCGGAGACTACCTCCGGGACAGGGCCATCGTCTACGGTGGCCGCGATGGGTCTGTCAGGCGACAGATAAACCGTGGAGTACCCCAGGGGTCCGTCTTGGGCCCGCTACTGTGGAACCTGGGGTACGACGCGGCTCTGCGGGTGTCCCTGCCGGTCGGCGTGCACTTAACGTGCTACGCCGACGACACAATGGTGCTGGCCACCGGCAGGGACCGTGGGAGGACCATCCGCCGGGCGGAAGTCGCGGTTGCGGCTGTCGCCTCGCGGATCCGGGGCATGGGGTTGGAGTTGTCCCCTCAGAAGACGGAAATCGTCTTCTTCCAGGGTCGTACGAGGGGCACTCCACCCCATAGTCTGGTGAGGATCGGGTCGTCCGACGTCCAGGTGGGCACCGACATCAAGTATCTTGGTGTCTACCTGGACAGCTCCTGGAGCTTCGTCCCGCACTTCGCTCGTCTGGCCGCCAGGTTGGGTAGCCTCGTGACTCACCTGAGTCGCATCATGCCCAACCTTGGTGGTCCGGACGAGCGGGTGCGCCGCCTCTACTGCGGTGTGGTAAAGTCCGTGGCACTGTACGGTGCCCCCATCTGGGCCGACGCCTTAGCGGCCAGCCGGGGGAGCAAGACGCTCCTCCGGCGGGAGTGGCGACGCGCTGCCGTTCGCGTCATAAGGGGGTACCGTACGGTGTCCTACGAGGCGGCCACCGCCCTGGCGGGTTTACCACCTCTGGAGCTCCTGGCGGGTGAAGATGCCTATGTCTATAGGCATCTTCGCCTTGCCCGCCAGGACTCCAACCCGCCAGGGGAGGACAGGGACGAGTTGAGGCTCCAGGCCCGGCGGTCCACAATGTCATCGTGGAAGCAGGAGTTATCCCGTGTCAGGGACCATTGGACCGTCGGGGCGGTCCTGCCCGTCTTGGATAGATGGGTGGGCCGTAGCTCCGGGCGACTTACGTTCCGAGCCACACAGGTGCTGACCGACCACGGGTGTTTCGGTCGGTACCTGTGCCGGATCGGTCGCGAGGCGGACCCGCGGTGCCACCACTGTGGCGCCGCGGTGGACTCGGCGCGGCACACTCTCATGGAGTGTCCTGCCTGGGAGGTGCCGCGTCGGGACTTAGCGGCGGAGGTGGGTCCGGACCTCTCGCTGCCGGCCATCCTGTCTCGGATGGTCGGTAGCGCGAGCGTCTGGCAGGCCATGATCGCCTTTTGCGAGGCGGTCATGGTCGCGAAGGAGGCCGCCGAGCGCTCAAGGGAGCTTCTGCTCCCTGCTCGGCGTCGCCTGCGGGGTCGGCGTCTTGCACGTTTGCCCCGCCCCGCTCCACGGGGGGGACTCTCACCCTCGGGTGGGGGTCGCTCCTAAGAACCCTTCGGGGAGCGGGACTTCGCCACCTCCGCCGCGCACCTAGCGTGCCACAGTGGTGGCACTTACGCCCCAGGGGCCGTGGTCCGGCACTTAGCCGGGCCACGGTATCGGGTGTGACGCACCCGGGGCTCCCAGTCGAACCGGGCCAAGCCTGGCCCGAGGCGTCGGCGACGCCCGTGCGGGGAGGACCCTCACCTCGGTGGGGGTCGTGCCCCACGTCTTTGCACGGGGGTCGCCCGGGGGGCGCGGCTGGGGCGATTGGGGGATCGCCTCAGCCATTGCACGCGCCCTCCGGGACGGGGGCGGTGGCCGGGTGACCGGGTCACCGCCCGTTTTCCCCGGATGGGGGGGTGTGTATCATCGTCGACCACCCTCCCAACGGGAAGGGGGTCCCCTCAGTCACCATAGGGGGCCCCGGCGCGGGGAGGGACCGGACGTGTTCGTCCAGAGTTCCCGGGCCCTCCCCAGCAGCGCCGAGGTAGGTCACCGTGGGGTTTTAGCCGGTAAGAGTCCGGCATACCCCCGGGGTTCCCCAGCCCCGGGGGATCCATGAGGATTTCCCCACGTAAAAAAAAAAAAAAAAAAAAAAAAAAGGGTGCGGGTCAGAATACACCCAGGGTATACCCTGCCTGTCGTAAGAGGCGACTAAAAGGGTGCATCGCGGAAGCTGAGGTAGCCTCAGTGATGCTCCGGGGCGATGCCGGCGGGATCTTCGGATCCTGGCAGGGCCTCCCTTGCCGGTAAGGCCCGGAGTTGAGAGGTGAGAAGGTGGAAGCGGTGCGGGATGGGACTTCGGTTGACGACTTCGGCACGTTAGGGGGGAGTTTTATATATAATTATGGAAACACGGCTAAAAGGGAAGAAAACTTACGGTGCAGGAGGCCTCGGAACCTCCAGTACCGGCGCAGTTTCGGGTGGTCAAGCGGGCCCGGCTGCGTCGTCATCCGGCAACCGTGGGACGTCCGTGGTGGAGGGCCAGGCCACGGCGTCTAGAGCGACTGGTTCTTCTGGGGCTGGGGGGATCTCTGCGAGGCCGCTGGCCGGCCTCGTGAAAGATTTAGCGGCGGACAGCGCTGGTCGCTGGTCGCTGGGCATGGATTCGGACGACGAGGAGGTCCTGTCGGACTTCTCGTGTCAGTTAGAGCCGCCGTCCGGTGTTGTTAGAAAAAGGGGCAGGCCCCCTACAACCGGCGAGTATGTGGGATTGGCGGAGGCTAAGCGGGCCTATATGGAGCTTTGCCGGGAGGAGGAGGCGGTCCGGAGGGAGTTGGAGCGATCCGATCCCTCCCGGACCCCTCCGCCTCCTAGTAAGGCTGCTAAGCCTCTCCCGAATGAACGGGAGGTGAGGGAGGAAATGAGGAGCCGGCCGACGCCCGACCTTGGTGCTCTCATCATGGAGCACGCTAAGGAGGTCGAGCGTGTGGCCGGTTCCTCCAAGAACTTGAGTGGGAGGTTCGTGCACCGCCTCAGGGAGAGTGCCCAGGCCCTTCGGTTGGCTGGCCTCGAGGCGATACAAAGAACCCATCGGGATGGGAGGGTTCAGGAGTTGGAGGAGGCCAACGAACGGCTCTCCTCCGAACTTGAGGACCTCAAGCGGGAGGTGGGTAGACTCAGGCGGCAGCTTGAGTCTGCAACTCAAGACTCCCGAATGGAGGTGGTGCCTCCCAGGGGAACATCTCCCCCTATAAGGGGGGCACGGGGAGGCAGGTCCTCCCCGGGTACGGGTCCAGCCGGAGGCGGTGTGGACATGGAGGAGATTATCTCCCGTGTGGGAGATATGATGGAGGCGAGATTCGCCGCTCTCAGGGGTGAGTTGAACCTCACCCTGGGAGCGGCGGGTCCCGCCTCCGCATTGGAGTTGGGGGGTGGTTCTTTGGTGGAGGTTAGGGGGGACAGCGGGGGGACTCCCCGCACTGCCCAGCCCGACCAACCATCGTCGGCCACCACTCGCCCGGCGAAAGCCGGGAAAAAGGGACGGGCAAAGAGGGGGAAGGGGGTGGTGACTTCTGTCCCTCCCTCGGCTGGGTCTGCTGTGCAGGCTCAGTCCGGGGGCGGGGACTCCTGGGCGGAGGTGGTGGGTCGTAAGACTCCCACTTCTGCCCCGGTCCCACCCTCTTCCTCCTCGAAAAAGAGGAAGACTAAGGGGAAGAAGTCGGCCGCGAAGGCCGGCTCCGGCCCCGAAAAGAAGAGGGGTGGTGTGCGTCTGGGTAGGCTACCCAGGTCGGAGGCGGTGACTATCACCGTCCCGCCTGGGTGCTCCCAGACGCTCACAAATGCAATGCTGGCGGCGCGTAACGCCTTTGCTCTCGATGAGCTGGGCATTGAGGCCGTGAGGCCCAAGCGGGCTAAAACCGGGGCCCTCATCTTAGAGGTTGAGGGCGAGGGGAGGGCTGAGAAGGCCGACGAACTGGCCTACCGCCTCACGGAGGTGCTGGAGCCGAAGGGCCTCAAGGTCGGCCGCCCAATGAAGCTCGTCGAGCTGAGGGTGGTCGGCCTTGAGGACTCGGTCCGCGCCATCGAGGTGAAGGCGGCCTTGTCGCGGGAGGGTGGGTGCCCCATGGACCGGATCGTCGTTGGAACCATCCAGCGATCCGGCCCATTGGGCACCGTGTGGGCTAGGTGCCCACTCGCGGGGGCGAAGAAGCTCTTCGCCAAGGGGGATCGAATACGGGTGGGGTGGGCGACAGCTCGGGTCGAGCTGCTCAAGCCCCGGCCGTTGCAGTGTTACCGCTGCCTCCAGCACGGTCACGTGCGGGCGCGGTGCACTGCCGACGAGGACCGTAGCACTTTGTGCTATCGGTGTGGCGCTGCAGGCCACAAGGCGGCCGGGTGTCCGGCGGCGGCGCCCAACTGTCCGCTCTGCGCGGACTTGGGTCTGCCGTCCGGGCATCGCTTGGGCAGCTCGGCCTGTAAACCGCCCGTCCGAAAGGGCGGGCGTGGGGGGCCCTCGAGGGCCGGCACTTCTGTGCCCAAGGGGCAGGCGGTTGCGCCTGATCGGGGTGGGGCTGCTCCTTCTACGAAGGAGTAGACCTGCCCCGATATGTCTCCCTTTTCCGGGAGACATCATCCCCCAGGGGCCGCGGCAACCGACGACCTGTTGCCGCGGTACGGGTAGTAGCGCACCCGGGGCCCGAGCTGTGGTGGTGGAGGGCGGCCGTCTCGCCGAGTGTTTGAGCACCGCTCCACTCGAGTACTTCCAGGCGAGGCGGTCGTCAGGGCTGCAGCATCGGCGAATGGGGGTTCGCCGATGCATTGCACGCGGCCTGGGATGGTCGGCGATGTCGGCGTGGCCCCGACATCGCCTACTTTAGTTGGGTAGGGGAGGCTCAGCCCTCCAATTTTTGGGAAGCGGGCGCCCTTCTGGCGCCCTTGCACGGGGAGGGTCTGGTTGTTGTTCGCAAGAGATCCCAGACTCTCCCCGGTAGTGCAGGGATGGCCACCGTGGGGTTTTAGCCGGTAAGAGTCCGGCATAACCCCGGAGCTTCCCCAGCTCCGGGGTATCCATGATGGATTTCCCCACGTAAAAAAAAAAAAAAAAGGTTAGGTTAGGTTAGGTTAGGTTAGGTTAGGTTTCCCCGTCTGGGTGCGGGTCAGAATACACCCAGGGTATACCCTGCCTGTCGTAAGAGGCGACTAAAAGGGTGCATCGCGGAAGCTGAGGTAGCCTCAGTGATGCTCCGGGGCGATGCCGGCGGGATCTTCGGATCCTGGCAGGGCCTCCCTTGCCGGTAAGGCCCGGAGTTGAGAGGTGAGAAGGTGGAAGCGGTGCGGGATGGGCTCTTCCGTTGACGACTTAGGCACGATATGGGTGGGTGTTTACTTACTTTAATTATGGATACACGCTACAAAGGGAGGAAAACTTACGGTGCAGGAGGCCTCGGAACCTCCAGTACCGGCGCAGTTTCGGGTGGTCAAGCGGGCCCGGCTGCGTCGTCATCCGGCAACCGTGGGACGTCCGTGGTGGAGGGCCAGGCCACGGCGTCTAGAGCTACTGGCGCCTCTGGGGAGGGGGGTACTACTTTTGCTAGGCCGCTGGTCGGCCACGTAAAGGACTTGGCGGCGGGCAGCGCTGGTCGCTGGTCGCTGGGAGGAGTGGACTCCGACGACGAGGAGGGGTATTCTGATACCTCCTTCTCGTGTCGGTCGGAGCCCCCTGTTGTTAGAAAGAGGGGCAGGCCCCCTACGACAGGGGAGTATGTTGGGCTCGCAGAAGCGAAGCGCGCCTACATGGAGCTCTGCCGGGAGGAGGAGGCGGTCCGGAGAGAGTTGGAGCGATCCGACCCCTCCCGGACTCCTCCGCCTCCTAGTAAGAGCGCCAAGCCGCTTCCCAACGAGCGCGAGGTGCGGGAAGAAATGAGGAATCGGCCGACGCCCGACCTCGGTGCTCTGATTTTGGAGCACGCGAAGGAGGTCGAGCGTGTGGCCGGTTCATCTAAGAACTTGAGCGGAAAGTTTGTGCATCGCCTCAGGGAGTCTGCACAGGCTCTTAGGTTGGCTGGACTCGAGGCGATCCAGCGAACCCACCGGGATGGCAGGGTCCAGGAGTTGGAGGAGGCCAACGAACGGCTCTCCTCCGAACTTGAGGACCTCAAGCGGGAGGTGGGTAGGCTCAGGCGGCAGCTTGAGTCTGCAACTCAAGACTCCGGAATGGAGGTGGAGCCACCCAGGGGGAAATCTCCTCCTACTACGGAGGCACGGGGAGGCAGGTCCTCCCCGAGTACGGGTCCAGCCGCTGGCGGCATGGACGTGGAGACTATAATCTCCCGGGTGGGAGATATAATGGAGGCGAGATTCACCGCTCTCAGGGGTGAGTTAAACCTCACCCTGGGAGCGGCGGGTCCCGCCTCCGGTTTGGTGTTGGGGGGTGGTTCGTTGGGGGAGGTTAGGGGGGACGGCGCGGGTACTCCCCGCGCTGCCCAGCCCGACCAACCACCGTCGGCCACCCCTCGCCCGGCGAAAGCCGGGAAAAAGGGAAGGGGTAAGAGGGGGAATAGGGGGGTGTCCAATGTCCCTCCCTCGGCTGGGTCTGCTGTGCAGACTCAGTCCGGGGGTGGGGACTCCTGGGCGGAGGTGGTGGGCCGCAAGGCTCCCACTTCTGCCCCGGTCCCTCCCTCTTCCTCCTCGAAAAAGAAGAGGGTAAAGGGGAAGAAGTCGGCCGCGAAGGCCGGCTCCGGCCCCGAAAATAAGAAGGGTGTGCGTCTGGGTAGGCTGCCCAGGTCGGAGGCGGTAACTATTACCGTCCCGCCTGGGTGCTCCCAGACGCTCACAAATGCTATGTTGGTGGCGCGTAACGCCTTCGCCCTCGACGAGGTGGGCATCGAGGCGGTGAGGCCCAAGCGGGCGAAGACGGGGGCCCTCATCCTTGAGGTTGAGGGAGAAGGGAGGGCGGAAAAGGCCGATAACCTGGCCTATCGCCTCACCGAGGTGCTGGAGCCGAAGGGCCTCAAGGTCGGCCGCCCAATGAAGCTCGTTGAGCTGAGGGTGGTCGGCCTTGAGGACTCGGTCCGCGCCATCGAGGTGAAGGCGGCCTTATCGAGGGAGGGAGGGTGCCCCATGGACCGGATCGTGGTCGGTACCATCCGGCGATCCGGCCCATTGGGCACCGTGTGGGCGCGATGCCCACTTGCGGGCGCGAAGAAGATCTTCGCAAAGGGGGATAGGATACGGGTGGGGTGGGCAACAGCTCGGGTCGAGCTGCTCAAGCCCCGGCCGTTGCAGTGCTACCGCTGCCTCCAGCACGGTCACGTGCGGGCGCGGTGTACTGCCGACGAGGACCGTAGCACTTTGTGCTACCGGTGTGGCGCTGCAGGCCACAAGGCGGCCGGGTGTCCGGCGGCGGCGCCCAACTGTCCGCTCTGCGCGGACTTGGGTCTGCCGTCCGGGCATCGCTTGGGCAGCACGGCCTGTAAGCCGCCCGTCCGAAAGGGCGGGCGTGGGGAGCCCTCTAGGGCAGGCACTAAGGTGCCCAAGGGGCAGGCGGTTGCGCCTGATCGGGGTGGGGCTGCTCCTTCTCCGAAGGAGTAGACCTGCCCCGATATGTCTCCCTTTTCCGGGAGACATCATCCCCCAGGGGCCGCGGCAACCGACCACCTATTGCCGCGGTACGGGTAGTAGCGCACCCGGGGCCCGAGCTACGGTGGTGGAGGGCGGCCGCCTCGCCGAGTGTTTGAGCACCGCTCCACTCGAGTACTTCAAGGCGAGGCGGTCGCCGGGGCTGCAGCATCGGCGAATGGGGGTTCGCCGATGCATTGCACGCGGCCCGGGATGGTCGGCGATGTCGGCGTGGCCCCGACATCGCCGTCTTTAGCTGGGTAGGGGAGGCTCAGCCCTCCAACTTTTGGGAAGCGGGCGCCCTTCTGGCGCCCTTGCACGGGGAGGGTCTGGTTGTTGTTCGCAAGAGATCCCAGACCCTCCCCGGTAGTGCAGGGATGGCCACCGTGGGGTTTTAGCCGGTAAGAGTCCGGCATAACCCCGGAGCTTCCCCAGCTCCGGGGTATCCATGATGGATTTCCCCACGTAAAAAAAAAAAAAAAAAAAAAAAAAAAGGTTAGGTTAGGTTGGGTTCTAGAAGTTGTTGCAGCTGCAACAACATGTGCCATCCCCACCTCCTCGTGGTGGAACCTGGACACCGGAGTCATCCGGTGACTAACGGGGCTCTGGCTTTCGGGGGTTTCGTTGATACCAAGTAGCCTCCGTGATGCTCCGAGGCGATGCCGGTGGGATCTTCGGATCCTGGCGGGGCCTCCCTTGCCGGTAAGGCTCGGAGCGGAGGGGTGAAAACGGTGGATGCGGGCCTCCATCCCAGGGGTCACGGCCAGTTCTGGTCGTGATACGGGGAGTTGCGTCCCCGGGATCCCATAGCTCGGCAGGGGTGGTGTGACCCCTGTCGTAATACCGTAAACCGGTGGTCATGTTTCGCCGGAGCGGGGGGCTTGCCTTCATTGGCCGGCCCGCGAGGGGATAAACCTCTATAAAAAGTCCCTAGCCTCAAGCTGCGGTACGCGGCGAGGGGGCACGTCCAGTCCTCGCGGCTGGGCGTGGCCGGTGGGTGCACCGGTCTCTAGCGACCAACCCCGGGGATACTGGCGCCCCCCGGGTGTATCTGCCTTCCCCTGGCATGGCGGCTCTGCCAGGGGCGACTTTTATTTCCGACCTTCTCGTGGGAACAACATGGATAGTTCAGTTTCATTCAAAAAACCGGGGAATGGGGGGGTCGATGAAGTTAAGGCGGGGCCAAGTGGGGCCCGAAAGGTCGCAGATCCGAGACCGACTATCGTCTCGGATAGTGTTTTGACTGCCTCACAAGGGCAGGTTGTGCTGGAGAGGCTCAAGTTAAGGAGCCGAGCACTTGAGAAAGGCGCTGTGGAGGAGTCGGGGGATGCCTCCTATGATTCCGACACGTCCGTTGGATCTGTTAGATCGAACATTTCGATCCTCAGGGAACGGGCGTGTCCCAAATCGAAGAAGAGGGGACGGCCCCCAACTACTGGGGAATACGTCGGCCTAGCGGAGGCCAAGAGGGCCTATCTCGAGGCTCAACGAGAAATCGAGCTCGTTGAGTTAGAGGAAGGGATTAGGAGCGGCACGGGTAGTATCCCTCCACCCGGGAGATCCACCAACCCCGTGCCTGAAATGGAGGCGTTCGTCGAAGAGGCGAAAAAGAAGCCTCTAGAAGACTTGGGAGCGTGGGCCCTAGAAGAGGCGGATAAGATTGAGTTGGCTGCTGCCAAGTCAAAAAACTTGAAGGGCACCATACAGCGTGATATCCGCGTGGGTGCACGGACTGTCAGGGCGGTGACGATGGAACTCGCCCAACGTGTAATAAGACCGGCGGAACCGCAGCCTGGGGAAGATATCGCCGCGCTGAAGGCACAGTTAGAGGCCCTGCAGGCCGAAAATAAACGCCTGCAGGAGAGACTATCCGCTCTGGAGAGGCGATCTCCAAGCCCGCCGGTAACGAGAATGGCGGAGTTGGAGATCGCGAGCCGCGCGAGGCTAGCACCAGCCTCGCCATTGAGGGCCTCGGGGAGTGACTGCCCCCCCGAAATGAGTGTCCCGGCACTAAGGGAGACTACGGGGTCCGCCATGGTCCAACATATTGCGGACCTCGTTAATAGAAAGTTAGAGGAGTTCCGTAAGGAACTCCTCCCAGTTAAGAGCAAGGAGGAAGGATCCCCGGATGGTCCCTTACCAAAGGCCACCGGGGACAAGAAGAAAGGGAAGAACCAGAAGAAGAAGGGGAAGGGTAAGGACACCACCCCGGTCCAACCGCTACTCCCACAGAAGAAGGCGACCCCACCCGGGGCCGCCAGAAGACTAGAGGTGGCGCGCCAGGAGGCGCAGAAGAAGAAAGCGGTGGCGCCTGCACCACCCTCAGGTGCTACCGCCAACGAGGGAACGTGGGCCCAGGTGGTGGGCAGAAAGGCCCAAAGGGCTGCGAAAAAGGCACAATCTGCCCCTGCACCACTACCTAAGCCCCAGAAGAGGACGGAGAAGCCAAAACTGGGCCGACTACCGCGAACAGCTGCGGTAGTCCTGACACTCCAGCCTGGCAGCAAGTCCTCATACAAAGACATTATGACTGCTGCCAGGCAGAGGGTCAAGCTGTCGGACATTGGGGTGGAGAGTGTCCGCCCCAAGAAGGCCAGAACAGGTGGCCTCATGTTAGAGGTCGGCGGCCAAGACAAGGAGGCCAAGGCGTCTGCCTTGGCAGATAAGCTGCGCGAGGCGTTGGCTGGCGACGAGGTGACTGTCACCAGACCGACCAAGAAGGCCGACCTTCGGGTTCACGGTCTTGATGAATCGGCCACCCCAGCCGAGGTGGCCGAAGCCATAGCTGGCACAGCAGGGTGCCAGGTAGGACAGGTGAGGACTGGCGAAATCCGGTCCTCACGTGCGGGGCTCGGCACCCTGTGGGTGCAGTGCCCCCTGGCTGTGGCCAAGAAGTTGGTCGCGGCCGGAAGCATCAGGGTGGGGTGGGTCAACGCCAGGATAGAGGCGTTGAAGCCCCGCCCTGAGCAGTGCTACCGCTGCTGGCAGCTTGGGCATGTCCAGCAGCGGTGCACAGCGGAGGTGGACCGGTCGCACCAATGTTATAGGTGCGGCGAAACTGGCCACCGGGCGGGCCTATGCACGGCTGCCGCCCCGGTTTGCACTCTGTGCAAGGAGGCCGGGCGGCCGGCCGATCATCGTATGGGGAGTAAATCATGCTCCCCACCCAAGGCTCGCCCAGTCAAGAAGGAAGGAGCATCACTGAAGAACAAGAAGAGCCAACTCTCCAGTGTCCATCAAGGGGGTGGTGCGGCTGCACCATCCCCCAACGTGGGATGTTCCGGCGGGGGTGGTGCACCGGCATCACCCTCCACCGTGGGAGGTTCCAGCGGGGGTGGTGCACCCGCATCACCCTCCACCGTGGGAGTAGGCGTGATGGACACTGGAGAGGAGGTGGAGCGGTCTGCTAAAACCGCTCCAAAGGATGATTCTGGCCGGGGGGAGGCCATGGACACGGCCTAAAGTTCATGCCTCCCCGCGGTCAGATCATCCAGACCAATCTCGACCACGCCGTCGCCGCCCAAGACTTGATGGCTCAAAGTCTTTGCGGCGGCGTGGTTGAGTTGGTCGTAGCCGCGGAGCCGTACCGAGTTCTCCAGCGCCCGTCCTGGGTTGGGGACTTGGACGACTCCGTGGTGATCGCCCAGTCGGTTCCGTCACGGATCCGGCCAATAGCGCCAGTCATGCGCGGCCATGGATTCGTGGCGGTCGACTGGGCGGGTTGTGTGGTGGTGGGCGTCTACGCTCCACCGAGCTGGTCCCTCGGTCGTTTCGACTCCCTACTGGACGAGCTGCAGAACGTCGTGTCATTGCACGCAGCTCGTCCAGTACTCGTCCTCGGGGACTTCAATGCTCACGCATCCGCGTGGCACTCCCCGAGGACGGACCAGAGGGGCCACTCGGTGTTGGACTGGGCGGCTGGCCTGGGTCTCCGGTTGTTGAACCGGGGCTCGGCCAGCACGTGCGTGCGGTACCAGGGCGAAAGCATCGTGGACTTGTCTTTCGCCAATGCCCTGGCCGCGCGCCGTGTGTCGGGGTGGAGGGTCGACGACGTGGAGACACTGTCGGACCACGTCTACATCCGCATGGATGTCTCCACGCCTCCCCCGACCCGCCCAGCAGCCCACCACCCACGGAGGTGGGCCCTGAAGGGCATGGATGAGGACGCACTGATGGCGGCCGTTCTCGCGGTGGCCTGGCCGGAAGTTCCGGCTGGGCCAGTGGAGGTCTCGGAGGAGGCGGATTGGTTCGCGGACGCCATGTCGGCTGTCTGCGACGTGGCGATGCCACGAGTCCGCGCCAATCCGCCCCGCCGCCCGGTGTACTGGTGGAGCGCTGAGATCCAGCGTCTCCGCGAGGACTGCGGAGTCGCTCGCCGCCAGTACACCCGGGCGAGGCGTCGGCGAAACTCCGACGCAGCGAGAACGGCACAGCTGTATGCCGACTATCGTGACCTCACGAAGCGGCTGCAGCTGGCCATCAGGAGCGCCAAGGCTCAGGCCTGGGACGGACTCCTCGACTCACTCCGTGAGGACCCATGGGGGCGCCCATACCGTCTAGTTATGGACAAACTTCGACCATGGGCGCCTCCCCTCACGGAGACGATGGACCCCCCACTCCTGGAGCGGGTGGTCGGCACTCTATTCCCAGACGGGGGGGTGTCGGCCCCCGCTCCACCACCATTGGACCGTGTCTTATGGTCCCAGGAGTGGGAGGTGTCCGAAGAGGAGTTGGCCGGGGCTGTCAAGCGCATGGGGGCGCGTAACACCGCCCCCGGCCCCGACGGCATCCCCGGCCGCGCCTGGGTCTTGGCGCTCAGCGTCCTCGGGCCCCGTCTGCGCAGGCTGTTCACAGCCTGTTTGCAGACGGGGACTCTTCCACCACGGTGGAAGACCGGGCGGATGGTCCTCCTTCGCAAGGACAACAGGCCCGCAGAGTCGCCTGCCGCCTACAGGCCCATCGTGTTGCTGGACGAGGTGGGGAAGCTATTTGAACGTATCGTTCACAAGCGCCTCGTCCAGCACCTGTCCCGTGATGGACCCGACCTGGCCGAGTGCCAGTTCGGCTTCCGGGAGGGACGATCGACCATCGACGCGATCCAGCGCGTCAAGTCCCTCTCGGACTCGGCCACGTCCGGGGGAGGGGTTGCACTGGCAGTCTCTCTAGACATCAAGAATGCCTTCAACTCCCTCTCCTGGGCGGCCATCCGCGGGGCCCTCGAAAGTCACGAGGTGCCCCTCTACCTGCGGATGGTGGTCGGAGACTACCTCCGGGACAGGGCCATCGTTTACGGTGGCCGCGATGGGTCTGTCAGGCGACAGATCAACCGTGGAGTACCCCAGGGGTCCGTCTTGGGCCCACTCTTGTGGAACCTGGGGTACGACGCGGCTCTGCGGGTGTCCCTGCCGGTCGGCGTGCATCTAACATGTTACGCCGACGACACCATGGTGTTAGCCACCGGCAGGGACCGTGGGAGGACCATCCGCCGTGCGGAGGTCGCAGTTGCGGCCGTCGCCTCGCGGATCCGGGGCATGGGGTTGGAGTTGTCCCCTCAGAAGACGGAGATCGTCTTGTTTGAGGGTCGCCGGAGGGGCACTCCACCCCATAGCCTGGTGAGGATCGGGTCGTCCGACGTCCAGGTGGGCACCGACATCAAGTATCTTGGTGTCTACCTGGACAGCTCCTGGAGCTTCGTCCCGCATTTCGCTCGTCTGGCCACCAGGTTGGGTAGCCTCGTGACTCATCTGAGTCGCATTATGCCCAACCTTGGTGGCCCGGACGAGCGGGTGCGCCGCCTCTACTGTGGCGTTGTCAAGAGCGTGGCACTGTACGGTGCCCCCATCTGGGCCGACGCCTTAGCGGCCAGCCGGGGGAGCAAGTCGCTCCTCCGGAGGGAATGGCGACGCGCCGCAATACGCGTCATCAGGGGGTACCGTACGGTGTCATCCGAGGCGGCCACCGCCCTGGCGGGTCTACCACCTTTGGAGTTCCTGGCGGCAGAAGACGCCTACGTCTACAGGCGCCTTCGTCTTGCCCGCCAGGACTCCAACCCGCCAGGGGAGGAGCTAAATCGGGACGAGCTGAGGCTCCAGGCCCGGCGGTCCACAATGGAATTGTGGAAGGAGTTATTGTCCCATGTCAGGGACCATTGGACCGTCGGGGCGGTCCTGCCCATCCTAGATAGATGGGTGGGCCGTAGCTCCGGGCGACTTACGTTCCGAGCCACACAGGTGCTGACCGAGCATGGCTGCTTCGGTCGGTACCTGTGCCGGATCGGTCGCGAGGCGGACCCGCGGTGCCACCACTGTGGCGCCGCGGTGGACTCGGCGCGGCACACTCTCATGGAGTGTCCAGCCTGGGAGGTGCCGCGTCGGGCCTTAGCGGCGGAGGTGGGTCCGGACCTCTCGCTGCCGGCCATCCTGTCTCGGATGGTCGGTAGCGGGAGCGTCTGGCAGGCCATGATCTCCTTTTGCGAGGAGGTCATGGTCGCGAAGGAGGCCGCCGAGCGCTCAAGGGAGCTTCTGCTCCCTGCTCGGCGTCGCCTGCGGGGTCGGCGTCTTGCACGTTTGCCCCGCCCCGCTCCACGGGGGGGACTCTCGCCTTCGGGCGGGGGTCGCTCCTAAGAACCCTTCGGGGAGCGGGACTTCGCCACCTCCGCCGCGCACCAACGTGCCACGGTGGTGGCACTTAGGCCCCAGGGGCCGTGGTCCCGGCACTTAGCCGGGCCACGGTATCGGGTCTGACGCACCCGGGGCTCCCAGTCGAACCGGGCCAAGCCTGGCCCGAGGCGTCGGCGACGCCCGTGCGGGGAGGACCCTCACCTCGGTGGGGGTCGTGCCCCAAGTCTTTGCACGGGGGTCGTCCGGGGGGCGCGGCTGGGGCGATTGGGGGATCGCCTCAGCCATTGCACGCGCCCTCCGGGACGGGGGCGGTGGCCGGGTGACCGGGTCACCGCCCGTTACCCCGGATGGGGGGGTGTATCGTCGACCACCCTCCCAACGGGAAGGGGGTCCCCTCAGTCACCATAGGGGGCCCCGGCGCGGGGAGGGACCGGACGTGTTCGTCCAGAGTTCCCGGGCCCTCCCCAGCAGCGCCGAGGTAGGTCACCGTGGGGTTTTAGCCGGTAAGAGTCCGGCATACCCCCGGGGTTCCCCAGCCCCGGGGGATCCATGAGGATTTCCCCACGTAAAAAAAAAAAAAAAAAAAAAAAAAAGGTTAGGTTAGGTTAGGTTGGGTCCCCGTCTGGGTGCGGGTCAGAATACACCCAGGGTATACCCTGCCTGTCGTAAGAGGCGACTAAAAGGGTGCATCGCGGAAGCTGAGGTAGCCTCAGTGATGCTCCGGGGCGATGCCGGCGGGATCTTCGGATCCTGGCAGGGCCTCCCTTGCCGGTAAGGCCCGGAGTTGAGAGGTGAGAAGGTGGAAGCGGTGCGGGACGGGCTTATTCGGTGACGACTTGGGCACGTTGGGGGAGGAATTTTATATCAATTATGGACTTACGACCTAAGGGAAAGAAAACTTACGGTGCAGGAGGCCTCGGAACCTCCAGTACCGGCGCAGTTTCGGGTGGTCAAGCGGGCCCGGCTGCGTCGTCATCTGGCAACCGTGGGACGTCCGTGGTGGAGGGCCAGGCCACGGCGTCTAAGGCTACTGGTTCCTCTGGGGCTGGGGGGACTTCTGCGAGGCCGCTGGCCGGTCTCGTGAGAGATTTAGCGGCGGGCAGCGCTGGTCGCTGGTCGCTGGGCATGGACTCGGACGACGAGGAGGGGTTGTCGGACAACTCCTTCTCGTGCCAGTTAGAGACCCAGTCCGGTGTAGTACGGAAGAGGGGCAGGCCCCCAACAACCGGGGAGTATGTCGGGCTGGCGGAGGCTAAGCGAGCCTACATGGAGCTTTGCCGGGAGGAGGAGGCGGTCCGGAGGGAGTTGGAGCGATCCGACCCCTCCCGGACCCCTCCGCCTCCTAGTAAGGCTGCTAAGCCTCTCCCGAATGAGCGGGAGGTGAGGGAGGAGATGAGACACCGGCCCACACCTGACCTCGGTGCTCTAATTCTGGAGCACTCAAAGGAGGTGGAGCGTGTGGCCGGCTCATCAAAAAACCTGAGTGGCAGGTTTGTGCACCGCCTCAGAGAGAGTGCGCAGGCCCTCAGGATAGCTGGATTGGAGGCGATCCAGCGAACGGAGAGGGACGGGAGAGTTAAAGAGCTCGAGGAAGCCAACGATAGGCTCTCCTCCGAGCTCGATGGTCTTAAGAGGGAGGTGGCTAGGCTCAGGCGGCAGCTTGAGTCTGCCACACGGGAGGAATCCCGCATGGAGGTGGAGCCTCCCAGGGGGAAATCTCCTCCTATTACGGAGGCACGGGGAGGCAGGTCCTCCCCGAGTACGGGTCAAGCCGCTGGCGGCGTTGACGTAGAGGAGATTATCTCCCGTGTGGGAGATATGATGGAGGCGAGATTCGCCGCTCTCAGGGGTGAGTTGAACCTCACCCTGGGAGCGGCGGGTCCCGCCTCCGGTTTGGTGTTGGGGGGTGGTTCGTTGGGGGAGGTTAGGGGGGACGGCGGGGGGACTACCCGCGCTGCCCAGCCCGACCAACCACCGTCGGCCACCACTCGCCCGGCGAAAGCTGGGAAAAAGGGAAGGGGCAAGAGGGGGAATAGGGGGGTGATCAATGTCCCTC
This sequence comes from Xylocopa violacea, assembly GCA_963969225.1. Classification (NCBI taxonomy): domain Eukaryota; kingdom Metazoa; phylum Arthropoda; class Insecta; order Hymenoptera; family Apidae; genus Xylocopa; species Xylocopa violacea. Next base: position 2,001,076 of record CAXAJV010001289.1, on the reverse strand, counting down.
CCTCGGCTGAGTCTGCTGTGCGGGCCCAGTCCGGGGGTGGGGACTCCTGGGCGGAGGTGGTGGGTCGTAAGACTCCCACTTCTGCCCCGGTCCCTCCCTCGTCCTCCTCGAAGGTGACTAAGGGGAAGAAAAATAAGGGGAAGAAGTCGGCCGCGAAGGCCGGCTCCGGCCCCGCGAAGAAGAATGTTGGTGTGCGTCTGGGTAGGCTTCCCAGGTCGGAGGCGGTGACCATCACCGTCCCGCCTGGGTGCTCCCAGACGCTCACCAACGCAATGTTGGTGGCTAGAAATGCCTTCGCTCTTGATGAGCTGGGCATTGAGGCCGTGAGGCCCAAGCGGGCGAAAACTGGAGCCCTCATTCTTGAGGTGGAGGGCGAGGGGAGGGCAGAGAAGGCGGATGAACTCGCCTACCGCCTGTCGGAGGTGTTAGAGCCGAAGGGCCTCAAGGTCGGCCGCCCAATGAAGCTCGTTGAGCTGAGGGTGGTCGGCCTTGAGGACTCCGTCCGGGCTATAGAAGTCAAGGCGGCTCTGTCGAGGGAGGGTGGGTGCCCAATGGACCGGATCGTGGTTGGTACCATCCAGCGATCCGGCCCATTGGGCACCGTGTGGGCGCGATGCCCACTTGCGGGCGCGAAGAAGCTCTTCGCAAAAGGGGACAGGATACGGGTGGGGTGGGCAACAGCTCGGGTCGAGCTGCTCAAGCCCCGGCCGTTGCAGTGCTACCGCTGCCTCCAGCACGGTCACGTGCGGGCACGGTGCACTGCCGACGAGGACCGTAGCACTTTGTGCTATCGGTGTGGCGCTGCAGGCCACAAGGCGGCCGGGTGTCCGGCGGCGGCGCCCAATTGTCCGCTTTGCGCGGACCTGGGTCTGCCGTCCGGGCACCGCTCGGGCAGCTCGGCCTGTAAGCCGCCCGTCCGCAAGGGCGGGCGTGGGGGGCCCTCGAGGGCCGGCACTTCGGTGCCCAAGGGGCAGGCGGTTGCGCCTGATCGGGGTGGGGCTGCTCCTTCTCCGAAGGAGTAGACCTGCCCCGATATGTCTCCCTTTCCCGGGAGACATCATCCCCCAGGGGCCGCGGCAACCGACCATCTGTTGCCGCGGTACGGGTAGTAGCGCACCCGGGGCCCGAGCTACGGTGGTGGAGGGCGGCCGTCTCGCCGAGTGTTTGAGCACCGCTCCACTCGGATACTTCAAGGCGAGGCGGTCGCCGGGGCTGCAGCATCGGCGAATGGGGATTCGCCGATGCATTGCACGCGGCCCGGGACGGTCGGCGGTGTCGGCGTGGCCCCGACATCGCCGTCTTTAGCTGGGTAGGGGAGGCTCAGCCCTCCAACTTTTGGGAAGCGGGCGCCCTTCTGGCGCCCTTGCACGGGGAGGGTCTGGTTGTTGTTCGCAAGAGATCCCAGACTCTCCCCGGTAGTGCAGGGATGGCCACCGTGGGGTTTTAGCCGGTAAGAGTCCGGCATAACCCCGGAGCTTCCCCAGCTCCGGGGTATCCATGATGGATTTCCCCACGTAAAAAAAAAAAAAAAAAAAAAGGTTAGGTTGGGTGACCGGGCGGATGGTCCTCCTTCGCAAGGACAACAGGCCCGCGGAGTCGCCTTCTGCCTACAGGCCCATCGTGTTGCTGGACGAGGTCGGGAAGCTCTTTGAACGCATTGTTCACAAGCGCCTCGTCCAGCACCTGTCCCGTGATGGACCCGACCTGGCCGAGTGCCAGTTCGGCTTCCGGGAGGGACGATCGACCATCGACGCGATCCAGCGCGTCAAGTCCCTCTCGGACTCGGCCACGTCCGGGGGAGGGGTTGCTCTGGCTGTCTCCCTAGACATCAAGAATGCCTTCAACTCCCTCTCCTGGGCGGCCATCCGCGGGGCCCTCGAACGTCACGAGGTGCCCCTCTACCTGCGGATGGTGGTCGGAGACTACCTCCGGGACAGGGCCATCGTTTACGGTGGCCGCGATGGGTCTGTCAGGCGACAGATCACCCGTGGAGTACCCCAGGGGTCCGTCTTGGGCCCACTCTTGTGGAACCTGGGGTACGACGCGGCTCTGCGGGTGTCCCTGCCGGTCGGCGTACATCTTACCTGTTACGCCGACGACACCATGGTGTTAGCCACCGGCAGGGACCGTGGGAGGACCATCCGCCGGGCGGAAGTCGCGGTTGCGGCTGTCGCCTCGCGGATCCGGGGCATGGGGTTGGAGTTGTCCCCTCAGAAGACGGAGATCGTCTTGTTCGAGGGTCGCAAGAGGGGCACTCCACCCCATAGCCTGGTGAGGATCGGGTCGTCCGACGTCCAGGTGGGCACCGACATCAAGTATCTTGGTGTCCACCTGGACAGCTCCTGGAGCTTCGTCCCGCACTTCTCCCGTCTGGCCGCCAGGTTGGGTACTCTAGTGACACACTTAAGTCGCATCATGCCCAACCTTGGCGGTCCGGACGAGCGGGTGCGCCGCCTCTACTGTGGGGTTGTGAAGTCCGTGGCACTGTACGGTGCCCCCATCTGGGCCGACGCCTTAGCGGCCAGCCGGGGGAGCAAGACGCTCCTCCGGCGTGAATGGAGACGCGCTGCCATTCGCGTCATTCGGGGGTACCGTACGGTGTCATACGAGGCGGCCACCGCCCTGGCGGGTTTACCACCTTTGGAGTTCCTGGCGGCAGAAGACGCCTACGTCTACAGGCGCCTTCGTCTTGCCCGCCAGGACTCCAACCCGCCAGGGGAGGAGTTAAATCGGGACGAGCTGAGGCTCCAGGCCCGGCGGTCCACATTGTCATCGTGGAAGCAGGAGTTATCCCGTTATAGGGACCATTGGACCGTCGGGGCGGTCCTGCCCGTCTTGGATAGATGGGTGGGCCGTAGCTCCGGACGACTGACGTTCCGAGCCACACAGGTGCTGACCGACCACGGGTGTTTCGGTCGGTACCTGTGCCGGATCGGTCGCGAGGCGGACCCGCGGTGCCACCACTGTGGCGCCGCGGTGGACTCGGCGCGGCACACACTCACGGAGTGTCCTGCCTGGGAGGTGCCGCGTCGGGCCTTAGCGGCGGAGGTGGGTCCGGACCTCTCGCTGCCGGCCATCCTGTCTCGGATGGTCGGTAGCGGGAGCGTCTGGCAGGCCATGATCTCCTTTTGCGAGGGGGTCATGGTCGCGAAGGAGGCCGCCGAGCGCTCAAGGGAGCTTCTGCTCCCTGCTCGGCGTCGCCTGCGGGGTCGGCGTCTTGCACGTTTGCCCCGCCCCGCTCCACGGGGGGGACTCTCGCCTTCGGGCGGGGGTCGCTCCTAAGAACCCTTCGGGGAGCGGGACTTCGCCACCTCCGCCGCGCACCCAGGTGCCACGGTGGTGGCACTTAGGCCCCAGGGGCCGTGGTCCCGGCACTTAGTCAGGCCACGGTATCGGGTGTGACGCACCCGGGGCTCCCAGTCAAACCGGGCCAAGCCTGGCCCGAGGCGTCGGCGACGCCCGTGCGGGGAGGACCCTCACCTCGGTGGGGGTCGTGCCCCAAGTCTTTGCACGGGGGTCGCCCGGGGGGCGCGGCTGGGGCGATTGGGGGATCGCCTCAGCCATTGCACGCGCCCTCCGGGACGGGGGCGGTGGCCGGGTGACCGGGTCACCGCCCGTTACCCCGGATGGGGGGGTGTATCGTCGACCACCCCCCCAACGGGAAGGGGGTCCCCTCAGTCACCATAGGGGGCCCCGGCGCGGGGAGGGACCGGACGTGTTCGTCCAGAGTTCCCGGGCCCTCCCCAGCAGCGCCGAGGTAGGTCACCGTGGGGTTTTAGCCGGTAAGAGTCCGGCATACCCCCGGGGTTCCCCAGCCCCGGGGGATCCATGAGGATTTCCCCACGTAAAAAAAAAAAAAAAAAAAAAAGGTTAGGTTGGGTCCCCCGTCTGGGTGCGGGTCAGAATACACCCAGGGTATACCCTGCCTGTCGTAAGAGGCGACTAAAAGGGTGCATCGCGGAAGCTGAGGTAGCCTCAGTGATGCTCCGGGGCGATGCCGGCGGGATCTTCGGATCCTGGCAGGGCCTCCCTTGCCGGTAAGGCCCGGAGTTGAGAGGTGAGAAGGTGGAAGCGGTGCTGGACGGGACTTCTTGTTGACGACACGGGCACGTTAGGGGAGGATTTATTTACTACAATTATGGACTTACGACCTAAGGGAAAGAAAACTTACGGTGCAGGAGGCCTCGGAACCTCCAGTACCGGCGCAGTTTCGGGTGGTCAAGCGGGCCCGGCTGCGTCGTCATCCGGCAACCGTGGGACGTCCGTGGTGGAGGGCCAGGCCACGGCGTCTAGTGCTACTGGCACCTCTGGGGATGGGGGGACTTCTTCTTCGCGGCCGCTGGTCGGCCACGTAAGGGATCTCGCGGCGGGCAGCGCTGGTCGCTGGTCCTTGGGCGGGATGGACTCCGACGACGAGGAGGGGTATTCCGATACCTCCTTCTCGTGTCGGTTGGAGCCACCGGTGTTGAGGAAGAGGGGCAGGCCCCCTACTACGGGCGAGTACGTTGGGCTCGCTGAGGCGAAGCGGGCGTACATGGAGCTCTGCCGGGAGGAGGAGGCGGTCCGGAGGGAGTTGGAGCGATCCGACCCCTCCCGGGCCCCTCCGCCTCCTAGTAAGAGCGCTAAACCGCTGCCTGATGAGAGGGAGGTGCGGGAGCAAATGAGGCACCGGCCGACGCCCGACCTCGGTGCTCTTATCTTGGAGCACTCGGAGGAGGTCGAGCGCGTGGCCGGCTCCTCGAAGAACCTAAGCGGCAGGTTTGTTCACCGCCTGCGGGAGAGTGCGCAGGCCCTCAGGTTAGCCGGACTTGAGGCAATCCTGCGCACACAAAGGGACGGGAGAGTAAAAGAGTTGGAGGAAGCCAATGGTAGGCTCTCCTCCGAACTCGAAGATTTAAGGAGGGAGGTGGCCAGACTCAAACGTCAGCTCGAGTCTGCCACTCGGGAGCAATCCCGAATGGAGGTGGAGCCTTCGATGGGCGTATCTCCGCCCATCACGGGGGAGCGGGGAGGCAGGTCCTCCCCGAGTACGGGTCCCGCCGCTGGCGGCGTGGACGTGGAGACTATAATCTCCCGAGTGGGAGATATGATGGAGGCGAGATTCGCCGCTCTCAGGGGTGAGTTGAACCTCACCCTGGGAGCGGCGGGTCCCGCCTCCGGATTGGAGTTGAGGGGTGATACGTTGGGGGAGGTTAGGGGGGACGGTGCGGGTACTGCCCGTGCCGCCCAGCCCGACCAACCACCGTCGGCCACCTCCCGCCCAGCGAAAGCCGGGAAAAAGAGGCGGGGTAAGAGGGGGAATAGGGGGGTGACCAATGTCCCTCCCTCGGTTGAGTCTGCAGTGCGGGCTCAGTCCGGGGGTGGGGACTCCTGGGCGGAGGTGGTGGGTCGTAAGACTCCCACTTCTGCCCCGGTCCCACCCTCTTCCTCCTCGAAGGAGAATAAGGGGAAGAAGAAGAAGGGGAAGAAGCCGGCCGGGAAGGCCGACTCCGGCCCCGCGAAGAAAAATGTTGGTGTGCGACTGGGTAGGCTTCCCAGATCGGAGGCGGTGACCATCACCGTCCCGCCTGGGTGCTCCCAGACGCTCACCAACGCAATGTTGGTGGCTAGAAATGCCTTCGCTCTTGATGAGCTGGGCATTGAGGCCGTGAGGCCCAAGCGGGCGAAAACTGGAGCCCTCATTCTTGAGGTGGAGGGCGAGGGGAGGGCAGAGAAGGCGGATGAACTCGCCTACCGCCTGTCGGAGGTGTTAGAGCCGAAGGGCCTCAAGGTCGGCCGCCCAATGAAGCTCGTTGAGCTGAGGGTGGTCGGCCTTGAGGACTCCGTCCGGGCTATAGAAGTCAAGGCGGCTCTGTCGAGGGAGGGTGGGTGCCCAATGGACCGGATCGTGGTTGGTACCATCCAGCGATCCGGCCCATTGGGCACCGTGTGGGCGCGATGCCCACTTGCGGGCGCGAAGAAGCTCTTCGCAAAAGGGGATAGGATACGAGTGGGGTGGGCAACAGCTCGGGTCGAGCTGCTCAAGCCCCGGCCGTTGCAGTGCTACCGCTGCCTCCAGCACGGTCACGTGCGGGCGCGGTGCACTGCCGACGAGGACCGTAGCACTTTGTGCTATCGGTGTGGCGCTGCAGGCCACAAGGCGGCCGGGTGTCCGGCGGCGGCGCCCAACTGCCCGCTTTGCGCGGACTTGGGTCTGCCGTCCGGGCATCGCTTGGGCAGCTCGGCCTGTAAGCCGCCCGTCCGAAAGGGCGGGCGTGGGGGGCCCTCGAGGGCCGGCACTACGGTGCCCAAGGGGCAGGCCGTTGGGTCTGATCGGGGTGGGGCTGCTCCTTCTCCGAAGGAGTAGACCTGCCCCGACATGTCTCCCTTTCCCGGGAGACATCATCCCCCAGGGGCCGCGGCAACCGACCATCTGTTGCCGCGGTACGGGTAGTAGCGCACCCGGGGCCCGAGCTACGGTGGAGGAGGGCGGCCGCCTCGTCGAGTGTTTGAGCTCCGCTCCACTCGAGTACTTCAAGGCGAGGCGGTCGCCGGGGCTGCAGCATCGGCGAATGGGGGTTCGCCGATGCATTGCACGCGGCCCGGGATGGTCGGCGATGTCGGCGTGGCCCCGACATCGCCGTCTTTAGCTGGGTAGGGGAGGCTCTGCCCTCCAACTTTTGGGAAGCGGGCGCCCTTCTGGCGCCCTTGCACGGGGAGGGTCTGGTTGTTGTTCGCAAGAGATCCCAGACTCTCCCCGGTAGTGCAGGGATGGCCACCGTGGGGTTTTAGCCGGTAAGAGTCCGGCATAACCCCGGAGCTTCCCCAGCTCCGGGGTATCCATGATGGATTTCCCCACGTAAAAAAAAAAAAAAAAAAAGGTTAGGTTGGGTGGGGTTCTAGAAGTTGTTGCAGCTGCAACAACATGTGCCATCCCCACCTCCTCGTGGTGGAACCTGGACACCGGAGTCATCCGGTGACTAACGGGGCTCTGGCTTTCGGGGGTTTCGTTGATACCAAGTAGCCTCAGTGATGCTCCGAGGCGATGCCGGTGGGATCTTCGGATCCTGGCGGGGCCTCCCTTGCCGGTAAGGCTCGGAGCGGAGGGGTGAAAACGGTGGATGCGGGCCTCCATCCCAGGGGTCACGGCCAGTTCTGGTCGTGATACGGGGAGTTGCGTCCCCGGGATCCCATAGCTCGGCAGGGGTGGTGTGACCCCTGTCGTAATACCGTAAACCGGTGGTCATGTTTCGCCGGAGCGGGGGGCTTGCCTTCATTGGCCGGCCCGCGAGGGGATAAACCTCTATAAAAAGTCCCTAGCCTCAAGCTGCGGTACGCGGCGAGGGGGCACGCCCAGTCCTCGCGGCTGGGCGTGGCCGGTGGGTGCACCGGTCTCGAGCGACCAACCCCGGGGATACTGGCGCCCCCCGGGTGTATCTGCCTTCCCCTGGCATGGCGGCTCTGTCAGGGGTGACCTCTTTTCCGACCCTTCTCGTGGGAACAGCATGGATTGTTCAACTTCATTCAAAAAACCGGGGATTGGGGGGGTCGATAGCGAAGAGAAGGCGGGGACCAGTGGGGTCCGTAAGGTCGGCGGTCCGAGACCAAATATCGTCTCGGACAAGGTACTGACTGCCACACAAGGGCAGGTAGTTTTGGAGAGGCTCCAGTTGAGGGGCCGTGTACTAGATAAGGGCGCCCAGGAGGAGTCCGGTGACGCCTCCTACGACTCGGACACGTCCGTGGGATCAGTGAGATCCAATTTCTCTGTCCTCAGAGAACGGGCGTGTCCGAAGTCCAAAAAGAGAGGACGACCCCCAACAACGGGGGAGTACGTCGGCCTAGCTGAGGCCAAAAGGGCCTATCTCGAGGCTCAGCGGGAGGTTGAGCTTGTGGAACTCGAGGAGGAGCTACGGTCCGGCTCAGGGAATATTCCACCACCCGGCAAGTCGGGTAATCCTGTGCCGGACATGGAGGTCTTCGTGCAGGAGGCTAAGATGAAGCCACTGGCGGACCTAGGAGCGTGGGCCCTTGAGGTGGCCGATAAGATTGAATTGGCGGCGGCCAAATCAAAAAACCTCAAGGGCACGATCCAGCGGGATATCCGCGTCGGTGCACGAACCGTTAGGGCCGTGACGATGGAGTTGGCCCAAAGGGTGCAACGACCAGCTGAGCCAGCACCAGGACCGGAGGTCACAGCTCTGAAAGAGCAATTGGAGGCCCTGCAGGCCGAGAATATGCGCCTGCAGGAAAGAATCTCTGCTTTGGAGAGGCGATCTCCAAGTCCGCCAGTAACTAGGATGGCGGACTTGGAGATCGCGAGCCGCACGAGGCCAGCACCAGCCTCGCCGTTGAGGGCTTCGGTGGGTGATTGCCCTGAAACGGGTGTCCCGGCACCCAGGGAGACGACGGGGTCTGCACTCGTCGAGAAAATTGCGGACCTCGTCAACAGAAGATTAGAGGAGTTCCGTAAGGAACTCCTACCAGTAAAGAGAAAGGAGGAAGACTCCCCGGATGGTCCCTTACTGAAGGCGGCCGGGGACCAGAAGAAGAAGGAGGAGAGGAAGAAGAGTAAGAAGAAGGGGAAGGGGAAGGAGACCGCTTCTCTCCAACCCCAACCCCCGCAGAAGAAGGCGACCCCAACCGGGGCCGCCAGAAGATTAGAAGCGGCGCGCCAGGAGGCGCGGAAGAAAGCGGTGGCACCCTCAACTTCCATAGGTGCCACCGCCACCGAGGGATCATGGGCCCAGGTGGTGGGCAGGAAGGCCCAACGGGCGGCCAAAAAGTCCCAGTCGAAAGGCCCTGCCGCACCACCTAAGACCCAAAAGAGGCTGGAAAAGCCGAAGTTGGGACGACTACCGCGCACGGCTGCGGTAGTGCTCACCCTCCAGCCTGGCAGCAAGTCTTCATACAAGGACGTAATGATTGCTGCCAGGCAGAGGGTGAAGTTGGCGGACGTTGGGGTGGAAAGTGTCCGCCCCAAGAAAGCTAGGACTGGCGGCCTCATGTTAGAGGTCGCCGGCCTAGACAAGGAGGCCAAGGCAACTGCCTTGGCTGACAGGCTGCGAGAGGCGCTGTCTGGTGAAGCAGTCACCGTCACCAGGCCTGTTAAGAAGGCAGACCTTCGGGTCATTGGCCTCGACGACTCGGCCACCCCGGCCGAAGTGGCCGAAGCCATAGCTGGCACCACAGGGTGTCAGCTCGAGGAAGTGAGGACCGGAGAAATCCGGTCCTCACGTGCGGGGCTTGGCACCCTGTGGGTGCAATGCCCCTTGGCAGTGGCCAAAAAGGTGGTCACTGCTGGCAGAATAAGGGTGGGGTGGGTGTTTGCCAGGGTGGAGGCACTTAAGCCCCGCCCTGAGCAGTGCTACCGCTGCTGGCAAACTGGACATGTCCAGCAGCGGTGCACTGCTGATGTTGACCGGTCGCACCTATGCTATAGGTGCGGCGAAACGGGTCACCGGGCGGGCCAATGTACGGCGGCCGCCCCGGTTTGCACATTGTGCAAGGAAGCCGGGCGGCCCGCCGACCATCGTATGGGGAGCAAATCATGCTCCCCACCCAAGGCCCGCCCAGCCAAGAAGGGAGGAGCAGCGGAGAAAAGGAAGAAGGTCCAACTCTCCAGTGTCCATCAAGGGGGTGGTGCCACTGCATCACCCTCCAACGTGGGAGGTTCCAGCGGGGGTGGTGCACCGGCATCACCCTCCACCGTGGGAGGTTCCAGCGGGGGTGGTGCATCCGCATCACCCTCCACCGTGGGAGTTCCTGCGATGGACACTGGAGAGGAGGCGGAGCGGGCAGCTAAACCCGCTCCCAAGGATGATTCTGGCCGGGGGGAGGCCATGGACACGGCCTAAAGTTCATGCCTCCCCGCGGCCAGATCATCCAGACCAACCTCAACCACGCCGTCGCCGCCCAAGACTTGATGGCTCACAGTCTTTGCGGCGGCGTGGTTGAGTTGGTCGTAGCCGCGGAGCCGTACCGGGTTCTCCAACGCCCGTCCTGGGTTGGAGACTTGGACGGCTCCGTGGTGATCGCCCAGTCGGTCCCGTCACGGATCCGGCCAATAGCGCCACTCATGCGCGGCCATGGATTCGTGGCGGTCGACTGGGCGGGTTGTGTGGTGGTGGGCGTCTACGCTCCACCGAGTTGGTCCCTCAGTCGTTTCGACATCCTACTGGACGAGCTGCAGAACGTTGTTTCATTGCACGCAGCTCGTCCAGTACTCGTCCTCGGGGACTTCAATGCTCACGCATCCGCGTGGCACTCCCCGAGGACGGACCAGAGGGGCCACTCGGTGCTGGACTGGGCGGCTGGCCTGGGTCTCCGGTTGTTGAACCGGGGCTCGGCCAGCACGTGCGTGCGGTACCAGGGCGAAAGCATCGTGGACTTATCTTTCGCCAATGCCCTGGCCGCGCGCCGTGTGTCGGGGTGGAGGGTCGACGACGTGGAGACACTGTCGGACCACGTCTACATCCGCATGGATGTCTCCACGCCTCCCCCGACCCGCCCAGCAGCCCACCACCCACGGAGGTGGGCCCTGAAGGGCATGGATGAGGACGCACTGATGGCGGCCGTTCTCGCAGTGGCCTGGCCGGAAGTTCCGGCTGGGCCAGTGGAGGTCTCGGAGGAGGCGGATTGGTTCGCGGACGCCATGTCGGCCGTTTGCGACGTGGCGATGCCACGAGTCCGCGCCAATCCGCCTCGCCGCCCGGTGTACTGGTGGAGCGCTGAGATTCAGCGTCTCCGCGAGGAGTGCGGAGTCGCTCGCCGCCAGTACACCCGGGCGAGGCGTCGGCGTAACTCCGACGCGGCGAGAACGGCGCAGCTGTATGCCGACTATCGTGAACTCACGAAGCGGCTGCAGCTGGCCATCAGGAGCGCCAAGGCTCAGGCCTGGGACGGACTCCTCGACTCACTCCGTGAGGACCCATGGGGGCGCCCATACCGTCTAGTTATGGACAAACTTCGTCCATGGGCGCCTCCCCTCACGGAGACGATGGACCCCCCACTCCTGGAGCGGGTGGTCGGCACTTTGTTCCCTGACGGGGAGGTGTCGGCCCCCGCTCCACCACCGGACCGTGCCTTATGGTCCCAGGAGTGGGAGGTGTCCGAAGAGGAGTTGGCCGGGGCTGTCAAGCGCATGGGGGCGCGTAATACCGCCCCCGGCCCCGACGGCATCCCCGGCCGCGCCTGGGTCTTGGCGCTCAGCGTCCTCGGGCCCCGTCTGCGCAGGCTCTTCACAGCCTGTTTGCAGACGGGGACCCTTCCACCACGGTGGAAGACCGGGCGGATGGTCCTCCTTCGCAAGGACAACAGGCCCGCAGAGTCGCCTGCCGCCTACAGGCCCATCGTGTTGCTGGACGAGGTGGGGAAGCTATTCGAACGCATTGTTCACAAGCGCCTCGTCCAGCACCTGTCCCGTGATGGACCCGACCTGGCCGAGTGCCAGTTCGGCTTCCGGGAGGGACGTTCGACCATCGACGCCATCCAACGCGTCAAGTCCCTCTCGGACTCGGCCACGTCCGGGGGAGGGGTTGCATTGGCGGTCTCGTTAGACATTAAAAACGCATTTAACTCCCTCTCCTGGGCGGCCATCCGCGGGGCCCTCGAACGTCACGAGGTGCCCCTCTACCTGCGGATGGTGGTCGGAGACTACCTCCGGGACAGGGCCATCGTTTACGGTGGCCGCGATGGGTCTGTTAGGCGACATATAAACCGTGGAGTACCCCAGGGGTCCGTCTTGGGCCCACTGTTGTGGAACCTGGGGTACGACGCGGCTCTGCGGGTGTCCCTGCCGGTCGGCGTACACTTAACGTGTTACGCCGATGACACTATGGTGTTGGCCACCGGCAGGGACCGTGGGAGGACCATCCGCCGGGCGGAGGTCGCAGTTGCGGCCGTCGCCTCGCGGATCCGGGGCATGGGGTTGGAGTTGTCCCCTCAGAAGACGGAGATCGTCTTGTTTGAGGGTCGCCGGAGGGGCACTCCACCCCATAGCCTGGTGAGGATCGGGTCGTCCGACGTCCAGGTAGGCACCGACATCAAGTATCTTGGTGTCTACCTGGACAGCTCCTGGAGCTTCGTCCCGCATTTCGCTCGTCTGGCCACCAGGTTGGGTAGCCTAGTGACTCATCTGAGTCGCATCATGCCCAACCTTGGTGGTCCGGACGAGCGGGTGCGCCGCCTCTATTGTGGGGTCATCAAGAGTGTGGCACTGTACGGTGCCCCCATCTGGGCCGACGCCTTAGCGGCCAGCCGGGGAAGTAAGACACTTCTCCGGCGGGAATGGCGACGCGCAGCCATTCGCGTCATAAGGGGGTACCGTACGGTGTCCTACGAGGCGGCCACCGCCCTGGCGGGTCTACCACCTCTGGAGCTCCTGGCGGCTGAGGATGCCTACGTCTATAGGCATCTTCGCCTTGCCCGCCAGGACTCCAACCCGCCAGGGGAGGAGAGGGACGAGCTGAGGCTCCAGGCCCGGCGGTCCACTTTAACATCTTGGAGGGAGGAGTTATCCCGTCATAGGGACCATTGGACCGTCGGGGCGGTCCTGCCCGTCTTAGACAGATGGGTGGGCCGTAGCTCCGGGCGACTTACGTTCCGAGCCACACAGGTGCTGACCGAGCATGGCTGCTTCGGTCGGTACCTGTGCCGGATCGGTCGCGAGGCGGACCCGCGGTGCCACCACTGTGGCGCCGCGGTGGACTCGGCGCGGCACACTCTCATGGAGTGTCCAGCCTGGGAGGTGCCGCGTCGGGTCTTAGCGGCGGAGGTGGGTCCGGACCTCTCGCTGCCGGCCATCCTGTCTCGGATGGTCGGTAGCGGGAGCGTCTGGCAGGCCATGATCTCCTTTTGCGAGGGGGTCATGGTCGCGAAGGAGGCCGCCGAGCGCTCAAGGGAGCTTCTGCTCCCTGCTCGGCGTCGCCTGCGGGGTCGGCGTCTTGTACGTTTGCCCCGCCCCGCTCCACGGGGGGGACCATCGCCTTCGGGTGGTGGTCGCTCCTAAGAACCCTTCGGGGAGCGGGACTTCGCCACCTCCGCCGCGCACCCAGCGTGCCACGGTGGTGGCACTTAGGCCCCAGGGGCCGTGGTCCCGGCACTTAGCCGGGCCACGGTATCGGGTGTGACGCACCCGGGGCTCCCAGTCGAACCGGGCCAAGCCTGGCCCGAGGCGTCGGCGACGCCCGTGCGGGGAGGACCCTCACCTCGGTGGGGGTCGTGCCCCACGTCTTTGCACGGGGGTCGCCCGGGGGGCGCGGCTGGGGCGATTGGGGAATCGCCTCAGCCATTGCACGCGCCCCCCGGGACGGGGGCGGTGGCCGGGTGACCGGGCCACCGCCCGTTACCCCGGATGGGAGGGTGTATCGTCGACCACCCTCCCAACGGGAAGGGGGTCCCCTCAGTCACCATAGGGGGCCCCGGCGCGGGGAGGGACCGGACGTGTTCGTCCAGAGTTCCCGGGCCCTCCCCAGCAGCGCCGAGGTAGGTCACCGTGGGGTTTTAGCCGGTAAGAGTCCGGCATACCCCCGGGGTTCCCCAGCCCCGGGGGATCCATGAGGATTTCCCCACGTAAAAAAAAAAAAAAAAAAAAAAAAAAAAGGTTAGGTTGGGTGGGCCCTTGAGGTGGCCGATAAGATTGAGTTGGCGGCGGCCAAGTCAAAGAACCTCAAGGGCACGATCCAGCGGGATATCCGCGTTGGTGCACGTACCGTTAGGGCTGTTACGATGGAGTTGGCCCAAAGGGTGCAACGACCAGCAGAGCCAGCACCAGGACCAGAGGCTGCAGCTCTGAAAGAGCAATTGGAGGCCCTGCAGGCTGAGAATAAGCGCCTGCAGGAAAGAATCACTGCTTTGGAGAGGCGATCTCCAAGTCCGCCAGTAACTAGGATGGCGGACTTGGAGATCGCGAGCCGCACGAGGCCAGCACCAGCCTCGCCGTTGAGGGCTTCGGTGGGTGATTGCCCTGAAACGGGTGTCCCGGCACCCAGGGAGACGACGGGGTCCGCACTCGTCGAGAAAATTGCGGACCTCGTCAACAGAAGATTAGAGGAGTTCCGTAAGGAACTCCTACCAGTAAAGAGAAAGGAGGAAGGCTCCCCGGATGGTCCCTTACTGAAGGCGGCCGGGGACCAGAAGAAGAAGGAGGAGAGAAAGAAGAGTAAGAAGAAGGGGAAAGGGAAGGAGACCGCTTCTCTCCAACCCCAACCCCCGCAGAAGAAGGCGACCCCAACCGGGGCCGCCAGAAGATTAGAAGCGGCGCGCCAGGAGGCGCGGAAGAAAGCGGTGGCACCCTCAACTTCCATAGGTGCCACCGCCACCGAGGGATCATGGGCCCAGGTGGTGGGCAGAAAGGCCCAACGGGCGGCCAAAAAGTCCCAGTCGAAAGGCCCTGCCGCACCACCTAAGACCCAAAAGAGGCTGGAGAAGCCGAAGTTGGGACGACTACCGCGCACGGCTGCGGTAGTGCTCACCCTCCAGCCTGGCAGCAAGTCTTCATACAAGGACGTAATGATTGCTGCCAGGCAGAGGGTGAAGTTGGCGGACGTTGGGGTGGAGAGTGTCCGCCCCAAGAAAGCTAGGACTGGCGGCCTCATGTTAGAGGTCGCCGGCCAAGACAAGGAGGCCAAGGCAACTGCCTTGGCTGACAAGCTGCGAGAGGCGCTGTCTGGTGAAGCAGTCACCGTCACCAGGCCTGTTAAGAAGACAGACCTTCGGGTCATTGGCCTCGACGAGTCGGCCACCCCGGCCGAAGTGGCCGAAGCCATAGCTGGCACCACAGGGTGTCAGCTCGAGGAAGTGAGGACCGGAGAAATCCGGTCCTCACGTACGGGGCTTGGCACCCTGTGGGTGCAGTGCCCCTTGGCAGTGGCCAAAAAGGTGGTCACTGCTGGTAGAATAAGGGTGGGGTGGGTGTTTGCCAGGGTGGAGGCACTTAAGCCCCGCCCTGAGCAGTGCTACCGCTGCTGGCAAACTGGACATGTCCAGCAGCGGTGCACTGCCGAGGTCGACCGGTCGCACCTGTGTTACAGGTGCGGCGAAACCGGTCACAAGGCGGGCCAATGTACGGCGGCCGCCCCGGTATGCACTCTGTGCAAAGAAGCCGGGCGGCCCGCCGACCATCGTATGGGGAGCAAGACTTGCTCCCCACCCAAGGCCCGCCCAGCTAAGAAGAGAGGAGACGCGACGAAGAAGAGGAGCCAACTCTCCAGTGTCCATCAAGGGGGTGGTGCGACTGCACCACCCTCCAACGTGGGATGTTCCGGCGGGGGTGGTGCACCGGCATCACCCTCCACCGTGGGAGGTTCCAGCGGGGGTGGTGCATCCGCATCACCCTCCACCGTGGGAGTTCCTGCGATGGACACTGGAGAGGAGGCGGAGCGGGCAGTCAAATCCGCTCCCAAGGATGATTCTGGCCGGGGGGAGGCCATGGACACGGCCTAAAGTTCATGCCTCCCCGCGGTCAGATCATCCAGACCAATCTCAACCACGCCGTCGCCGCCCAAGACTTGATGGCTCAAAGTCTTTGCGGCGGCGTGGTTGAGTTGGTCGTAGCCGCGGAGCCGTACCGAGTTCTTCAACGCCCGTCCTGGGTTGGAGACTTGGACGACTCCGTGGTGATCGCCCAGTCGGTTCCGTCACGGATCCGGCCAATAGCGCCAGTCATGCGCGGCCATGGATTCGTGGCGGTCGACTGGGCGGGTTGTGTGGTGGTGGGCGTCTACGCTCCACCGAGTTGGTCCCTCAGTCGCTTCGACTTCCTACTGGACGAGCTGCAGAACGTCGTTTCATTGCACGCAGCTCGTCCAGTACTCGTCCTCGGGGACTTCAATGCTCACGCATCCGCGTGGCACTCCCCGAGGACGGACCAGAGGGGCCACTCGGTGCTGGACTGGGCGGCTGGCCTGGGCCTGCGGTTGTTGAACCGGGGCTCGGCCAGCACGTGCGTGCGGTACCAGGGCGAAAGTATAGTGGACCTATCTTTCGCCAATGCCCTGGCCGCGCGCCGTGTGTCGGGGTGGAGGGTCGACGACGTGGAGACACTGTCGGACCACGTCTACATCCGCATGGATGTCTCCACGCCTCCCCCGACCCGCCCAGCAGCCCACCACCCACGAAGGTGGGCCCTGAAGGGCATCGATGAGGACGCACTGATGGCGGCCGTTCTCGCAGTGGCCTGGCCGGAAGTTCCGGCTGGGCCAGTGGAGGTCTCGGAGGAGGCGGATTGGTTTGCGGACGCCATGTCGGCTGTTTGCGACGTGGCGATGCCACGAGTCCGCGCCAATCCGCCCCGCCGCCCGGTGTACTGGTGGAGCGCTGACATTCAGCGTCTCCGCGAGGACTGCGGAGTCGCTCGCCGCCAGTACACCCGGGCGAGGCGTCGGCGAAACTCCGACGCGGCGAGAACGGCACAGCTGTATGCCGACTATCGTGAACTCACGAAGCGGCTGCAGCTGGCCATCAGGAGCGCCAAGGCTCAGGCCTGGGACGGACTCCTCGACTCACTCCGTGAGGACCCATGGGGGCGCCCATACCGTCTAGTTATGGACAAACTTCGTCCATGGGCGCCTCCCCTCACGGAGACGATGGACCCCCCACTCCTGGAGCGGGTGGTCGGCACTTTATTCCCAGACGGGGAGGTGTCGGCCCCCGCTGCACCGCGGGACCGTGTCTTATGGTCCCAGGAGTGGGAGGTGTCCGAAGAGGAGTTGGCCGGGGCTGTCAAACGCATGGGGGCTCGTAACACCGCCCCCGGCCCTGACGGCATCCCCGGCCGCGCCTGGGTCTTGGCGCTCAGCGTCCTCGGGCCCCGTCTGCGCAGGCTCTTCACAGCCTGTTTGCAGACGGGGACCCTTCCACCACGGTGGAAGACCGGGCGGATGGTCCTCCTACGCAAGGACAATAGGCCCGCAGAGTCGCCTTCCGCCTACAGGCCCATCGTGTTGCTGGACGAGGTGGGGAAGCTCTTTGAACGCATCGTTCACAAGCGCCTCGTCCAGCACCTGTCCCGTGATGGACCCGACCTGGCCGAGTGCCAGTTCGGCTTCCGGGAGGGACGATCGACCATAGATGCGATCCAGCGCGTCAAGTCCCTCTCGGACTCGGCCACGTCCGGGGGAGGGGTTGCACTGGCGGTGTCCTTAGACATCAAGAACGCCTTCAACTCTCTCTCCTGGGCGGCCATCCGCGGGACCTTCGAACGCCACGAGGTGCCCCTCTACCTGCGGATGGTGGTCGGAGACTACCTCCGGGACAGGGCCATCGTCTACGGTGGCCGCGATGGGTCTGTCAGGCGGCAGATCAACCGTGGAGTGCCCCAGGGGTCCGTCTTGGGCCCACTCTTGTGGAACCTGGGGTACAACGCGGCTCTGCGGGTGTCCCTGCCGGTCGGCGTGCACTTAACGTGCTACGCCGATGACACTATGGTGTTGGCCACCGGCAGGGACCGTGAGAGGACCATCCGCCGGGCGGAGGTCGCGGTTGCGGCTGTCGCCTCGCGGATCCGGGGCATGGGGTTGGAGTTGTCCCCTCAGAAGACCGAAATCGTCTTCTTCGAGGGTCGTAGGAGGGGCACTCCACCCCATAGCCTGGTGAGGATCGGGTCGTCCGACGTCCAGGTGGGCACCGACATCAAATATCTTGGTGTCTACCTGGACAGCTCCTGGAGTTTCGTCCCGCATTTCGCTCGTCTGGCCACCAGGTTGGGTAGCCTCGTGACTCATCTGAGTCGCATTATGCCCAACCTTGGTGGTCCGGACGAGCGGGTGCGCCGCCTCTACTGCGGTGTGGTGAAAAGCGTGGCACTGTACGGTGCCCCCATATGGGCCGATGCCTTATCGGCAAGCCGGAGTAGCAAGTCGCTCCTCCGGCGGGAATGGAGACGTGCTGCTATTCGCGTCATTCGGGGGTACCGTACGGTGTCATACGAGGCGGCCACCACCCTGGCGGGTCTACCACCTCTGGAGCTCCTGGCGGCTGAGGATGCCTACGTCTATAGGCATCTTCGCCTTGCCCGCCAGGACTCCAACCCGCCAGGGGAGGAGTTAAATCGGGACGAGCTGAGGCTCCAGGCCCGGCGGTCCACAATGGAATCGTGGAAGGAGTTATTGTCCCATGTCAGGGACCATTGGACCGTCGGGGCGGTCCTGCCCGTCTTAGACAGATGGGTGGGCCGTAGCTCCGGGCGACTTACGTTCCGAGCCACACAGGTGCTGACCGACCACGGGTGTTTCGGTCGGTACCTGTGCCGGATCGGTCGCGAGGCGGACCCGCGGTGCCACCACTGTGGCGCCGCGGTGGACTCGGCGCGGCACACTCTCACGGAGTGTCCTGCCTGGGAGGTGCCGCGTCGGGCCTTAGCGGCGGAGGTGGGTCCTGACCTCTCGCTGCCGGCCATCCTGTCTCGGATGGTCGGTAGCGGGAGCGTCTGGCAGGCCATGATCTCCTTCTGCGAGGAGGTCATGGTCGCGAAGGAGGCCGCCGAGCGCTCAAGGGAGCTTCTGCTCCCTGCTCGGCGTCGCCTGCGGGGTCGGCGTCTTGTACGTTTGCCCCGCCCCGCTCCACGGGGGGGACCCTTGCCTTAGGGTGGGGGTCGCTCCTAAGAACCCTTCGGGGAGCGGGACTTCGCCACCTCCGCCGCGCACCCGGGTGCCACGGTGGTGGCACTTAGGCCCCAGGGGCCGTGGTCCCGGCACTTAGCCGGGCCACGGTATCGGGTGTGACGCACCCGGGGCTCCCAGTCGAACCGGGCCAAGCCTGGCCCGAGGCGTCGGCGACGCCCGTGCGGGGAGGACCCTCACCTCGGTGGGGGTCGTGCCCCAAGTCTTTGCACGGGGGTCGTCCGGGGGGCGCGGCTGGGGCGATTGGGGGATCGCCTCAGCCATTGCACGCGCCCTCCGGGACGGGGGCGGTGGCCGGGTGACCGGGTCACCGCCCGTTACCCCGGATGGGGGGGTGTATCGTCGACCACCCCCCCAACGGGAAGGGGGTCCCCTCAGTCACCATAGGGGGCCCCGGCGCGGGGAGGGACCGGACGTGTTCGTCCAGAGTTCCCGGGCCCTCCCCAGCAGCGCCGAGGTAGGTCACCGTGGGGTTTTAGCCGGTAAGAGTCCGGCATACCCCCGGGGTTCCCCAGCCCCGGGGGATCCATGAGGATTTCCCCACGTAAAAAAAAAAAAAAAAAAAGGTTAGGTTGGGTTGGCGCTGCAGGCCACAAGGCGGCCGGGTGTTCGGCGGCGGCGCCCAAATGTCCGCTTTGCGCGGACTTGGGTCTGTCGTCCGGGCATCGCTTGGGCAGCTCGGCCTGTAAGCCGCCCGTCCGAAAGGGCGGGCGTGGGGGGCCCTCGAGGGCCGGCACTTCTGTGCCCAAGGGGCAGGCGGTCGCGCCTGATCGGGGTGGGGCTGCTCCTTCTTCGAAGGAGTAGACCTTCCCCGATATGTCTCCCTTTTCCGGGAGACATCATCCCCCAGGGGCCGCGGCAACCGACCACCTGTTGCCGCGGTACGGGTAGTAGCGCACCCGGGGCCCGAGCTGTGGTGGTGGAGGGCGGCCGTCTCGCCGAGTGTTTGAGCACCGCTCCACTCGAGTACTTCCAGGCGAGGCGGTCGCCGGGGCTGCAGCATCGGCGAATGGGGGTTCGCCGATGCATTGCACGCGGCCCGGGACGGTCGGCGATGTCGGCGTGGCCCCGACATCGCCGTCTTTAGCTGGGTAGGGGAGGCTCAGCCCTCCAACTTGTGGGAAGCGGGCGCCCTTCTGGCGCCCTTGCACGGGGAGGGTCTGGTTGTTGTTCGCAAGAGATCCCAGACCCTCCCCGGTAGTGCAGGGATGGCCACCGTGGGGTTTTAGCCGGTAAGAGTCCGGCATAACCCCGGAGCTTCCCCAGCTCTGGGGTATCCATGATGGATTTCCCCACGTAAAAAAAAAAAAAAAAAAAAAAGGTTAGGTTGGGTTGGGTTCTATAAGTTGTTGCAGCTGCAACAACATGTGCCATCCCCACCTCCTCGTGGTGGAACCTGGACACCGGAGTCATCCGGTGACTAACGGGGCTCTGGCTTTCGGGGGTTTCGCTGATACCAAGTAGCCTCCGTGATGCTCCGAGGCGATGCCGGTGGGATCTTCGGATCCTGGCGGGGCCTCCCTTGCCGGTAAGGCTCGGAGCGGAGGGGTGAAAACGGTGGATGCGGGCCTCCATCCCAGGGGTCACGGCCAGTTCTGGTCGTGATACGGGGAGTTGCGTCCCCGGGATCCCATAGCTCGGCAGGGGTGGTGTGACCCCTGTCGTAATACCGTAAACCGGTGGTCATGTTTCGCCGGAGCGGGGGGCTTGCCTTCATTGGCCGGCCCGCGAGGGGATAAACCTCTATAAAAAGTCCCTAGCCTCAAGCTGCGGTACGCGGCGAGGGGGCACGTCCAGTCCTCGCGGCTGGGCGTGGCCGGTGGGTGCACCGGTCTCGAGCGACCAACCCCGGGGATACTGGCGCCCCCCGGGTGTATCTGCCTTCCCCTGGCATGGCGGCTCTGCCAGGGGCGACATTTATTTCCGACCTTCTCGTGGGAACAAGTATGGATTGTTCAAATTTCAAAAAACCGGGGAATGGGGGGGTCGATGATAATAAGGCGGGGACCAGTGGGGTCCGAAAGGTCGGCGGTCCGAAATTGACTATCGTTTCGGACAAAGTGCTCACTGCCTCACAAGGGCAGGTTGTGGTGGAGAGGCTTCAGATAAGGAGCCGAGCACTTGAAAGGGGCGCTGTGGAGGAATCTGGAGATGCGTCCTACGATTCGGATACGTCCGTTGGATCAGTAAGGTCCAACTTTTCGATCCCTAGGGAACGGGCGTGTCCTAAATCAAAGAAGAGAGGACGGCCCCCAACAACAGGGGAATACGTTGGCCTCGCTGAGGCCAAAAGGGCCTACGTAGAAGCCCAGAAGGAAGTCGAGCTCTTAGAGCTTGAAGAGGAGATACGTGCCGGCACAGGCAGCATTCCACCGCCCGGCAAGTCGGGCAATCCTGTGCCGGACATGGAGGTCTTTGTGCAGGAGGCAAAGAAAAAGCCGCTGGCGGATCTAGGAGCGTGGGCCCTGGAGGAGGCCGACAGAATCGAATTGGCTGCGGCCAAATCGAAAAACCTGAAGGGCACTATCCAACGGGATATTCGTGTTGGAGCCCGCACCGTCAGGGCCGTAACAATGGAACTGGCGCAGAGAGTGGTACGGCCAGCCGAACCATCGTCTGTAGCAGACGTTGCTGCGCTAAAGGCGCAACTTGAGGCCCTGCAGGCCGAAAACAAACGCCTGCAGGAGCGTCTATCTGTGCTTGAGAGGCGATCTCCAAGCCCGCCAGTCACACGAATGGCGGACCTGGAGATCGCGAGCCGCGCGAGGCCTGCACCGGCCTCGCCATTGAGGGTTTCGGGGGCTAATTGTCCCGAAACGGGTGTCCCGGCACCCGGGGAGACTGCGGGGTCCGCACTCGTCGTCCAAATAGCGGACCTAGTGAACAAAAGGTTAGAGGAGTTCAGAAAAGAACTCCTCCCAAACAAGAGGAAGGAAGAAGCCTCCCCGGTGGGTTACTCACCGAAGACCACCGGGGACCAGAAGAAGAAGGAGGATAAGAAGAGGAGTAAGAAGAAGAAGAAGGGGAAGGGGCAAGTCGCTACTCCTGTCCTACCCCAACCCCCGCAGAAGAAGGCGACCCCAACCGGGGCCGCCAGAAGATTGGAGGCGGCGCGCCAGGAGGCGCTGAAAGCGGTGGCACACACAACATCAAAAGGTGCCACCGCCAACGAGGGAACATGGGCCCAGGTGGTGGGCAGAAAGGCCCAAAGGGCGGCCAAAAAGGCCCAAGCTGCCCCTGCTCCACCACCTAAGGCCCAGAAGCAGGTGGAGAGGCCCAAGTTGGGCCGACTACCGCGCACGGCGGCGGTAGTTCTCACCCTCCAGCCTGGCAGCAAGTCCTCATACAAGGACGTTATGATTGCTGCCAGGCAGAGGGTGAAGTTAGCGGACGTTGGGGTTGACAACGTCCGCCCCAAGAAAGCCAGGACCGGCGGCCTGATGTTAGAGGTCGCCGGCCCTGATAAGGAGGCAAAGGCATCTGCCTTGGCGGCCAGATTGCGCGAGGCCTTGGCTGGTGAGGCCGTTACTGTTACCAGGCCAGTTAAGAAGGCCGACCTTCGGGTCATTGGCCTCGACGAGTCGGCCACCCCGGCTGAGGTGGCCGAAGCCATCGTCGGTGTTGCTGGATGTCAATTGGCGGAAGTGAGGACCGGGGAGATCAGGTCCTCACGTGCGGGGCTCGGCACCCTGTGGGTGCAGTGCCCCCTGGCTGTGGCCAAGAAGTTGGTCGCGGCCGGACGCATCAGGGTGGGGTGGGTCAACGCCAGGATAGAGGCGTTGAAGCCCCGCCCTGAGCAGTGCTACCGCTGCTGGCAGCTTGGGCATGTCCAGCAGCGGTGCACAGCGGAGGTGGACCGGTCGCACCAATGTTATAGGTGCGGCGAAACTGGCCACCGGGCGGGCCTATGCACGGCGGCCGCCCCGGTTTGCACTCTGTGCAAGGAGGCCGGGCGGCCGGCCGATCATCGTATGGGGAGTAAATCATGCTCCCCACCCAAGGCCCGCCCAGTGAAGAAGAGTGGAGACGCGACGAAGAAGAGGAGCCAACTCTCCAGTGTCCATCAAGGGGGTGGTGCGGCTGCATCACCCTCCAACGTGGGACGTTCCAGCGGGGGTGGTGCACCGGCATCACCCTCCACCGTGGGAGGTTCCAGCGGGGGTGGTGCATCCGCATCACCCTCCACCGTGGGAGTTCCTGCGATGGACACTGGAGAGGAGGCGGAGCGGGCAACTAAACCCGCTCCCAAGGATGATTCTGGCCGGGGGGAGGCCATGGACACGGCCTAAAGTTCATGCCTCCCCGCGGTCAGATCATCCAGACCAACCTCAACCACGCCGTCGCCGCTCAAGACTTGATGTCTCATAGTCTTTGCGGCGGCGTGGTTGAGTTGGTCGTAGCCGCGGAGCCGTACCGAGTCCTCCAACGCCCGTCCTGGGTTGGGGACTTGGACGACTCCGTGGTGATCGCCCAGTCGGTTCCGTCACGGATCCGGCCAATAGCGCCACTCATGCGCGGCCATGGATTCGTGGCGGTCGACTGGGCGGGTTGTGTGGTGGTGGGCGTCTACGCTCCACCGAGTTGGTCCCTCAGTCGCTTCGACTCCCTACTGGACGAGCTGCAGAACGTCGTTTCATTGCACGCAGCTCGTCCAGTACTCGTCCTCGGGGACTTCAATGCTCACGCATCCGCGTGGCACTCCCCGAGGACGGACCAGAGGGGCCACTCGGTGCTGGACTGGGCGGCTGGCCTGGGCCTCCGGTTGTTGAACCGGGGCTCGGCCAGCACGTGCGTGCGGTACCAGGGCGAAAGTATCGTGGACTTATCTTTCGCCAATGCCCTGGCCGCGCGCCGTGTGTCGGGGTGGAGGGTCGACGACGTGGAGACAATGTCCGATCATGCGTACATACGCATGGATGTCTCCACGCCTCCCCCGACCCGCCCAGCAGCCCACCACCCACGGAGGTGGGCCCTGAAGGGCATGGATGAGGACGCACTGATGGCGGCCGTTCTCG
This sequence comes from Xylocopa violacea, assembly GCA_963969225.1. NCBI lineage: Eukaryota > Metazoa > Arthropoda > Insecta > Hymenoptera > Apidae > Xylocopa > Xylocopa violacea. The sequence continues at coordinate 1,977,462 of CAXAJV010001289.1, read as the reverse complement.
CAGTGGCCTGGCCGGAAGTTCCGGCTGGGCCAGTGGAGGTCTCGGAGGAGGCGGATTGGTTCGCGGACGCCATGTCGGCAGTCTGCGACGTGGCGATGCCACGAGTCCGCGCCAATCCGCCCCGCCGCCCGGTGTACTGGTGGAGCGCTGAGATTCAGCGTCTCCGCGCAGAGTGCGGAGTCGCACGCCGCCAGTACACCCGGGCGAGGCGTCGGCGAAACTCCGACGCAGCGAGAACGGCACAGCTGTACGCCGACTATCGTGAACTCACGAAGCGGCTGCAGCTGGCCATCAGGAGCGCCAAGGCTCAGGCCTGGGACGGACTCCTCGACTCACTCCGTGAGGACCCATGGGGGCGCCCATACCGTCTTGTCATGGACAAACTTCGTCCATGGGCGCCTCCCCTCACGGAGACGATGGACCCCCCACTCCTGGAGCGGGTGGTCGGCACTTTATTCCCTGACGGGGAGGTGTCGGCCCCCGCTCCACCACCGGACCGTGTCATATGGTCCCAGGAGTGGGAGGTGTCCGAAGAGGAGTTGGCCGGGGCTGTCAAACGCATGGGGGCACGTAACACCGCCCCCGGCCCCGACGGCATCCCCGGCCGCGCCTGGGTCTTGGCGCTCAGCGTCCTCGGGCCCCGTCTGCGCAGGCTCTTCACAGCCTGTTTGCAGACGGGGACCCTTCCACCACGGTGGAAGACCGGGCGGATGGTCCTCCTTCGCAAGGACAACAGGCCCGCAGAGTCGCCTTCTGCCTACAGGCCCATCGTGTTGCTGGACGAGGTCGGGAAGCTCTTTGAACGCATTGTTCACAAGCGCCTCGTCCAGCACCTGTCCCGTGATGGACCCGACCTGGCCGAGTGCCAGTTCGGCTTCCGGGAGGGACGATCTACCATCGACACAATCCAGCGCGTCAAGTCCCTCTCGGACTCGGCCACGTCCGGGGGAGGGGTGGCACTGGCGGTGTCTCTTGATATCAAGAACGCCTTTAACTCCCTCTCCTGGGCGGCCATCCGCGGGGCCCTCGAAAGTCACGAGGTGCCCATCTACCTGCGGATGGTGGTCGGAGACTACCTCCGGGACAGGGCCATCGTCTATGGTGGCCGCGATGGGTGTGTCAGGCGACAGATTAACCGTGGAGTACCCCAGGGGTCCGTCTTGGGTCCACTGTTGTGGAACCTGGGGTACAACGCGGCTCTGCGGGTGTCCCTGCCGGTCGGCGTGCACTTAACGTGCTACGCCGACGACACAATGGTGCTGGCCACCGGCAGGGACCGTGGGAGGACCATCCGCCGGGCGGAGGTCGCGGTCGCGGCCGTCGCCTCGCGGATCCGGGGCATGGGGTTGGAGTTGTCCCCTCAGAAGACCGAAATCGTCTTCTTCGAGGGTCGTAGGAGGGGCACTCCACCCCATAGCCTGGTGAGGATCGGGTCGTCCGACGTCCAGGTGGGCACCGACATTAAGTATCTTGGTGTCTACCTGGACAGCTCCTGGAGCTTCGTCCCGCATTTCGCTCGTCTGGCCACCAGGTTGGGTAGCCTAGTGACTCATCTGAGTCGCATCATGCCCAACCTTGGTGGTCCGGACGAGCGTGTGCGCCGCCTCTACTGTGGGGTAGTGAAGAGTGTGGCACTGTACGGTGCCCCCATCTGGGCCGACGCCTTAGCGGCCAGCCGGGGGAGCAAGTCGCTCCTCCGGAGGGAATGGCGACGCGCCGCAATACGCGTCATCAGGGGGTACCGTACGGTGTCATACGAGGCGGCCACCGCCCTGGCGGGTCTACCACCTTTGGAGTTCCTGGCGGCAGAAGACGCCTACGTCTACAGGCGCCTTCGTCTTGCCCGCCAGGACTCCAACCCGCCAGGGGAGGAGTTAAATCGGGACGAGCTGAGGCTCCAGGCCCGGCGGTCCACAATGGAATCGTGGAAGGAGTTATTGTCCCATGTCAGGGACCATTGGACCGTCGGGGCGGTCCTGCCCGTCTTAGACAGATGGGTGGGCCGTAGCTCCGGGCGACTTACGTTCCGAGCCACACAGGTGCTGACCGACCACGGGTGTTTCGGTCGGTACCTGTGCCGGATCGGTCGCGAGGCGGACCCGCGGTGCCACCACTGTGGCGCCGCGGTGGACTCGGCGCGGCACACTCTCATGGAGTGTCCTGCCTGGGAGGTGCCGCGTCGGGACTTAGCGGCGGAGGTGGGTCCGGACCTCTCGCTGCCGGCCATCCTGTCTCGGATGGTCGGTAGCGGGAGCGTCTGGCAGGCCATGATCACCTTTTGCGAGGGGGTCATGGTCGCGAAGGAGGCCGCCGAGCGCTCAAGGGAGCTTCTGCTCCCTGCTCGGCGTCGCCTGCGGGGTCGGCGTCTTGCACGTTTGCCCCGCCCCGCTCCACGGGGGGGACTCTCGCCTTCGGGCGGGGGTCGCTCCTAAGAACCCTTCGGGGAGCGGGACTTCGCCACCTCCGCCGCGCACCCAGCGTGCCACGGTGGTGGCACTTAGGCCCCAGGGGCCGTGGTCCCAGCACTTAGCTGGGCCACGGTATCGGGTGTGACGCACCCGGGGCTCCCAGTCGAACCGGGCCAAGCCTGGCCCGAGGCGTCGGCGACGCCCGTGCGGGGAGGACCCTCACCTCGGTGGGGGTCGTGCCCCACGTCTTTGCACGGGGGTCGTCCGGGGGGCGCGGCTGGGGCGATTGGGGGATCGCCTCAGCCATTGCACGCGCCCTCCGGGACGGGGGCGGTGGCCGGGTGACCGGGTCACCGCCCGTTACCCCGGATGGGGGGGTGTATCGTCGACCACCCTCCCAACGGGAAGGGGGTCCCCTCAGTCACCATAGGGGGCCCCGGCGCGGGGAGGGACCGGACGTGTTCGTCCAGAGTTCCCGGGCCCTCCCCAGCAGCGCCGAGGTAGGTCACCGTGGGGTTTTAGCCGGTAAGAGTCCGGCATACCCCCGGGGTTCCCCAGCCCCGGGGGATCCATGAGGATTTCCCCACGTAAAAAAAAAAAAAAAAAAAAAAAAAAAAAAAAAGGTTAGGTTAGGTTAGGTTAGGTTAGGTTAGGTTAGGTTAGGTTAGGTTAGGTTAGGTTAGGTTAGGTTAGGTTAGGTTTCCCCGTCTGGGTGCGGGTCAGAATACACCCAGGGTATACCCTGCCTGTCGTAAGAGGCGACTAAAAGGGTGCATCGCGGAAGCTGAGGTAGCCTCAGTGATGCTCCGGGGCGATGCCGGCGGGATCTTCGGATCCTGGCAGGGCCTCCCTTGCCGGTAAGGCCCGGAGTTGAGAGGTGAGAAGGTGGAAGCGGTGCGGGACGGGCTTTTTCGTTGACGACTCGGGCACGTTGGGGGTGGAATACATATATCAATCATGGATACACGCAACAAAGGGAAGAGATCTTACGGTGCAGGAGGCCTCGGAACCTCCAGTACCGGCGCAGTTTCGGGTGGTCAAGCGGGCCCGGCTGCGTCGTCATCTGGCAACCGTGGGACGTCCGTGGTGGAGGGCCAGGCCACGGCGTCTAAGGCTACTGGTTCCTCTGGGGCTGGGGGGACTTCTGCGAGGCCGCTGGCCGGTCTCGTGAGAGATTTAGCGGCGGGCAGCGCTGGTCGCTGGTCGCTGGGGATGGACTCGGACGACGAGGAGGGGTTGTCGGACAACTCCTTCTCGTGTCAGCTAGAGCCGACGTCCGGTGTAGTACGGAAGAGGGGCAGGCCCCCTACGACGGGAGAGTATGTTGGGCTGGCGGAGGCGAAGCGCGCCTATATGGAGCTTTGCCGGGAGGAGGAGGCGGTCCGGAGGGAGTTGGTGAGATCCGACCCCTCCCGCACCCCTCCGCCTCCTAGTAAGGCAGCTAAGCCTCTCCCGAACGAACGGGAGGTGAGGGAGGAAATGAGGAGCCGGCCGACGCCCGACCTCGGTGCTCTCATCTTGGAGCACGCCAAGGAGGTCGAGCGTGTGGCCGGCTCCTCTAAAAATCTAAGTGGGAGGTTCGTTCATCGCCTTCGGGAAAGTGCCCAGGCCCTTCGGTTGGCTGGCCTCGAGGCGATACAAAGAACTCATCGAGATGGGAGGGTTCAGGAGTTGGAGGAGGCGAACGAACGTCTCTCCTCCGAACTTGAGGACCTCAAGCGGGAGGTAGGTCGGCTCAGGCGGCAGCTTGAGTCTGCTACTCAAGACTCCCGAATGGAGGTGGAACCTCCCAGGGGGACATCTCCTCCTACTACGGGGGCACGGGGAGGCAGGTCCTCCCCGAGTACGGGTCCAGCCGCTGGCGGCTTGGACGTGGAGAGCATCATCTCCCGGGTAGGAGATATAATGGAGGCGAGATTCGCCGCTCTCAGGGGTGAGTTAAACCTCACCCTGGGAGCGGCGGGTCCCGCCTCCGGTTTGTTGTTGGGGGGTGGTTCGCTGGGGGAGGTTAGGGGGGACGGCGCGGGTACTCCCCGCGGTGTCCAGCCCGACCAACCACCGTCGGCCACCTCTCGCCCGGCGAAAGCCGGGAAAAAGGGACGGGGTAAGAGGGGGAAAGGGGGGGATACCGATGTCCCTCCCTCGGCTGAGTCCGCTGTGCGGGCCCAGTCCGGGGGTGGGGACTCCTGGGCGGAGGTGGTGGGTCGTAAGACTCCCACTTCTGCCCCGGTCCCACCCTCTTCCTCCTCGAAGAAGAGGAAGGTGAAGGGGAAGAAGTCGGCCCCGAAGGCCGGCTCCTGCCCCGAGAGGAAAAAAGTTGGTGTGCGTCTGGGTAGGCTTCCCAGGTCGGAGGCGGTGACTATCACCGTCCCGCCTGGGTGCTCCCAGACGCTCACCAACGCTATGTTGGTGGCGCGTAACGCCTTCGCCCTCGACGAGGTGGGCATCGAGGCGGTGAGGCCCAAGCGGGCCAAGACCGGTGCCCTCATTCTTGAGGTCGACGGCGAGGGGAGGGCGGAAAAGGCGGACAATCTCGCCATTCGCCTTACAGAGGTGTTAGAGCCTAGGGGCCTCAAGGTCGGCCGCCCGATGAAGTTCGTCGAACTGAGGGTGGTCGGGCTTGAGGACTCCGTCCGGGCCATTGAGGTCAAGGCGGCTCTTTCTAGGGAGGGTGGGTGCCCCATGGACCGGATCGTGGTCGGTACCATCCGGCGATCCGGCCCATTGGGCACCGTGTGGGCGAGATGCCCATTGGCGGGGGCTAAAAAGCTCTTCGCCAAGGGGGATCATATTCGGGTGGGGTGGGCTACAGCTCGAGTCGAGCTGCTCAAGCCCCGGCCGTTGCAGTGTTACCGCTGCCTCCAGCACGGTCACGTGCGGGCACGGTGCACTGCCGACGAGGACCGTAGCACTCTGTGCTATCGGTGTGGCGCTGCAGGCCACAAGGCGGCCGGGTGTCCGGCGGTGGCACCCAATTGTCCGCTTTGCGCGGACTTGGGTCTGCCGTCCGGGCACCGCTTGGGCAGCTCGGCCTGTAAGCCGCCCGTCCGAAAGGGCGGGCGTGGGGGGCCCTCGAGGGCCGGCACTACGGTGCCCAAGGGGCAGGCGGTCGCGCCTGATCGGGGTGGGGCTGCTCCTTCTCCGAAGGAGTAGACTCACCCCGATATGTCTCCCTTTCCCGGGAGACATCATCCCCCAGGGGCCGCGGCAACCGACCATCTGTTGCCGCGGTACGGGTAGTAGCGCACCCGGGGCCCGAGCTGTGATGGTGGAGGGCGGCCGTCTCGCCGAGTGTTTGAGCACCGCTCCACTCGAGTACTTCAAGGCGAGACGGTCGCCGGGGCTGCAGCATCGGTGAATGGGGATTCGCCGATGCATTGCACGCGGCCCGGGATGGCCGGCGATGTCGGCGTGGCCCCGACATCGCCGTCTTTAGCTGGGTAGGGGAGGCTCAGCCCTCCAACTTTCGGGAAGCGGGCGCCCTTCTGGCGCCCTTGCACGGGGAGGGTCTGGTTGTTGTTCGCAAGAGATCCCAGACTCTCCCCGGTAGTGCAGGGAGGGCCACCGTGGGGTTTTAGCCGGTAAGAGTCCGGCATAACCCCGGAGCTTCCCCAGCTCCGGGGTATCCATGATGGATTTCCCCACGTAAAAAAAAAAAAAAAAAAAAAAAGGTTAGGTTAGGTTAGGTTAGGTTAGGTTTTCCCCGTCTGGGTGCGGGTCAGAATACACCCAGGGTATACCCTGCCTGTCGTAAGAGGCGACTAAAAGGGTGCATCGCGGAAGCTGAGGTAGCCTCAGTGATGCTCCGGGGCGATGCCGGCGGGATCTTCGGATCCTGGCAGGGCCTCCCTTGCCGGTAAGGCCCGGAGTTGAGAGGTGAGAAGGTGGAAGCGGTGCGGGGCGGGACTTTTGTTGACGACTTCGGCACGTTCGGGGGGGAGTTTTATATATCAAATATGGAATCACGACATAAAGGGAGGAAAACTTACGGTGCAGGAGGCCTCGGAACCTCCAGTACCGGCGCAGTTTCGGGTGGTCAAGCGGGCCCGGCTGCGTCGTCATCTGGCAACCGTGGGACGTCCGTGGTGGAGGGCCAGGCCACGGCGTCTAGAGCTACTGGCTCCTCTGGGGATGGGGGGACTTCTTCAAGGCCGCTGGTCGGCCACGTGAAGGATCTCGCGGCGGGCAGCGCTGGTCGCTGGTCGCTCGGGATGGATTCCGACGACGAGGAGGGGTATTCGGACACATCCTTCTCGTGTCGGATGGAGCCTCCTGTAGTGAGGAAAAGGGGCAGGCCCCCTACTACAGGGGAGTACGTGGGATTGGCGGAGGCGAAGCGCGCCTATATGGAGCTTTGCCGGGAGGAGGAGGCAGTCCGGAGGGAGTTGGAGCGATCCGACCCCTCCCGGACTCCTCCGCCTCCAAGCAAAGGCGCTAAGCCTCTCCCGAATGAGCGGGAGGTGAGGGAGGAAATGAGGAACCGGCCGACGCCCGACCTCGGTGCTCTCATTTTGGAGCATGCGAAGGAGGTCGAGCGTGTGGCCGGCTCCTCAAAAAATTTGAGCGGCAAATTTGTGCATCGCCTCCGGGAGAGCGCACAGGCCCTTAGGCTTGCTGGACTTGAGGCGATCCAGCGCACACATCGGGATGGGCGTGTCCAGGAGTTGGAGGAGGCCAACGAAAGGCTCTCCTCCGAAATGGAAGACCTCAAGCGAGAGGTAGGAAGGCTGAAGAGGCAGCTGGATTCTGCCAGTCGGGAGCAATCCCAAATGGAGGTTGAGCCTCCAAGGGGAACATCTCCTCCCATCAGGGGAGCACGGGGAGGCAGGTCCTCCCCGGGTACGGGTCCGGCCGCTGGCGGCGTGGACGTAGAGGAGATTATCTCCCGTGTGGGAGATATGATGGAGGCGAGATTCGCCGCTCTCAGGGGTGAGTTGAACCTCAACCTGGGAGCGGCGGGTCCCGCCTCCGGATTGGTGTTGGGGGGTGGTTCGTTGGGGGAGGTTAGGGGGGACGGCGCGGGTACTCCCCGCGCCGCTCAGCCCGACCAACCGCCGTCGGCCACCCCTCGCCCGGCGAAAGCCGGGAAAAAGGGGCGGGGTAAGAGGGGAAATAGGGGGGTGACCGAGGTCCCTCCCTCGGCTGGGTCTGCTGTGCAGGCTCAGTCCGGGGGTGGGGACTCCTGGGCGGAGGTGGTGGGCCGCAAGGCTCCCACTTCTGCCCCGGTCCCACCCTCTTCCTCCTCGAAGAAGAGGAAGAGTAAGGGGAAGAAGTCGGCCGCGAAGGCCGGCTCCGGCCCCGAGAGGAAGAAAGTTGGTGTGCGTCTGGGCAGGCTTCCCAGGTCGGAGGCGGTAACTATTACCGTCCCGCCTGGGTGCACCCAGACGCTCACCAACGCTATGTTGGTGGCGAGAAACGCCTTCGCCCTTGACGAAGTGGGCATTGAGGCGGTGAGGCCCAAGCGGGCGAAGACGGGGGCCCTCATCCTGGAGGTTGAGGGAGAAGGGAGGGCGGAAAAGGCCGACCAACTGGCCTATCGCCTCACCGAGGTGTTGGAGCCCAGGGGCCTCAAGGTCGGCCGCCCAATGAAGCTCGTTGAGCTGAGGGTGGTCGGCCTTGAGGACTCGGTCCGCGCCATAGAGGTGAAGGCGGCCTTGTCGAGGGAGGGTGGGTGCCCAATGGACCCGATCGCGGTTGGCAACATCCAGCGATCGGGCCCATTGGGTACCGTGTGGGCGAGATGTCCACTCGCGGCGGCGAAAAAGATCTTCGCCAAGGGGGATAGGATACGGGTGGGGTGGGGTATAGCTCGGGTCGAGCTGCTCAAGCCCCGGCCGTTGCAGTGCTACCGCTGCCTCCAGCACGGTCACGTGCGGGCGCGGTGCACTGCCGACGAGGACCGTAGCACTTTGTGCTATCGGTGTGGCGCTGCAGGCCACAAGGCGGCCGGGTGTCCGGCGGCGATGCCCAACTGTCCGCTCTGCGCGGACTTGGGCCTGCCGTCCGGGCATCGCTTGGGCAGCTCGGCCTGTAAGCCGCCCGTCCGAAAGGGCGGGCGTGGGGAGCCCTCTAGGGCAGGCACTAAGGTGCCCAAGGGGCAGGCGGTTACGCCTGATCGGGGTGGGGCTGCTTCTTCTCCGAAGGAGTAGCCCTTCCCCGATATGTCTCCCTTTTCCGGGAGACATCATCCCCCAGGGGCCGCGGCAACCGACCACCTGTTGCCGCGGTACGGGTAGTAGCGCACCCGGGGCCCGAGCTACGGTGGAGGAGGGCGGCCGTCTTGCCGAGTGTTTGAGCACCGCTCCACTCGAGTACTTCAAGGCGAGGCGGTCGCCGGGGCTGCAGCATCGGCGAATGGGGGTTCGCCGATGCATTGCACGCGGCCCGGGATGGTCGGCGATGTCGGCGTGGCCCCGACATCGCCTACTTTAGTTGGGTAGGGGAGGCTCAGCCCTCCAACTTTTGGGAAGCGGGCGCCCTTCTGGCGCCCTTGCACGGGGAGGGTCTGGTTGTTGTTCGCAAGAGATCCCAGACTCTCCCCGGTAGTGCAGGGATGGCCACCGTGGGGTTTTAGCCGGTAAGAGTCCGGCATAACCCCGGAGCTTCCCCAGCTCCGGGGTATCCATGATGGATTTCCCCACGTAAAAAAAAAAAAAAAAAAAAAAAAAAAAAAAAAAAAAAAAAAAAAAAAAAAAAAAAAAAAAAAAAGGTTAGGTTAGGTTTCCCCCCCCCGTCTGGGTGCGGGTCAGAATACACCCAGGGTATACCCTGCCTGTCGTAAGAGGCGACTGAAAGGGTGCATCGCGGAAGCTGAGGTAGCCTCAGTGATGCTCCGGGGCGATGCCGGCGGGATCTTCGGATCCTGGCAGGGCCTCCCTTGCCGGTAAGGCCCGGAGTTGAGAGGTGAGAGGGTGGAAGCGGTGCGGGACGGGCTTTTTCGTTGACGACTCGGGCACGTTGGGGGTGGAATACATTTATTAAACATGGATACTCGATCTAAAGGGAAGAAAACTTACGGTGCAGGAGGCCTCGGAACCTCCAGTACCGGCGCAGTTTCGGGTGGTCAAGCGGGCCCGGCTGCGTCGTCATCTGGCAACCGTGGGACGTCCGTGGTGGAGGGCCAGGCCACGGCGTCTAGAGCTACTGGCTCCTCTGGGGAGGGGGGGACTTCTACTAGGCCGCTGGTCGGCCACGTGAAGGATCTCGCGGCGGGCAGCGCTGGTCGCTGGTCGCTCGGGATGGACTCCGACGACGAGGAGGGGTACTCCGATGCCTCTTTCTCTTGTCGGTTGGAGCCTCCCGTTGTAAGAAAAAGGGGCAGGCCCCCTACAACGGGAGAGTACGTGGGACTAGCTGAGGCGAAACGCGCCTACATGGAGCTCTGCCGGGAGGAGGAGGCGGTCCGGAGGGAGTTGGAGAGATCCGACCCCTCCCGGACCCCTCCGCCTCCTAGCAAGAGCGCAAAGCCTCTTCCAAACGAGCGCGAGGTGAGGGATCAAATGAGGCACCGGCCAACGCCCGACCTGGGTGCTCTAATTTTAGAGCATTCCAAGGAGGTTGAGCGCGTGGCCGGCTCCTCAAAAAATTTAAGTGGCAGATTCGTGCACCGCCTCAGGGAGAGTGCGCAGGCTCTCCGACTGGCTGGACTTGAGGCGATCCAGCGAACAGAGAGGGACGGGAGGGTGCAAGAGCTGGAGGAAGCCAATGATAGGCTCTCCTCCCAGCTCGAAGATTTAAGGAGGGAGGTGGGCAGGCTCAAACGCCAGCTAGAGGCTGCCACTCGGGAAGAACCCCGAATGGAGGCTGAGCCTCTCAGGGGGATATCACCTCCTATCACGGGGGCACGGGGAGGCAGGTCCTCCCCGAGTACGGGTCCAGCCGCTGGCGGCGTGGACGTGGAGGAGATCATCTCCCGTGTTGGAAATATGATGGAGGCGAGATTCGCCGCTCTCAGGGGTGAGTTGAACCTCACCCTGGGAGCGGCGGGTCCCGCCTCCGGATTGGAGATGGGGGGTGGTTCGTTGGGGGAGGTTAGGGGGGACGGCGCGGATACTCCCCGTGCTGCCCAGCCCGACCAACCACCGTCGGCCACCCCTCGCCCGGCGAAAGCCGGGAAAAAGGGACGGGGTAAGAGGGGGAATAGGGGGGTGTCCAATGTCCCTCCCTCGGCTGGGTCTGCTGTGCAGACTCAGTCCGGGGGTGGGGACTCCTGGGCGGAGGTGGTGGGCCGCAAGGCTCCCACTTCTGCCCCGGTCCCTCCCTCTTCCTCCTCGAAAAAGAAGAGGGTAAAGGGGAAGAAGTCGGCCGCGAAGGCCGGCTCCGGCCCCGATAAGAAGAAGGGGGGTGTGCGTCTGGGTAGGCTTCCCAGGTCGGAGGCGGTGACCATCACCGTCCCGCCTGGGTGCTCCCAGACGCTCACCAACGCAATGTTGGTGGCGCGGAACGCATTCGCCCTCGATGAGCTTGGCATCGAGGCGGTGAGGCCCAAGAGGGCCAAGACCGGAGCCCTCATCTTAGAGGTGGAGGGCGAGGGGAGGGCGGAAAAGGCCGACCAACTGGCCTATCGCCTCACCGAGGTGTTGGAACCGAGGGGCCTCAAGGTCGGCCGCCCGATGAAGCTCGTTGAGCTGAGGGTGGTCGGCCTTGAGGACTCGGTCCGCGCCATAGAGGTGAAGGCGGCCTTGTCAAGGGAGGGTGGGTGCCCCATGGACCGGATCGTCGTTGGAACCATCCAGCGATCCGGCCCATTGGGCACCGTGTGGGCGCGATGCCCACTTGCGGGCGCGAAGAAAATCTTCGCAAAGGGGGATAGGATACGGGTGGGGTGGGCAACAGCTCGGGTCGAGCTGCTCAAGCCCCGGCCGTTGCAGTGCTACCGCTGCCTCCAGCACGGTCACGTGCGGGCGCGGTGCACTGCCGACGAGGACCGTAGCACTTTGTGCTATCGGTGTGGCGCTGCAGGCCACAAGGCGGCCGGGTGTCCGGCGGCGGCGCCCAACTGTCCGCTCTGCGCGGACTTGGGTCTGTCGTCCGGGCATCGCTTGGGCAGCTCGGCCTGTAAGCCGCCCGTCCGAAAGGGCGGGCGTGGGGGGCCCTCGAGGGCCGGCACTTCTGTGCCCAAGGGGCAGGCGGTCGCGCCTGATCGGGGTGGGGCTGCTCCTTCTTCGAAGGAGTAGACCTTCCCCGATATGTCTCCCTTTCCCGGGAGACATCATCCCCCAGGGGCCGCGGCAACCGACCATCTGTTGCCGCGGTACGGGTAGTAGCGCACCCGGGGCCCGAGCTGTGGTGGTGGAGGGCGGCCGTCTCGCCGAGTGTTTGAGCTCCGCTCCACTCGAGTACTTCAAGGCGAGGCGGTCGCCGGGGCTGCAGCATCGGCGAATGGGGGTTCGCCGATGCATTGCACGCGGCCCGGGATGGTCGGCGATGTCGGCGTGGCCCCGACATCGCCGTCTTTAGCTGGGTAGGGGAGGCTCAGCCCTCCAACTTTTGGGAAGCGGGCGCCCTTCTGGCGCCCTTGCACGGGGAGGGTCTGGTTGTTGTTCGCAAGAGATCCCAGACTCTCCCCGGTAGTGCAGGGATGGCCACCGTGGGGTTTTAGCCGGTAAGAGTCCGGCATAACCCCGGAGCTTCCCCAGCTCCGGGGTATCCATGATGGATTTCCCCACGTAAAAAAAAAAAAAAAAAAAGGTTAGGTTTCCCCGTCTGGTCCCCGTCTGGGTGCGGGTCAGAATACACCCAGGGTATACCCTGCCTGTCGTAAGAGGCGACTAAAAGGGTGCATCGCGGAAGCTGAGGTAGCCTCAGTGATGCTCCGGGGCGATGCCGGCGGGATCTTCGGATCCTGGCAGGGCCTCCCTTGCCGGTAAGGCCCGGAGTTGAGAGGTGAGAAGGTGGAAGCGGTGCGGGGCGGGACTCTTTGTTGACGACTCGGGCACGTTGGGGGTGGAACTTTATATAACAATTATGGATACACGGAACAAAGGAAGGAAAACTTACGGTGCAGGAGGCCTCGGAACCTCCAGTACCGGCGCAGTCTCGGGTGGTCAAGCGGGCCCGGCTGCGTCGTCATCTGGCAACCGTGGGACGTCCGTGGTGGAGGGCCAGGCCACGGCGTCTAGAGCTACTGGCGCCTCTGGGGCTGGGGGGACTTTTGCGAGGCCGCTGGCCGGTCTCGTGAAAGATTTGGCGGCGGGCAGCGCTGGTCGCTGGTCCCTGGGAATGGACTCTGACGACGAGGAGGGGTTGTCAGACAGCTCTTTCTCGTGCCAGTTGGAGCAACCATCTGGTGTAGTACGGAAGAGGGGCAGGCCCCCAACAACCGGGGAGTATGTCGGGCTGGCGGAGGCTAAGCGAGCCTACATGGAGCTCTGCCGGGAGGAGGAGGCGGTCCGGAGGGAGTTGGAGCGATCCGATCCCTCCCGGACCCCTCCGCCTCCTAGTAAGGCTGCTAAGCCTCTCCCGAATGAGCGGGAAGTGCGGGAGGAAATGAGGAGCAGGCCGACGCCCGACCTCGGTGCTCTCATCTTGGAGCACGCTAAGGAGGTCGAGCGTGTGGCCGGCTCTTCCAAAAATCTAAGTGGGAGATTCGTACATCGCCTTCGGGAAAGTGCCCAGGCCCTTAGGCTTGCGGGACTCGAGGCGATACAGCGAACGGAGAGGGACGGGAGAGTTAAAGAGCTCGAGGAAGCCAACGATAGGCTCTCCTCCGAGCTCGATGGACTTAAGAGGGAGGTGGCTAGGTTCAGGCGGCAGCTTGAGTCTGCCACACGGGAGGAATCCCGCATGGAGGTGGAGCCTCCCAGGGGGAAATCTCCTCCTATCACGGGGGCACGGGGAGGCAGGTCCTCCCCGAGTACGGGTCAAGCCGCTGGCGGCGTTGACGTAGAGGAGATTATCTCCCGTGTGGGAGAGATGATGGAGGCGAGATTCGCCGCTCTCAGGGGTGAGTTGAACCTCACCCTGGGAGCGGCGGGTCCCGCCTCCGGCTTGGTGTTGGGGGGTGGTTCGTTGGGGGAGGTTAGGGGGGACGGTGCGGGTACTCCCCGTGCCGCCCAGCCCGACCAACCACCGTCGGCCACCCCTCGCCCGGCGAAAGCCGGGAAAAAGGGAAGGGGCAAGAGGGGGACTAGGGGGGTGACTGATGTCCCTCCCTCGGCTGGGTCTGCTGTGCAGGCTCAGTCCGGGGGTGGGGGCTCCTGGGCGGAGGTGGTGGGTCGTAAGACTCCCACTTCTGCCCCGGTCCCACCCTCGTCCTCCTCTAAGGAGAACAAGGGGAAGAAGAAGAAGGGGAAGAAGTCGGCCGGGAAGGCCGACTCCGGCCCCGCGAAGAATAAAGTTGGTGTGCGTCTGTGTAGGCTTCCCAGGTCGGAGGCGGTGACCATCACCGTCCCGCCTGGGTGCTCCCAGACGCTCACCAACGCTATGTTGGTGGCGCGCAACGCCTTCGCTCTTGATGAGCTGGGCATCGAGGCCGTTAGGCCCAAGAGGGCAAAGACCGGTGCCCTCATCTTAGAGGTTGAGGGGGAGGGGAGAGCGGAGAAGGCGGATCAACTCGCCTACCGCCTGACGGAGGTGTTAGAGCCGAGGGGCCTCAAGGTCGGCCGCCCAATGAAGCTCGTTGAGCTGAGGGTGGTCGGCCTTGAGGACTCGGTCCGGGCCATAGAGGTCAAGGCGGCTCTTTCAAGGGAGGGTGGGTGCCCAATGGACCCGATCGTGGTCGGTACCATCCGGCGATCCGGCCCATTGGGCACCGTGTGGGCTAGGTGCCCGCTCGCGGCGGCGAAGAAAATCTTCGCCAAGGGGGACAGGATACGGGTGGGGTGGGGTATAGCTCGGGTCGAGCTGCTCAAGCCCCGGCCGTTGCAGTGTTACCGCTGCCTCCAGCACGGTCACGTGCGGGCGCGGTGCACTGCCGACGAGGACCGTAGCACTCTGTGCTATCGGTGTGGCGCTGCAGGCCACAAGGCGGCCGGGTGTCCGGCGGCGGCGCCCAACTGTCCGCTCTGCGCGGACTTGGGTCTGCCGTCCGGGCACCGCTTGGGCAGCTCGGCCTGTAAGCCGCCCGTCCGAAAGGGCGGGCGTGGGGAGCCCTCTAGGGCAGGCACTAAGGTGCCCAAGGGGCAGGCGGTTGCGCCTGATCGGGGTGGGGCTGCTCCTTCTCCGAAGGAGTAGACCCGCCCCGATATGTCTCCCTTTCCCGGGAGACATCATCCCCCAGGGGCCGCGGCAACCGACCATCTGTTGCCGCGGTACGGGTAGTAGCGCACCCGGGGCCCGAGCTACGGTGGAGGAGGGCGGCCGTCTCGCCGAGTGTTTGAGCACCGCTCCACTCGTGTACTTCCAGGCGAGGCGGTCGCCGGGGCTGCAGCATCGGCGAATGGGGGTTCGCCGATGCATTGCACGCGGCCCGGGACGGTCGGCGATGTCGGCGTGGCCCCGACATCGCCGTCTTTAGATGGGTAGGGGAGGCATTGCCCTCCAACTTTTGGGAAGCGGGCGCCCTTCTGGCGCCCTTGCACGGGGAGGGTCTGGTTGTTGTTCGCAAGAGATCCCAGACTCTCCCCGGTAGTGCAGGGATGGCCACCGTGGGGTTTTAGCCGGTAAGAGTCCGGCATAACCCCGGAGCTTCCCCAGCTCCGGGGTATCCATGATGGATTTCCCCACGTTAAAAAAAAAAAAAAAAAAAAAAAAAAAAAGGTTTCCCCGTCTGGGTGCGGGTCAGAATACATCCAGGGTACACCCTGCCTGTCGTAAGAGGCGACTAAAAGGGTGCATCGCGGAAGCTGAGGTAGCCTCAGTGATGCTCCGGGGCGATGCCGGCGGGATCTTCGGATCCTGGCAGGGCCTCCCTTGCCGGTAAGGCCCGGAGTTGAGAGGTGAGAAGGTGGAAGCGGTGCGGGATGGGACTTTCGTTGACGACATGGGCACGTTCGGGGGGGAGTTTTATATATAACAATTATGGAAACACGGCATAAGGGAAAGAAAACTTACGGTGCAGGAGGCCTCGGAACCTCCAGTACCGGCGCAGTTTCGGGTGGTCAAGCGGGCCCGGCTGCGTCGTCATCTGGCAACCGTGGGACGTCCGTGGTGGAGGGCCAGGCCACGGCGTTTGAGGCTACTGGTTCCTCTGGGGCTGGGGGGAATTTTGCGAGGCCGCTGGCCGGCCTCGTCAAGGATTTGGCGGCGGGCAGCGCTGGACGCTGGTCGCTGGGGATGGACTCAGACGACGAGGAGGGGTTCTCTGACGCGTCCTTCTCTTGTCGTTTGGAGCCTCCCGTTGTGAGAAAAAGGGGCAGGCCCCCTACAACGGGAGAGTATGTTGGGCTCGCGGAGGCGAAGCGCGCCTACATGGAGCTTTGCCGGGAGGAGGAGGCGGTCCGGAGGGAGTTGGAGCGACCCGATCCCTCCAGGGCCCCTCCGCCTCCTAGCAAGAGCGCCAAGCCGCTTCCCAACGAGCGCGAGGTAAGGGAGGAAATTAGGAACCGGCCGACGCCCGACCTCGGTGCTCTTATTCTGGAGCACTCGAAGGAGGTCGAGCGTGTGGCCGGCTCCTCTAAAAATCTAAGTGGGAGGTTCGTTCATCGCCTTCGGGAAAGTGCCCAGGCCCTTCGGCTTGCGGGACTTGAGGCGATTCAGCGGACCCATAGGGATGGGCGCGTCCAGGAGCTGGAGGAGGCAAACGAAAGGCTCTCCTCCGAACTTGAGGATCTCAAGCGGGAGGTGGGCAGGCTTAAGCGTCAGCTCGAGTCTGGCGCTCGGGAGGATTCCCGAATGGAGGTGGTGCCTCCCAGGGGGATATCTCCTCCTATCACGGTGGCGCGGGGAGGCAGGTCCTCCCCGAGTACGGGTCCAGCCGCTGGCGGCTTGGACGTGGAGAGCATCATCTCCCGGGTGGGAGATATGATGGAGGCGAGATTCGCCGCTCTCAGGGGTGAGCTGAACCTCGCCCTGGGAGCGGCGGGTCCCGCCTCCGGTTTGGTGTTGGGGGGTGGTTCGTTGGGGGAGGTTAGGGGGGACGGCGCGGGTACTCCCCGTGCTGCCCAGCCCGACCAACCACCGTCGGCCACCCCTCGCCCGGCGAAAGCCGGGAAAAAGGGACGGGGTAAGAGGGGGAAGAGGGGGGTGACCGATGTCCCTCCCTCGGCTGAGTCCGCTGTGCGGGCTCAGTCCGGGGGTGGGGACTCCTGGGCGGGGGTGGTGGGCCGCAAGGCTCCCACCTCTGCCCCGGTCCCTCCCTCTTCCTCCTCGAAGAAGAGGAAGGTGAAGGGGAAGAAGTCGGCCGGTAAGGCCGGCTCCGGCCCCGATAAGAAGAAGGGGGGTGTGCGGCTGGGTAGGCTTCCCAGGTCGGAGGCGGTGAGCATCACCGTCCCGCCTGGGTGCTCCCAGACGCTCACCAACGCGATGTTGGCGGCGAGGAACGCCTTTGCCCTGGACGAGGTGGGCATCGAGGCGGTGAGGCCCAAGCGGGCTAAGACTGGGGCTCTCATTCTTGAGATTGAGGGGGAGGGGAGAGCGGAGAAGGCGGATCAGCTCGCCTACCGCTTAACGGAGGTCTTGGAGCCGAAGGGCCTCAAGGTCGGCCGCCCGATGAAGTTCGTCGAACTGAGGGTGGTCGGGCTTGAGGACTCCGTCCGGGCCATTGAGGTCAAGGCGGCTCTTTCTAGGGAGGGTGGGTGCCCCATGGACCGGATCGTGGTCGGTACCATCCGGCGATCCGGCCCATTGGGCACCGTGTGGGCGAGATGCCCATTGGCGGGGGCTAAAAAGCTCTTCGCCAAGGGGGATCATATTCGGGTGGGGTGGGCTACAGCTCGGGTCGAGCTGCTCAAGCCCCGGCCGTTGCAGTGTTACCGCTGCCTCCAGCACGGTCACGTGCGGGCGCGGTGCACTGCCGACGAGGACCGTAGCACTTTGTGCTATCGGTGTGGCGCTGCAGGCCACAAGGCGGCCGGGTGTCCGGCGGCGGCGCCCAACTGTCCGCTCTGTGCGGACTTGGGTCTGCCGTCCGGGCACCGCTTGGGCAGCTCGGCCTGTAAGCCGCCCGTCCGAAAGGGCGGGCGTGGGGGGCCCTCGAGGGCCGGCACTACGGTGCCCAAGGGGCAGGCGGTTGCGCCTGATCGGGGTGGGGCTGCTCCTTCTCCGAAGGAGTAGACTCACCTCGATATGTCTCCCTTTTCCGGGAGACATCATCCCCCAGGGGCCGCGGCAACCGACCACCTGTTGCCGCGGTACGGGTAGTAGCGCACCCGGGGCCCGAGCTGTGGTGGTGGAGGGCGGCCGTCTCGCCGAGTGTTTGAGCACCGCTCCACTCGAGTACTTCCAGGCGAGGCGGTCGCCGGGGCTGCAGCATCGGCGAATGGGGGTTCGCCGATGCATTGCACGCGGCCCGGGACGGTCGGCGATGTCGGCGTGGCCCCGACATCGCCGTCTTTAGCTGGGTAGGGGAGGCTCAGCCCTCCAACTTTTGGGAAGCGGGCGCCCTTCTGGCGCCCTTGCACGGGGAGGGTCTGGTTGTTGTTCGCAAGAGATCCCAGACCCTCCCCGGTAGTGCAGGGATGGCCACCGTGGGGTTTTAGCCGGTAAGAGTCCGGCATAACCCCGGAGCTTCCCCAGCTCCGGGGTATCCATGATGGATTTCCCCACGTAAAAAAAAAAAAAAAAAAAAAAGGTTAGGTTAGGTTCCCCGTTCCCCGTCTGGGTGCGGGTCAGAATACACCCAGGGTATACCCTGCCTGTCGTAAGAGGCGACTAAAAGGGTGCATCGCGGAAGCTGAGGTAGCCTCAGTGATGCTCCGGGGCGATGCCGGCGGGATCTTCGGATCCTGGCAGGGCCTCCCTTGCCGGTAAGGCCCGGAGTTGAGAGGTGAGAAGGTGGAAGCGGTGCGGGATGGGTTTCTTGTTGACGACACGGGCACGTTGGGGGCGGAATTTTACATTAACTATGGATACACGACATAAAGGAAGGAAATCTTACGGTGCAGGAGGCCTCGGAACCTCCAGTACCGGCGCAGTTTCGGGTGGTCAAGCGGGCCCGGCTGCGTCGTCATCCGGCAACCGTGGGACGTCCGTGGTGGAGGGCCAGGCCACGGCGTCTAGAGCTACTGGCGCCTCTGGGGATGGGGGGAATACTTCGAGGCCGCTGGTCGGCCACGTTAAGGATCTCGCGGCGGGCAGCGCTGGTCGCTGGTCGCTCGGGATGGACTCCGACGACGAGGAGGGGTACTCGGATGCCTCCCTCTCGTGTCGGATGGAACCTCCTGTGGTGAGGAAGAGGGGCAGGCCCCCTACCACTGGGGAGTATGTGGGGTTGGCGGAGGCGAAGCGCGCCTATATGGAACTTTGCCGGGAGGAGGAGGCGGTCCGGAGGGAATTGGAGCGATCCGACCCCTCCCGGACTCCTCCGCCTCCTAGCAAAGGCGCTAAGCCTCTCCCGAATGAGCGGGAAGTGCGGGAACAGATGAGGCACCGGCCGACGCCCGACCTCGGTGCTCTAATCTTGGAGCACTCGAAGGAGGTCGAGCGTGTGGCCGGCTCATCAAAGAACCTGAGTGGCCGATTTGTGCATCTCCTGCGGGAGAGTGCGCAGGCCCTCAGGTTGGCTGGGCTGGAGGCTATCCAGCGGACGGAGAGAGACGGGAGAGTAAAAGAGCTGGAGGAAGCCAACGATAGGCTCTCCTCCGAGCTCGAGGATCTGAGGAGGGAGGTCGGGAGGCTCAAGCGGCAGCTCGGGCCTTCCACTCGGGAGGAATCCCGTATGGAGGTGGAACCTCCCAGGGGGACATCTCCTATCACAGGGGCACGGGGAGGCAGGTCCTCCCCGAGTACGGGTCCAGCCGCTGGCGGTATGGACATGGAGAATATCATCTCCCGGGTGGGAGATATGATGGAGGCGAGATTCGCCGCTCTCGGGGGGGAGTTGAACCTCACCCTGGGAGCGGCGTGTCCCGCCTCCGGATTGGTGTTGGGGGGTGGTTCGTTGGGGGAGGTTAGGGGGGACGGTGCGGGTACTCCCCGTGCCGCCCAGCCCGACCAACCACCGTCGGCCACCCCTCGCCCGGCGAAAGCCGGGAAAAAGGGAAGGGGCAAGAGGGGGAATAGGGGGGTTATCAATGTCCCTCCCTCGGCTGAGTCTGCTGTGCGGGCCCAGTCCGGGGGTGGGGACTCCTGGGCGGAGGTGGTGGGTCGTAAGACTCCCACTTCTGCCCCGGTCCCTCCCTCGTCCTCCTCGAAGGTGACTAAGGGGAAGAAAAATAAGGGGAAGAAGTCGGCCGCGAAGGCCGGCTCCGGCCCCGCGAAGAAGAAGGTTGGTGTGCGTCTGGGTAGGCTTCCCAGGTCGGAGGCGGTGACCATCACCGTCCCGCCTGGGTGCTCCCAGACGCTCACCAACGCAATGTTGGTGGCTAGAAATGCCTTCGCTCTTGATGAGCTGGGCATTGAGGCCGTGAGGCCCAAGCGGGCGAAAACTGGAGCCCTCATTCTTGAGGTGGAGGGCGAGGGGAGGGCAGAGAAGGCGGATGAACTCGCCTACCGCCTGTCGGAGGTGTTAGAGCCGAAGGGCCTCAAGGTCGGCCGCCCAATGAAGCTCGTTGAGCTGAGGGTGGTCGGCCTTGAGGACTCCGTCCGGGCTATAGAAGTCAAGGCGGCTCTGTCGAGGGAGGGTGGGTGCCCAATGGACCGGATCGTGGTTGGTACCATCCAGCGATCCGGCCCATTGGGCACCGTGTGGGCGCGATGCCCACTTGCGGGCGCGAAGAAGCTCTTCGCAAAAGGGGACCGGATACGGGTGGGGTGGGCAACAGCTCGGGTCGAGCTGCTCAAGCCCCGGCCGTTGCAGTGCTACCGCTGCCTCCAGCACGGTCACGTGCGGGCGCGGTGCACTGCCGACGAGGACCGTAGCACTTTGTGCTATCGGTGTGGCGCTGCAGGCCACAAGGCGGCCGGGTGTCCGGCGGCTGCGCCCAACTGTCCGCTCTGCGCGGACTTGGGTCTGCCGCCCGGGCATCGCTTGGGCAGCTCGGCCTGTAAGCCGCCCGTCCGCAAGGGCGGGCGTGGGGGGCCCTCGAGGGCCGGCACTACGGTGCCCAAGGGGCAGGCCGTTGGGCCTGATCGGGGTGGGACTGCTCCTTCTCCGAAGGAGTAGACTCACCCCGATATGTCTCCCTTTCCCGGGAGACATCATCCCCCAGGGGCCGCGGCAACCGACCACCTGTTGCCGCGGTACGGGTAGTAGCGCACCCGGGGCCCGAGCTGTGGTGGTGGAGGGCGGCCGTCTCGCCGAGTGTTTGAGCACCGCTCCACTCGAGTACTTCCAGGCGTGGCGGTCGCCGGGGCTGCAGCATCGGCGAATGGGGATTCGCCGATGCATTGCACGCGGCCCGGGATGGTCGGCGATGTCGGCGTGGCCCCGACATCGCCGTCTTTAGATGGGTAGGGGAGGCTCAGCCCTCCAACTTTTCGGGAAGCGGGCGCCCTTCTGGCGCCCTTGCACGGGGAGGGTCTGGTTGTTGTTCGCAAGAGATCCCAGACTCTCCCCGGTAGTGCAGGGATGGCCACCGTGGGGTTTTAGCCGGTAAGAGTCCGGCATAACCCCGGAGCTTCCCCAGCTCCGGGGTATCCATGACGGATTTCCCCACGTAAAAAAAAAAAAAAAAAAAAAAAAAAAAAAAAAAAAAAAAAAAAAAAAAAAGGTTAGGTTCCCCGTCCCCGTCTGGGTGCGGGTCAGAATACACCCAGGGTATACCCTGCCTGTCGTAAGAGGCGACTAAAAGGGTGCATCGCGGAAGCTGAGGTAGCCTCAGTGATGCTCCGGGGCGATGCCGGCGGGATCTTCGGATCCTGGCAGGGCCTCCCTTGCCGGTAAGGCCCGGAGTTGAGGGGTGAGAAGGTGGAAGCGGTGCGGGGCGGGACTTTTGTTGACGACTCGGGCACGTTGGGGGAGGAATTTATATAACAACCATGGCATCACGACATAAAGGAGGGAAAACTTACGGTGCAGGAGGCCTCGGAACCTCCAGTACCGGCGCAGTTTCGGGTGGTCAAGCGGGCCCGGCTGCGTCGTCATCTGGCAACCGTGGGACGTCCGTGGTGGAGGGCCAGGCCACGGCGTCTAAGGCTACTGGTTCCTCTGGGGCTGGGGGGACTTTTGCGAGGCCGCTGGCCGGTCTCGTCAAAGACTTAGCGGCGGGCAGCGCTGGACGCTGGTCGCTGGGGATGGACTCTGACGACGAGGAGGGGTTTTCGGACGCCTCTCTCTCGTGTCGGTTAGAGCCTCCTGTTGTAAGAAAGAGGGGCAGGCCCCCTACAACGGGGGAGTATGTGGGGTTGGCGGAGGCGAAGCGCGCCTATATGGAGCTTTGCCGGGAGGAGGAGGCGGTCCGGAGGGAGTTGGAGCGATCCGACCCCTCCCGGACTCCTCCGCCTCCTAGCAAAGGCGCTAAGCCTCTCCCGAATGAGCGGGAAGTGCGGGAACAGATGAGGCACCGGCCGACGCCCGACCTCGGTGCTCTAATTTTGGAGCACTCGAAGGAGGTCGAGCGGGTGGCCGGCTCATCCAAAAATTTGAGTGGCAGGTTTGTTCACCGCCTGCGGGAGAGTGCGCAGGCCCTCCGGTTAGCCGGACTGGAAGCAATCCTGCGCACAGAAAGGGACGGTAGAGTGAAAGAGTTGGAGGAAGCCAACGATAGGCTCTCCTCCGAACTCGAAGACTTAAGGAGAGAGGTGGCAAGACTGAAGAGGCAACTCGAGTCTTCCACTAGGGAGCAATCCCAAATGGAGGTGGAACCTCCGAGGGGCGTATCACCGCCCATCACGGGGGCACGGGGAGGCAGGTCCTCCCCGAGTATGGGTCCAGCCGCTGGCGGCGTGGACGTGGAGACCATCATCTCCCGGGTGGGAGATATGATGGAGGCGAGATTCGCCGCTCTCAGGGGTGAGTTGAACCTCACCCTGGGAGCGGCGGGTCCCGCCTCCGGTTTGGTGTTGGGGGGTGGTTCGTTGGGGGAGGTTAGGGGGGACGGTGCGGGTACTCGCCGTGCCGCCCAGCCCGACCAACCACCGTCGGCCACCTCTCGCCCGGCGAAAGCCGGGAAAAAGGGGCGGGGTAAGAGGGGGACTAGGGGGGTGACTGATGTCCCTCCCTCGGCTGGGTCTGCTGTGCAGGCTCAGTCCGGGGGTGGGGGCTCCTGGGCGGAGGTGGTGGGTCGTAAGACTCCCACTTCTGCCCCGGTCCCACCCTCGTCCTCCTCTAAGGAGAACAAGGGGAAGAAGAAGAAGGGGAAGAAGTCGGCCGGGAAGGCCGACTCCGGCCCCGCGAAGAAGAAAGTTGGTGTGCGTCTGGGTAGGCTGCCCAGGTCGGAGGCGGTGACTATCACCGTCCCGCCTGGGTGCTCCCAGACGCTCACCAACGCTATGTTGGCGGCGCGTAACGCCTTTGCTCTCGATGAGCTGGGCATTGAGGCCGTGAGGCCCAAGCGGGCTAAAACCGGGGCCCTCATCTTAGAGGTTGAGGGCGAGGGGAGGGCCGAGAAGGCCGACGAACTGGCCTACCGCCTCACGGAGGTGCTGGAGCCGAAGGGCCTCAAGGTCGGCCGCCCAATGAAGCTCGTTGAGCTGAGGGTGGTCGGCCTTGAGGACTCGGTCCGCGCCATCGAAGTGAAGGCGGCCTTGTCGCGGGAGGGTGGGTGCCCCATGGACCGGATCGTCGTTGGAACCATCCAGCGATCCGGCCCATTGGGCACCGTGTGGGCTAGGTGCCCACTCGCGGGGGCGAAGAAGCTCTTCGCCAAGGGGGATCGAATACGGGTGGGGTGGGCGACAGCTCGGGTCGAGCTGCTCAAGCCCCGGCCGTTGCAGTGCTACCGCTGCCTTCAGCACGGTCACGTGCGGGCACGGTGCACTGCCGACGAGGACCGTAGCACTTTGTGCTATCGGTGTGGCGCTGCAGGTCACAAGGCGGCCGGGTGTCCGGCGGCGGCGCCCAACTGTCCGCTTTGCGCGGACTTGGGTCTGTCGTCCGGGCACCGCTTGGGCAGCTCGGCCTGTAAGCCGCCCGTCCGTAAGGGCGGGCGTGGGGGGCCCTCGAGGGCCGGCACTTCGGTGCCCAAGGGGCAGGCGGTTGCGCCTGATCGGGGTGGGGCTGCTCCTTCTCCGAAGGAGTAGCCCTTCCCCGATATGTCTCCCTTTTCCGGGAGACATCATCCCCCAGGGGCCGCGGCAACCGACCACCTGTTGCCGCGGTACGGGTAGTAGCGCACCCGGGGCCCGAGCTGTGGTGGTGGAGGGCGGCCGTCTCGCCGAGTGTTTGAGCACCGCTCCACTCGAGTACTTCCAGGCGAGGCGGTCGCCGGGGCTGCAGCATCGGCGAATGGGGGTTCGCCGATGCATTGCACGCGGCCCGGGACGGTCGGCGATGTCGGCGTGGCCCCGACATCGCCGTCTTTAGCTGGGTAGGGGAGGCTCAGCCCTCCAACTGTTGGGAAGCGGGCGCCCTTCTGGCGCCCTTGCACGGGGAGGGTCTGGTTGTTGTTCGCAAGAGATCCCAGACTCTCCCCGGTAGTGCAGGGATGGCCACCGTGGGGTTTTAGCCGGTAAGAGTCCGGCATAACCCCGGAGCTTCCCCAGCTCCGGGGTATCCATGATGGATTTCCCCACGTAAAAAAAAAAAAAAAAAAAAAAAGGTTAGGTTCCCCGTCTGGGTGCGGGTCAGAATACACCCAGGGTATACCCTGCCTGTCGTAAGAGGCGACTAAAAGGGTGCATCGCGGAAGCTGAGGTAGCCTCAGTGATGCTCCGGGGCGATGCCGGCGGGATCTTCGGATCCTGGCAGGGCCTCCCTTGCCGGTAAGGCCCGGAGTTGAGAGGTGAGAAGGTGGAAGCGGTGCTGGACGGGACTTTTTGTTGACGACACGGGCACGTTGGGGGAGGAATTTTATAATTATGGAATTACGAACCAAGGATAGGAAAACTTACGGTGCAGGAGGCCTCGGAACCTCCAGTACCGGCGCAGTCTCGGGTGGTCAAGCGGGCCCGGCTGCGTCGTCATCTGGCAACCGTGGGACGTCCGTGGTGGAGGGCCAGGCCACGGCGTTTAAGGCTACTGGTTCCTCTGGGGCTGGGGGGAATTCTGCGAGGCCGCTGGCCGGCCTCGTGAAGGATTTAGCGGCGGGCAGCGCTGGTCGCTGGTCGCTTGGAATGGATTCCGACGACGAGGAGTGTTATTCGGACACCTCGTACTCGTGTCGGATGGAGCCTCCTGTTGTGAGGAAAAGGGGCAGGCCCCCTACAACAGGAGAGTATGTTGGATTGGCGGAGGCGAAGCGCGCCTATATGGAACTTTGCCGGGAGGAGGAGGCGGTCCGGAGGGAGTTGGAGCGATCCGACCCCTCCCGGACTCCTCCGCCTCCTAGCAAAGGCGCTAAGCCTCTCCCGAATGAGCGGGAAGTGCGGGAGCAGATGAGGCACCGGCCGACGCCCGACCTCGGTGCTCTAATCTTAGAGCACTCGAAGGAGGTCGAGCGCGTGGCCGGCTCATCCAAGAATTTAAGTGGCCGATTTGTGCATCTCCTGCGGGAGAGTGCGCAGGCCCTCCGACTGGCTGGACTGGAGGCGATCCAGCGGACAGAGAGGGACGGGAGGGTGAAAGAGCTCGAGGAGTCTAATGATAGACTTTCCTCTGAGCTTGAGGATTTAAGGAGGGAGGTGGGCAGACTCAAACGTCAGCTCGAGTCTGCCACTCGGGAGGAATCGCGAATGGAGGTAGAGCCTCCCAGGGGGACAACACCTCCTATCATGGGGGCACGGGGAGGCAGGTCCTCCCCGAGTACGGGTCCAGCCGCTGGCGGCGTGGACGTAGAGATGATTATCTCCCGAGTGGGAGAGATGATGGAGGCGAGATTCGCCGCTCTCAGGGGTGAGTTGAACCTCACCCTGGGAGCGGCGGGTCCCGCCTCCGGATTGGAGTTGGGGGGTGGTTCTTTGGTGGAGGTTAGGGGGGACAGCGGGGGGACTCCCCGCGCTGCCCAGCCCGACCAACCACCGTCGGCCACCACTCGCCCGGCGAAAGCCGGGAAAAAGGGACGGGCTAAGAGGGGTAAAGGGGTGGTGACTTCTGTCCCTCCCTCGGCTGGGTCTGCTGTGCAGGCTCAGTCCGGGGGCGGGGACTCCTGGGCGGAGGTGGTGGGTCGTAAGACTCCCACTTCTGCCCCGGTCCCACCCTCTTCCTCCTCGAAAAAGAGGAAGACTAAGGGGAAGAAGTCGGCCGCGAAGGCCGGCTCCGGCCCCGAAAAGAGGAAAGGTGGTGTGCGTCTGGGTAGGCTGCCCAGGTCGGAGGCGGTAACTATTACCGTCCCGCCTGGGTGCTCCCAGACGCTCACCAACGCGATGTTGGTGGCGCGGAACGCATTCGCCCTCGATGAGCTTGGCATCGAGGCGGTGAGGCCCAAGAGGGCCAAGACCGGAGCCCTCATCTTAGAGGTGGAGGGCGAGGGGAGGGCGGAAAAGGCCGACCAACTGGCCTATCGCCTCACCGAGGTGTTGGAACCGAGGGGCCTCAAGGTCGGCCGCCCGATGAAGCTCGTTGAGCTGAGGGTGGTCGGCCTTGAGGACTCGGTCCGCGCCATCGAGGTGAAGGCGGCCTTGTCGCGGGAGGGTGGGTGCCCAATGGACCCGATCGCGGTTGGCAACATCCAGCGATCGGGCCCATTGGGCACCGTGTGGGCGAGATGTCCACTCGCGGCGGCGAAGAAAATTTTCGCCAAAGGGGATCGTATACGGGTGGGGTGGGGTATAGCTCGGGTCGAGCTGCTCAAGCCCCGGCCGTTGCAGTGCTACCGCTGCCTCCAGCACGGTCACGTGCGGGCGCGGTGCACTGCCGACGAGGACCGTAGCACTTTGTGCTATCGGTGTGGCGCTGCAGGCCACAAGGCGGCCGGGTGTCCGGCGGCGGCGCCCAACTGTCCGCTCTGCGCGGACTTGGGTCTGCCGTCCGGGCACCGCTTGGGCAGCTCGGCCTGTAAGCCGCCCGTCCGTAAGGGCGGGCGTGGGGGGCCCTCGAGGGCCGGCACTTCGGTGCCCAAGGGGCAGGCCGTTGCGCCTGATCGGGGTGGGGCTGCTCCTTCACCGAAGGAGTAAACTCACCCCGATATGTCTCCCTTTCCCGGGAGACATCATCCCCCAGGGGCCGCGGCAACCGACCATCTGTTGCCGCGGTACGGGTAGTAGCGCACCCGGGGCCCGAGCTAAGGTGGCGGAGGGCGGCCGTCTCGCCGAGTGTTTGAGCACCGCTCCACTCGAGTACTTCAAGGCGAGGCGGTCGCCGGGGCTGCAGCATCGGCGAATGGGGGTTCACCGATGCATTGCACGCGGCCCGGGACGGTCGGCGATGTCGGCGTGGCCCCGACATCGCCGTCTTTAGCTGGGTAGGGGAGGCTCAGCCCTCCAACTTTTGGGAAGCGGGCGCCCTTCTGGCGCCCTTGCACGGGGAGGGTCTGGTTGTTGTTCGCAAGAGATCCCAGACTCTCCCCGGTAGTGCAGGGATGGCCACCGTGGGGTTTTAGCCGGTAAGAGTCCGGCATAACCCCGGAGCTTCCCCAGCTCCGGGGTATCCATGATGGATTTCCCCACGTAAAAAAAAAAAAAAAAAAAGGTTAGGTTAGGTTAGGTATCCCCTCCCCTTGGGAAGCGGGCGCCCTTCTGGCGCCCTTGCACGGGGAGGGTCTGGTTGTTGTTCGCAAGAGATCCCAGACTCTCCCCGGTAGTGCAGGGATGGCCACCGTGGGGTTTTAGCCGGTAAGAGTCCGGCATAACCCCGGAGCTTCCCCAGCTCCGGGGTATCCATGATGGATTTCCCCACGTAAAAAAAAAAAAAAAAAAAAAAGGTATCCCCTCCCCGTCTGGGTGCGGGTCAGAATACACCCAGGGTATACCCTGCCTGTCGTAAGAGGCGACTAAAAGGGTGCATCGCGGAAGCTGAGGTAGCCTCAGTGATGCTCCGGGGCGATGCCGGCGGGATCTTCGGATCCTGGCAGGGCCTCCCTTGCCGGTAAGACCCGGAGTTGAGAGGTGAGAAGGTGGAAGCGGTGCTGGACGGGATTCTTGTTGACGACACGGGCACGTTAGGGGTGGATTTATTTAAAACAATTATGGACTTACGACCCAAGGGAAAGAAAACTTACGGTGCAGGAGGCCTCGGAACCTCCAGTACCGGCGCAGTTTCGGGTGGTCAAGCGGGCCCGGCTGCGTCGTCATCTGGCAACCGTGGGACGTCCGTGGTGGAGGGCCAGGCCACGGCGTTTAAGGCTACTGGTTCCTCTGGGGCTGGGGGGAATTCTGCGAGGCCGCTGGCCGGCCTCGTGAAGGATTTAGCGGCGGGCAGCGCTGGTCGCTGGTCGCTCGGAATGGATTCCGACGACGAGGAGTGTTATTCGGACACCTCGTACTCGTGTCGGATGGAGCCTCCTGTTGTGAGGAAGAGGGGCAGGCCCCCTACCACTGGGGAGTATGTGGGGTTGGCGGAGGCGAAGCGCGCCTATATGGAGCTTTGCCGGGAGGAGGAGGCGGTCCGGAGGGAGTTGGAGCGATCCGACCCCTCCCGGACTCCTCCGCCTCCTAGTAAAGGCGCTAAGCCTCTCCCGAATGAGCGGGAAGTGCGGGAGCAGATGAGGCACCGGCCGACGCCCGACCTCGGTGCTCTAATTTTGGAGCATTCCAAGGAGGTTGAGCGCGTGGCCGGCTCATCCAAGAATTTAAGTGGCCGATTTGTGCATCTCCTGCGGGAGAGTGCGCAGGCCCTCCGACTGGCTGGACTGGAGGCGATCCAGCGGACAGAGAGGGACGGGAGGGTGAAAGAGCTCGAGGAGGCTAATGACAGGCTTTCCTCAGAGCTTGAAGATTTAAGAAGAGAAGTGGGTAGACTCAAACGTAATCTCGAGTCTGCCAATCGGGAGGAATCTCGAATGGAGGTAGAGCCTCCCAGGGGGTCCACTCCTCCTACCACGGGAGCACGGGGAGGCAGGTCCTCCCCGGGTACGGGTCCAGCCGCTGGCGGCGTGGACGTGGAGATGATTATCTCCCGTGTGGGAGATATGATGGAGGCGAGATTCGCCGCCCTCAGGGGTGAGTTGAACCTCACCCTGGGAGCGGCGGGTCCCGCCTCCGGTTTGGTGTTGGGGGGTGGTTCGTTGGGGGAGGTTAGGGGGGACGGTGCGGGTACTCCCCGTGCCGCCCAGCCCGACCAACCACCGTCGGCCACCTCTCGCCCGGCGAAAGCCGGGAAAAAGGGAAGGGGCAAGAGGGGGACTAGGGGGGTGACTGATGTCCCTCCCTCGGCTGGGTCTGCTGTGCAGGCTCAGTCCGGGGGTGGGGGCTCCTGGGCGGAGGTGGTGGGTCGTAAGACTCCCACTTCTGCCCCGGTCCCACCCTCTTCCGCCTCGAAAAAGAGGAAGACTAAGGGGAAGAAGTCGGCCGCGAAGGCCGGCTCCGGCCCCGAAAAGAGGAAAGGTGGTGTGCGTCTGGGTAAGCTGCCCAGGTCGGAGGCGGTGACTATCACCGTCCCGCCTGGGTGCACCCAGACGCTCACCAACGCTATGTTGGTGGCGAGAAACGCCTTCGCTCTGGATGAGCTAGGCATCGAGGCGGTGAGGCCCAAGCGGGCCAAGACCGGTGCCCTCATTCTTGAGGTGGACGGCGAGGGGAGGGCAGAAAAGGCGGATAATCTCGCCATTCGCCTAACAGAGGTATTGGAGCCTAGGGGCCTCAAGGTCGGCCGCCCAATGAAGCTCGTTGAGCTGAGGGTGGTCGGCCTTGAGGACTCGGTCCGCGCCATTGAGGTGAAGGCGGCCTTATCGAGGGAGGGCGGGTGCCCCATGGACCGGATCGTGGTCGGTACCATCCGGCGATCCGGCCCATTGGGCACCGTGTGGGCAAGGTGCCCACTCGCGGGGGCGAAAAAACTTTTCGCCAAGGGGGATAGGATACGGGTGGGGTGGGCAACAGCTCGGGTCGAGCTGCTCAAGCCCCGGCCGTTGCAGTGTTTCCGCTGCCTCCAGCACGGTCACGTGCGAGCGCGGTGCACTGCCGACGAGGACCGTAGCACTCTGTGCTATCGGTGTGGCGCTGCAGGCCACAAGGCGGCCGGGTGTCCGGCGGCGGCGCCCAACTGTCCGCTCTGCGCGGACTTGGGTCTGTCGTCCGGGCATCGCTTGGGCAGCTCGGCCTGTAAGCCGCCCGTCCGAAAGGGCGGGCGTGGGGAGCCCTCTAGGGCTGGAACTAAGGTGCCCAAGGGGCAGGCGGTTGCGCCTGATCGGGGTGGGGCTGCTCCTTCTCCGAAGGAGTAGACTCACCCCGATATGTCTCCCTTTCCCGGGAGACATCATCCCCCAGGGGCCGCGGCAACCGACCACCCGTTGCCGCGGTACGGGTAGTAGCGCACCCGGGGCCCGAGCTGTGGTGGTGGAGGGCGGCCGTCTCGCCGAGTGTTTGAGCTCCGCTCCACTCGAGTACTTCAAGGCGAGGCGGTCGCCGGGGCTGCAGCATCGGCGAATGGGGGTTCGCCGATGCATTGCACGCGGCCCGGGATGGTCGGCGATGTCGGCGTGGCCCCGGCATCGCCGTCTTTAGCTGGGTAGGGGAGGCTCAGCCCTCCAACTTTTGGGAAGCGGGCGCCCTTCTGGCGCCCTTGCACGGGGAGGGTCTGGTTGTTGTTCGCAAGAGATCCCAGACTCTCCCCGGTAGTGCAGGGATGGCCACCGTGGGGTTTTAGCCGGTAAGAGTCCGGCATAACCCCGGAGCTTCCCCAGCTCCGGGGTATCCATGATGGATTTCCCCACGTAAAAAAAAAAAAAAAAAAAAGGTTAGGTATCCCCGTCTGGGTGCGGGTCAGAATACACCCAGGGTATACCCTGCCTGTCGTAAGAGGCGACTAAAAGGGTGCATCGCGGAAGCTGAGGTAGCCTCAGTGATGCTCCGGGGCGATGCCGGCGGGATCTTCGGATCCTGGCAGGGCCTCCCTTGCCGGTAAGGCCCGGAGTTGAGAGGTGAGAAGGTGGAAGCGGTGCGGGATGGGTTTCTTGTTGACGACATGGGCACGTTGGGGGTGGAATTTTTATACTAACCATGGATTTACGAAACAAGGGGAAGAAAAGTTACGGTGCAGGAGGCCTCGGAACCTCCAGTACCGGCGCAGTTTCGGGTGGTCAAGCGGGCCCGGCTGCGTCGTCATCCGGCAACCGTGGGACGTCCGTGGTGGAGGGCCAGGCCACGGCGTCTAGAGCTACTGGCGCCTCTGGGGATGGGGGGAATACTTCGAGGCCGCTGGTCGGCCACGTTAAGGATCTCGCGGCGGGCAGCGCTGGTCGCTGGTCGCTCGGGATGGACTCCGACGACGAGGAGGGGTACTCGGATGCCTCCCTCTCGTGTCGGATGGAGCCTCCTGTGGTGAGGAAGAGGGGCAGGCCCCCTACCACTGGGGAGTATGTGGGGTTGGCGGAGGCGAAGCGCGCCTATATGGAGCTTTGCCGGGAGGAGGAGGCGGTCCGGAGGGAGTTGGAGCGATCCGACCCCTCCCGGACTCCTCCGCCTCCTAGCAAAGGCGCTAAGCCGCTCCCGAATGAGCGGGAGGTGCGAGAGGAAATGAGGAACCGGCCGACGCCCGACCTCGGTGCTCTCATTTTGGAGCATGCGAAGGAGGTCGAGCGTGTGGCCGGCTCCTCAAAAAATTTGAGCGGCAAATTTGTACATCGCCTCAGGGAGTCCGCCCAGGCCCTTAGGCTTGCCGGACTAGAGGCGATACAACGGACACATCGGGATGGGAGGGTCCAGGAGTTGGAGGAGGCTAACGAACGGCTCTCCTCCGAACTTGAGGACCTCAAGCGGGAAGTCGGTAGGCTCAAGCGCAAGCTCGAGTCTGCCGCGCAAGAATCCCGCATGGAGGTTGAGCCTCCCGGGGCTACATCCCCACCTATCACGGGGGCACGGGGAGGCAGGTCCTCCCCGAGTACGGGTCCAGCCGCTGGCGGCGTGGACGTGGAGACTATAATCGCCCGTGTTGGAGATATGATGGAGGCGAGATTCGCCGCTCTCAGGGGTGAGTTGAACCTCACCCTGGGAGCGGCGGGTCCCGCCTCCGGTTTGATGTTGGGGGGTGTGTCGTTGGGGGAGGTTAGGGGGGACGGTGCGGGTACTCCCCGTGCCGCCCGGCCTGACCAACCACCGTCGGCCACCTCTCGCCCGGCGAAAGCCGGGAAAAAGGGACGGGGTAAGAGGGGGAAAGGGGTGGTTACCGAGGTCCCTCCCTCGGCTGAGTCCGCTGTGCGGTCCCAGTCCGGGGGTGGGGACTCCTGGGCGGAGGTGGTGGGTCGAAAGGCTCCCACTTCTGCCCCGGTCCCGCCCTCGCCCTCCTCGAAAAAGAGGAAGAGTAAGGGGAAGAAGTCGGCCGCGAAGGCCGGCTCTGGCCCCGCGAAGAGAAATGTTGGTGTGCGTCTGGGCAGGCTACCCAAGTCGGAGGCGGTGTCTATCACCGTCCCGCCTGGGTGCAACCAGACGCTCACCAACGCAATGTTGGTGGCGAGAAATGCCTTTGCCCTGGACGAGCTGGGCATCGAGGCGGTGAGGCCCAAGCGGGCGAAAACTGGGGCTCTGATCTTAGAGATCGAGGGGGAGGGGAGGGCTGAAAAGGCTGACCAGCTGGCCTACCGCCTTACAGAGGTGCTGGAGCCTAGGGGCCTCAAGGTCGGCCGCCCAATGAAGTTCGTAGAGCTGAGGGTGGTCGGCCTTGAGGACTCCGTCCGGGCGATAGAGGTAAAGGCGGCCTTATCGAGGGAGGGTGGGTGTCCAATGGACCCGATCGTGGTTGGAACCATCCAGCGATCCGGCCCATTGGGCACCGTGTGGGCTAGGTGCCCACTCGCGGCGGCGAAAAAACTTTTCGCCAAGGGGGATAGAATACGGGTGGGGTGGGCGACAGCTCGGGTCGAGCTGCTCAAGCCCCGGCCGTTGCAGTGTTACCGCTGCCTCCAGCACGGTCACGTGCGGGCGCGGTGCACTGCCGACGAGGACCGTAGCACTTTGTGCTATCGGTGTGGCGCTGCAGGCCACAAGGCGGCCGGGTGTCCGGCGGCGGCTCCCAATTGTCCGCTCTGCGCGGACTTGGGTCTGCCGTCCGGGCACCGCTTGGGCAGCTCGGCCTGTAAGCCGCCCGTCCGCAAGGGCGGGCGTGGGGGGCCCTTGAGGGCCGGCACTACGGTGCCCAAGGGGCAGGCGGTTGCGCCTGATCGGGGTGGGGCTGCTCCTTCTCCGAAGGAGTAGACCTGCCCCGATATGTCTCCCTTTCCCGGGAGACATCATCCCCCAGGGGCCGCGGCAACCGACCATCTGTTGCCGCGGTACGGGTAGTAGCGCACCCGGGGCCCGAGCTACGGTGGTGGAGGGCGGCCGTCTCGCCGAGTGTTTGAGCACCGCTCCACTCGAGTACTTCAAGGCGAGGCGGTCGCCGGGGCTGCAGCATCGGTGAATGGGGATTCGCCGATGCATTGCACGCGGCCCGGGATGGTCGGCGATGTCGGCGTGGCCCCGACATCGCCGTCTTTAGCTGGGTAGGGGAGGCTCAGCCCTCCAACTTTTGGGAAGCGGGCGCCCTTCTGGCGCCCTTGCACGGGGAGGGTCTGGTTGTTGTTCGCAAGAGATCCCAGACTCTCCCCGGTAGTGCAGGGATGGCCACCGTGGGGTTTTAGCCGGTAAGAGTCCGGCATAACCCCGGAGCTTCCCCAGCTCCGGGGTATCCATGATGGATTTCCCCACGTAAAAAAAAAAAAAAAAAAAAAAAAGGTTAGGTTAGGTTAGGTTAGGTTAGGTTAGGTTAGGTTAGGTTAGGTTTCCCCGTCTGGGTGCGGGTCAGAATACACCCAGGGTATACCCTGCCTGTCGTAAGAGGCGACTAAAAGGGTGCATCGCGGAAGCTGAGGTAGCCTCAGTGATGCTCCGGGGCGATGCCGGCGGGATCTTCGGATCCTGGCAGGGCCTCCCTTGCCGGTAAGGCCCGGAGTTGAGAGGTGAGAAGGTGGAAGCGGTGCGGGGCGGGACTTTCGTTGACGACTCGGGCACGTTAGGGGTGGCACTTTATGTAACAATTATGGATTTAAAGACTAAAGGGAAGAAAACTTACGGTGCAGGAGGCCTCGGAACCTCCAGTACCGGCGCAGTTTCGGGTGGTCAAGCGGGCCCGGCTGCGTCGTCATCTGGCAACCGTGGGACGTCCGTGGTGGAGGGCCAGGCCACGGCGTCTAGAGCTACTGGCGCCTCTGGGGCTGGGGGGAATCCTGCGAGGCCGCTGGCCGGCCTCGTGAAGGATTTAGCGGCGGGCAGCGCTGGTCGCTGGTCGCTTGGAATGGATTCCG
Organism: Xylocopa violacea; assembly: GCA_963969225.1. NCBI lineage: Eukaryota > Metazoa > Arthropoda > Insecta > Hymenoptera > Apidae > Xylocopa > Xylocopa violacea. The sequence continues at coordinate 1,943,666 of CAXAJV010001289.1, read as the reverse complement.
ACGACGAGGAGTGTTATTCGGACACCTCGTACTCGTGTCGGATGGAGCCTCCTGTTGTGAGGAAAAGGGGCAGGCCCCCTACAACAGGGGAGTATGTCGGATTGGCGGAGGCGAAGCGCGCCTATATGGAGCTTTGCCGGGAGGAGGAGGCGGTCCGGAGGGAGTTGGAGCGATCCGATCCCTCCCGGACCCCTCCGCCTCCTAGTAAGGCTGCTAAGCCTCTCCCCAATGAGAGGGAGGTGAGGGAGGATATGAGGAGCCGGCCGACGCCCGACCTCGGTGCTCTCATCTTGGAGCACGCTAAGGAGGTCGAGCGTGTGGCCGGTTCCTCGAAGAACTTGAGTGGGAGGTTCGTGCACCGCCTCAGGGAGAGTGCCCAGGCCCTTCGGTTGGCTGGCCTCGAGGCGATTCAAAGAACCCATCGGGATGGGAGGGTTCAGGAGTTGGAGGAAGCCAACGAACGGCTCTCCTCCGAACTTGAGGACCTCAAGCGGGAGGTGGGTAGGCTCAGGCGGCAGCTTGAGTCTGCAACTCAAGACTCCCGAATGGAGGTGGTGCCTCCCAGGGGAACATCTCCCCCTATCACGGGAGCGCGGGGAGGCAGGTCCTCCCCGAGTAAGGGTCCAGCCGCTGGCGGCATGGACGTGGAGACTATAATCTCCCGAGTGGGAGAGATGATGGAGGCGAGATTCGCCGCTCTCAGGGGTGAGTTAAACCTCACCCTGGGAGCGGCGGGTCCCGCCTCCGGTTTGGTGTTGGGGGGTGGTTCGTTGGGGGAGGTTAGGGGGGACGGCGCGGGTACTCCCCGCGCTGCCCAGCCCGGCCAACCACCGTCGGCCACCTCTCGCCCGGCGAAAGCCGGGAAAAAGGGACGGGGTAAGAGGGGGAAAGGGGGGGTTACCGATGTCCCTCCCTCGGCTGAGTCCGCTGTGCGGGCCCAGTCCGGGGGTGGGGACTCCTGGGCGGGGGTGGTGGGCCGTAAGGCTCCCACTTCTGCCCCGGTCCCACCCTCGTCCTCCTCGAAAAAGAGGAAGAGTAAGGGGAAGAAGTCGGCCGGGAAGGCCGGCTCCGGCCCCGAGAGGAAGAAAGTTGGTGTGCGTCTGGGTAGGCTGCCCAGGTCGGAGGCGGTGAGTATCACCGTCCCGCCTGGGTGCTCCCAGACGCTCACCAACGCTATGTTGGTGGCACGTAACGCCTTCGCCCTCGACGAGGTGGGCATCGAGGCGGTGAGGCCCAAGCGGGCGAAGACGGGGGCCCTCATCCTTGAGGTTGAGGGAGAAGGGAGGGCGGAAAAGGCCGATAACCTGGCCTATCGCCTCACCGAGGTGCTGGAGCCGAAGGGCCTCAAGGTCGGCCGCCCAATGAAGCTCGTTGAGCTGAGGGTGGTCGGCCTTGAGGACTCGGTCCGCGCCATCGAGGTGAAGGCGGCCTTATCGAGGGAGGGAGGGTGCCCCATGGACCGGATCGTGGTCGGTACCATCCGGCGAACCGGCCCATTGGGCACCGTGTGGGCGCGATGCCCACTTGCGGGCGCGAAGAAGATCTTCGCAAAGGGGGATAGGTTACGGGTGGGGTGGGCAACAGCTCGGGTCGAGCTGCTCAAGCCCCGGCCGTTGCAGTGTTACCGCTGCCTCCAGCACGGTCACGTGCGGGCGCGGTGCACTGCCGACGAGGACCGTAGCACTCTGTGCTATCGGTGTGGCGCTGCAGGCCACAAGGCGGCCGGGTGTCCGGCGGCGGCTCCCAACTGTCCGCTCTGCGCGGACTTGGGTCTGCCGTCCGGGCACCGCTTGGGCAGTTCGGCCTGTAAGCCGCCCGTCCGAAAGGGCGGGCGTGGGGAGCCCTCTAGGGCAGGCACTAAGGTGCCCAAGGGGCAGGCGGTTGCGCCTGATCGGGGTGGGGCTGCTCCTTCTCCGAAGGAGTAGACCTGCCCCGATATGTCTCCCTTTCCCGGGAGACATCATCCCCCAGGGGCCGCGGCAACCGAACACCTGTTGCCGCGGTACGGGTAGTAGCGCACCCGGGGCCCGAGCTACGGTGGTGGAGGGCGGCCGTCTCGCCGAGTGTTTGAGCTCCGCTCCACTCGAGTACTTCAAGGCGAGGCGGTCGTCGGGGCTGCAGCATCGGCGAATGGGGGTTCGCCGATGCATTGCACGCGGCCCGGGATGGTCGGCGATGTCGGCGTGGCCCCGACATCGCCGTCTTTAGCTGGGTAGGGGAGGCTCAGCCCTCCAACTTTTGGGAAGCGGGCGCCCTTCTGGCGCCCTTGCACGGGGAGGGTCTGGTTGTTGTTCGCAAGAGATCCCAGACCCTCCCCGGTAGTGCAGGGATGGCCACCGTGGGGTTTTAGCCGGTAAGAGTCCGGCATAACCCCGGAGCTTCCCCAGCTCCGGGGTATCCATGATGGATTTCCCCACGTAAAAAAAAAAAAAAAAAAAAAAGGTTAGGTTAGGTTTCCCTGCCGGTCGGCGTGCACTTAACGTGCTACGCCGATGACACTATGGTGTTGGCCACCGGCAGGGACCGTGAGAGGACCATCCGCCGGGCGGAGGTCGCAGTTGCGGCCGTCGCCTCGCGGATCCGGGGCATGGGGTTGGAGTTGTCCCCTCAGAAGACAGAAATCGTCTTGTTCGAGGGTCGTAGGAGGGGCACTCCACCCCATAGCCTGGTGAGGATCGGGTCGTCCGACGTCCAGGTGGGCACCGACATTAAATATCTTGGTGTCTACCTGGACAGCTCCTGGAGCTTCGTCCCGCATTTCGCTCGTCTGGCCGCCAGGTTGGGTAGCCTAGTGACTCACTTGAGTCGCATCATGCCCAACCTTGGCGGTCCGGACGAGCGGGTGCGCCGCCTCTACTGCGGTGTGGTAAAGTCCGTGGCACTGTACGGTGCCCCCATCTGGGCCGACGCCTTAGCGGCCAGCCGGGGGAGCAAGTCGCTCCTCCGGAGGGAATGGCGACGCGCCGCAATACGCGTCATCAGGGGGTACCGTACGGTGTCATACGAGGCGGCCACCGCCCTGGCGGGTCTACCACCTTTGGAGTTCCTGGCGGCAGAAGACGCCTACGTCTACAGGCGCCTTCGTCTTGCCCGCCAGGACTCCAACCCGCCAGGGGAGGAGTTAAATCGGGACGAGCTGAGGCTCCAGGCCCGGCGGTCCACAATGGAATCGTGGAAGGAGTTATTGTCCCATGTCAGGGACCATTGGACCGTCGGGGCGGTCCTGCCCATCTTAGATAGATGGGTGGGCCGTAGCTCCGGGCGACTTACTTTCCGAGCCACACAGGTGCTGACCGACCACGGGTGTTTCGGTCGGTACCTGTGCCGGATCGGTCGCGAGGCGGACCCGCGGTGCCACCACTGTGGCGCCGCGGTGGACTCGGCGCGGCACACTCTCACGGAGTGTCCTGCCTGGGAGGTGCCGCGTCGGGCCTTAGCGGCGGAGGTGGGTCCGGACCTCTCGCTGCCGGTCATCCTGTCTCGGATGGTCGGTAGCGGGAGCGTCTGGCAGGCCATGATCTCCTTTTGCGAGGAGGTCATGGTCGCGAAGGAGGCCGCCGAGCGCTCAAGGGAGCTTCTGCTCCCTGCTCGGCGTCGCCTGCGGGGTCGGCGTCTTGCACGTTTGCCCCGCCCCGCTCCACGGGGGGGACTCTCACCTTCGGGTGGGGGTCGCTCCTAAGAACCCTTCGGGGAGCGGGACTTCGCCACCTCCGCCGCGCTTCTAGCGTGCCACGGTGGTGGCACCTTTGCCCCAGGGGCCGTGGTCCCGGCACTTAGCCGGGCCACGGTATCGGGTGTGACGCACCCGGGGCTCCCAGTCGCACCGGGCCAAGCCTGGCCCGAGGCGTCGGCGACGCCCGTGCGGGGAGGACCCTCACTCCGGTGGGGGTCGTGCCCCAAGTCTTTGCACGGGGGTCGCCCGGGGGGCGCGGCTGGGGCGATTGGGGAATCGCCTCAGCCATTGCACGCGCCCTCCGGGACGGGGGCGGTGGCCGGGTGACCGGGTCACCGCCCGTTACCCCGGATGGGGGGGTGTATCGTCGACCACCCCCCCCAACGGGAAGGGGGTCCCCTCAGTCACCATAGGGGGCCCCGGCGCGGGGAGGGACCGGACGTGTTCGTCCAGAGTTCCCGGGCCCTCCCCAGCAGCGCCGAGGTAGGTCACCGTGGGGTTTTAGCCGGTAAGAGTCCGGCATACCCCCGGGGTTCCCCAGCCCCGGGGGATCCATGAGGATTTCCCCACGTAAAAAAAAAAAAAAAAAAAAAAAAAAAAGGTTAGGTTAGGTTAGGTTCCCCGTCTGGGTGCGGGTCAGAATACACCCAGGGTATACCCTGCCTGTCGTAAGAGGCGACTAAAAGGGTGCATCGCGGAAGCTGAGGTAGCCTCAGTGATGCTCCGGGGCGATGCCGGCGGGATCTTCGGATCCTGGCAGGGCCTCCCTTGCCGGTAAGGCCCGGAGTGGAGAGGTGAGAAGGTGGAAGCGGTGCGGGGCGGGACTCTTTGTTGACGACTCGGACACGTTGGGGGTGGTTTTTCTTATTACAATCATGAGTGTACAACAGAAAGGGAAGAAATCTTACGGTGCAGGAGGCCTCGGAACCTCCAGTACCGGCGCAGTCTCGGGTGGTCAAGCGGGCCCGGCTGCGTCGTCATCTGGCAACCGTGGGACGTCCGTGGTGGAGGACCAGGCCACGGCGTTTAAGGCTACTGGTGCCTCTGGGGCTGGGGGGACTTTTGCGAGGCCGCTGGCCGGTCTCGTAAAAGATTTGGCGGCGGGCAGCGCTGGTCGCTGGTCGCTGGGGATGGACTCTGACGACGAGGAGGGGTTGTCCGACACCTCTTTCTCGTGTCAGTTGGAGCCTCCATCCGGTGTAGTGAGAAAGAGGGGCAGGCCCCCTACTACTGGGGAATATGTGGGGCTGGCTGAGGCGAAGCGCGCCTATATGGAGCTGTGCCGGGAGGAGGAGGCGGTCCGGAGGGAGTTGGAGCGATCCGATCCCTCCCGGACCCCTCCGCCACCCAGCAAAAGCGCTAAGCCGCTCCCTAATGAGAGGGAGGTGAGGGAGGAGATGAGGCACCGGCCGACGCCCGACCTCGGTGCTCTAATATTGGAGCACTCTAAGGAGGTCGAGCGTGTGGCCGGCTCCTCAAAAAACTTAAGCGGGAGATTCGTGCGCCGCCTCCGGGAGAGCGCGCAGGCACTCAGAATAGCTGGATTGGAGGCGATCCAGCGCACTGAAAGGGACGGTAGGGTTAAAGAGCTCGAGGAAGCCAACGACAGGCTTTCCTCCGAGCTCGAAGATCTGAAGAGGGAGGTTGGAAGGCTCAGGAGACAACTAGAGTCTTCCTCTCGGGAGGAATCCCGAATGGAGATAGAGCCTCCCAGGGGGACAACACCTCCTATCATGGGGGCACGGGGAGGCAGGTCCTCCCCGAGTACGGGTCCCGCCGCTGGCGGCGTGGACGTGGAGATGATTATCTCCCGAGTGGGAGAGATTATGGAGGCGAGATTCGCCGCCCTCAGGGGGGAGTTGAACCTCACCCTGGGAGCGGCGGGTCCCGCCTCCGGATTGGTGTTGGGGGGTGGTTCGTTGGGGGAGGTTAGGGGGGACGGCGCGGGTACTCCCCGTGCTGCCCAGCCCGACCAACCACCGTCGGCCACCCCTCGCCCGGCGAAAGCCGGGAAAAAGGGAAGGGGCAAGAGGGGGAAGAGGGGGGTGACTAATGTCCCTCCTCCGGCTGGGTCTGCTGTGCAGACTCAGTCCGGGGGTGGGGACTCCTGGGCGGAGGTGGTGGGCCGCAAGGCTCCCACTTCTGCCCCGGTCCCACCCTCTTCCTCCTCGAAGGAGAATAAGGGGAAGAAGAAGAAGGGGAAGAAGTCGGCCGGGAAGGCCGACTCCGGCCCCGCGAAGAAAAACGTTGGTGTGCGTCTGGGTAGGCTTCCCAGGTCGGAGGCGGTGACCATCACCGTCCCGCCTGGGTGCTCCCAGACGCTCACCAACGCAATGTTGGTGGCTAGAAACGCCTTCGCTCTTGATGAGCTGGGCATTGAGGCGGTGAGGCCCAAGCGGGCCAAGACCGGTGCCCTCATTCTTGAGGTGGACGGTGAGGGGAGGGCGGAAAAGGCGGACAATCTCGCCATTCGCCTTACAGAGGTATTGGAGCCGAGGGGCCTCAAGGTCGGCCGCCCAATGAAGCTCGTTGAGCTGAGGGTGGTCGGCCTTGAGGACTCCGTCCGGGCCATAGAGGTCAAGGCGGCTCTTTCGAGGGAGGGTGGTTGCCCAATGGACCCGATCGCGGTTGGCAACATCCAGCGATCGGGCCCATTGGGCACCGTGTGGGCGAGATGCCCACTCGCGGCGGCGAAGAAAATTTTCGCCAAAGGGGATCGTATACGGGTGGGGTGGGGTATAGCTCGGGTCGAGCTGCTCAAGCCCCGGCCGTTGCAGTGTTACCGCTGCCTTCAGCACGGTCACGTGCGGGCGCGGTGCACTGCCGACGAGGACCGTAGCACTTTGTGCTATCGGTGTGGCGCTGCAGGCCACAAGGCGGCCGGGTGTCCGGCGGCGGCTCCCAATTGTCCGCTCTGCGCGGACTTGGGTCTGCCGTCCGGGCACCGCTTGGGAAGCTCGGCCTGTAAGCCGCCCGTCCGCAAGGGCGGGCGTGGGGGGCCCTCGAGGGCCGGCACTACGGTGCCCAAGGGGCAGGCGGTCGCGCCTGATCGGGGTGGGGCTGCTCCTTCTCCGAAGGAGTAGACTCACCCCGATATGTCTCCCTTTCCCGGGAGACATCATCCCCCAGGGGCCGCGGCAACCGACCATCTGTTGCCGCGGTACGGGTAGTAGCGCACCCGGGGCCCGAGCTGTGGTGGTGGAGGGCGGCCGTCTCGCCGAGTGTTTGAGCACCGCTCCACTCGAGTACTTCCAGGCGAGGCGGTCGTCAGGGCTGCAGCATCGGCGAATGGGGGTTCGCCGATGCATTGCACGCGGCCCGGGATGGTCTGCGATGTCGGCGTGGCCCCGACATCGCCGTCTTTAGCTGGGTAGGGGAGGCTCAGCCCTCCAACTTTTGGGAAGCGGGCGCCCTTCTGGCGCCCTTGCACGGGGAGGGTCTGGTTGTTGTTCGCAAGAGATCCCAGACCCTCCCCGGTAGTGCAGGGATGGCCACCGTGGGGTTTTAGCCGGTAAGAGTCCGGCATAACCCCGGAGCTTCCCCAGCTCCGGGGTATCCATGATGGATTTCCCCACGTAAAAAAAAAAAAAAAAAAAAAAAAAAAAAAAAAAAAGGTTAGGTTAGGTTTCCCCGTCTGGGTGCGGGTCAGAATACACCCAGGGTATACCCTGCCTGTCGTAAGAGGCGACTAAAAGGGTGCATCGCGGAAGCTGAGGTAGCCTCAGTGATGCTCCGGGGCGATGCCGGCGGGATCTTCGGATCCTGGCAGGGCCTCCCTTGCCGGTAAGGCCCGGAGTTGAGAGGTGAGAAGGTGGAAGCGGTGCGGGATGGGTTTCTTGTTGACGACACGGGCACGTTGGGGGCGGAATTTTACATTAACTATGGATACACGACATAAAGGAAGGAAATCTTACGGTGCAGGAGGCCTCGGAACCTCCAGTACCGGCGCAGTTTCGGGTGGTCAAGCGGGCCCGGCTGCGTCGTCATCCGGCAACCGTGGGACGTCCGTGGTGGAGGGCCAGGCCACGGCGTCTAGAGCTACTGGCGCCTCTGGGGATGGGGGGAATACTTCGAGGCCGCTGGTCGGCCACGTTAAGGATCTCGCGGCGGGCAGCGCTGGTCGCTGGTCGCTCGGGATGGACTCCGACGACGAGGAGGGGTACTCGGATGCCTCCCTCTCGTGTCGGATGGAACCTCCTGTGGTGAGGAAGAGGGGCAGGCCCCCTACCACTGGGGAGTATGTGGGGTTGGCGGAGGCGAAGCGCGCCTATATGGAACTTTGCCGGGAGGAGGAGGCGGTCCGGAGGGAATTGGAGCGATCCGACCCCTCCCGGACTCCTCCGCCTCCTAGCAAAGGCGCTAAGCCTCTCCCGAATGAGCGGGAAGTGCGGGAACAGATGAGGCACCGGCCGACGCCCGACCTCGGTGCTCTAATCTTGGAGCACTCGAAGGAGGTCGAGCGTGTGGCCGGCTCATCAAAGAACCTGAGTGGCCGATTTGTGCATCTCCTGCGGGAGAGTGCGCAGGCCCTCAGGTTGGCTGGGCTGGAGGCTATCCAGCGGACGGAGAGAGACGGGAGAGTAAAAGAGCTGGAGGAAGCCAACGATAGGCTCTCCTCCGAGCTCGAGGATCTGAGGAGGGAGGTCGGGAGGCTCAAGCGGCAGCTCGGGCCTTCCACTCGGGAGGAATCCCGTATGGAGGTGGAACCTCCCAGGGGGACATCTCCTATCACAGGGGCACGGGGAGGCAGGTCCTCCCCGAGTACGGGTCCAGCCGCTGGCGGTATGGACATGGAGAATATCATCTCCCGGGTGGGAGATATGATGGAGGCGAGATTCGCCGCTCTCGGGGGGGAGTTGAACCTCACCCTGGGAGCGGCGTGTCCCGCCTCCGGATTGGTGTTGGGGGGTGGTTCGTTGGGGGAGGTTAGGGGGGACGGTGCGGGTACTCCCCGTGCCGCCCAGCCCGACCAACCACCGTCGGCCACCCCTCGCCCGGCGAAAGCCGGGAAAAAGGGAAGGGGCAAGAGGGGGAATAGGGGGGTTATCAATGTCCCTCCCTCGGCTGAGTCTGCTGTGCGGGCCCAGTCCGGGGGTGGGGACTCCTGGGCGGAGGTGGTGGGTCGTAAGACTCCCACTTCTGCCCCGGTCCCTCCCTCGTCCTCCTCGAAGGTGACTAAGGGGAAGAAAAATAAGGGGAAGAAGTCGGCCGCGAAGGCCGGCTCCGGCCCCGCGAAGAAGAAGGTTGGTGTGCGTCTGGGTAGGCTTCCCAGGTCGGAGGCGGTGACCATCACCGTCCCGCCTGGGTGCTCCCAGACGCTCACCAACGCAATGTTGGTGGCTAGAAATGCCTTCGCTCTTGATGAGCTGGGCATTGAGGCCGTGAGGCCCAAGCGGGCGAAAACTGGAGCCCTCATTCTTGAGGTGGAGGGCGAGGGGAGGGCAGAGAAGGCGGATGAACTCGCCTACCGCCTGTCGGAGGTGTTAGAGCCGAAGGGCCTCAAGGTCGGCCGCCCAATGAAGCTCGTTGAGCTGAGGGTGGTCGGCCTTGAGGACTCCGTCCGGGCTATAGAAGTCAAGGCGGCTCTGTCGAGGGAGGGTGGGTGCCCAATGGACCGGATCGTGGTTGGTACCATCCAGCGATCCGGCCCATTGGGCACCGTGTGGGCGCGATGCCCACTTGCGGGCGCGAAGAAGCTCTTCGCAAAAGGGGACCGGATACGGGTGGGGTGGGCAACAGCTCGGGTCGAGCTGCTCAAGCCCCGGCCGTTGCAGTGCTACCGCTGCCTCCAGCACGGTCACGTGCGGGCGCGGTGCACTGCCGACGAGGACCGTAGCACTTTGTGCTATCGGTGTGGCGCTGCAGGCCACAAGGCGGCCGGGTGTCCGGCGGCTGCGCCCAACTGTCCGCTCTGCGCGGACTTGGGTCTGCCGCCCGGGCATCGCTTGGGCAGCTCGGCCTGTAAGCCGCCCGTCCGCAAGGGCGGGCGTGGGGGGCCCTCGAGGGCCGGCACTACGGTGCCCAAGGGGCAGGCCGTTGGGCCTGATCGGGGTGGGACTGCTCCTTCTCCGAAGGAGTAGACTCACCCCGATATGTCTCCCTTTCCCGGGAGACATCATCCCCCAGGGGCCGCGGCAACCGACCACCTGTTGCCGCGGTACGGGTAGTAGCGCACCCGGGGCCCGAGCTGTGGTGGTGGAGGGCGGCCGTCTCGCCGAGTGTTTGAGCACCGCTCCACTCGAGTACTTCCAGGCGTGGCGGTCGCCGGGGCTGCAGCATCGGCGAATGGGGATTCGCCGATGCATTGCACGCGGCCCGGGATGGTCGGCGATGTCGGCGTGGCCCCGACATCGCCGTCTTTAGATGGGTAGGGGAGGCTCAGCCCTCCAACTTTTCGGGAAGCGGGCGCCCTTCTGGCGCCCTTGCACGGGGAGGGTCTGGTTGTTGTTCGCAAGAGATCCCAGACTCTCCCCGGTAGTGCAGGGATGGCCACCGTGGGGTTTTAGCCGGTAAGAGTCCGGCATAACCCCGGAGCTTCCCCAGCTCCGGGGTATCCATGACGGATTTCCCCACGTAAAAAAAAAAAAAAAAAAAAAAAAAAAAGGTTAGGTTAGGTTTCCCCGTCTGGGTGCGGGTCAGAATACACCCAGGGTATACCCTGCCTGTCGTAAGAGGCGACTAAAAGGGTGCATCGCGGAAGCTGAGGTAGCCTCAGTGATGCTCCGGGGCGATGCCGGCGGGATCTTCGGATCCTGGCAGGGCCTCCCTTGCCGGTAAGGCCCGGAGTTGAGAGGTGAGAAGGTGGAAGCGGTGCGGGGCGGGACTTTCGTTGACGACTTCGGCACGTTTGGGGAGGTGTTTTAATTAAAATCATGGACTTACGCAACAAAGGGAAGAAAACTTACGGTGCAGGAGGCCTCGGAACCTCCAGTACCGGCGCAGTTTCGGGTGGTCAAGCGGGCCCGGCTGCGTCGTCATCCGGCAACCGTGGGACGTCCGTGGTGGAGGGCCAGGCCACGGCGTCTAGTGCTACTGGCACCTCTGGGGATGGGGGGACTTCTTCGCGGCCGCTGGTCGGCCACGTAAGGGATCTCGCGGCGGGCAGCGCTGGTCGCTGGTCCTTGGGCGGGATGGACTCCGACGACGAGGAGGGGTATTCGGACGCCTCTTTCTCGTGTCGTATGGAGCCTCCTGTAGTGAGGAAAAAGGGGCAGGCCCCCTACTACAGGCGAATACGTTGGGCTCGCGGAGGCGAAGCGCGCCTACATGGAGCTCTGCCGGGAGGAGGAGGCGGTCCGGAGAGAGTTGGAGCGATCCGACCCCTCCCGGACCCCTCCGCCTCCTAGTAAGAGCGCCAAGCCGCTTCCGAACGAGCGCGAGGTGCGGGAGGAGATGAGGAATCGGCCGACGCCCGACCTCGGTGCTCTAATTTTGGAGCACGCAAGGGAGGTCGAGCGTGTGGCTGGATCCTCTAAAAATCTTAGTGGGAAATTCGTGCACCGCCTCAGAGAGAGTGCACAGGCGCTTAGATTAGCTGGACTCGAGGCGATCCAGCGAACGCATCGGGATAGTAGGGTCCAGGAGTTGGAGGAGGCCAACGATAGGCTCTCCTCCGAACTTGACGACCTAAAGCGGGAAGTGGGCAGGCTCAAGAAGCAACTTGAGTCTTCCAGTCGGGAGGCATCCCGAATGGAGGTGGAGCCTCCGAGAGTTATATCTCCACCGATTATGGGGGCACGGGGAGGCAGGTCCTCCCCGAGTACGGGTCCCGCCGCTGGCGGCGTGGACGTGGAGATGATTATCTCCCGAGTGGGAGAGATGATGGAGGCGAGATTCGCCGCTCTCAGGGGTGAGTTGAACCTCACCCTGGGAGCGGCGGGTCCCGCCTCCGGATTGGTGTTGGGGGGTGGTTCGTTGGGGGAGGTTAGGGGGGACGGCGTGGGTACGCCCCGTGCTGCCCAGCCCGACCAACCACCGTCGGCCACCCCTCGCCCGGCGAAAGCCGGAAAAAAGGGACGGGGTAAGAGGGGGAATAGGGGGGTGACTGATGTCCCTCCCTCGGCTGGGTCTGCTGTGCGGGCTCAGTCCGGGGGTGGGGACTCCTGGGCGGAGGTGGTGGGCCGCAAGGCTCCCACTTCTGCCCCGGTCGCACCCTCGGCCTCCTCGAAGAAGAAGAAGGGTAAGGGGAAGAAGTCGGCCGCGAAGGCCGGCTCCGGCCCCGAGAAGAAGAGAGGTGGTGTGCGTCTGGGTAGGCTTCCCAGGTCGGAGGCGGTGAGCATCACCGTCCCGCCTCGGTGCTCCCAGACGCTCACCAACGCGATGTTGGCGGCGAGGAACGCCTTTGCCCTGGACGAGGTGGGCATCGAGGCGGTGAGGCCCAAGCGGGCGAAGACGGGGGCCCTCATCCTTGAGGTTGAGGGAGAAGGGAGGGCGGAAAAGGCCGACAACCTGGCCTATCGCCTCACCGAGGTGCTGGAGCCGAAGGGCCTTAAGGTCGGCCGCCCAATGAAGCTCGTTGAGCTGAGGGTGGTCGGCCTTGAGGACTCGGTCCGCGCCATCGAGGTGAAGGCGGCCTTATCGAGGGAGGGCGGGTGCCCCATGGACCGGATAGTTGTCGGTACCATCCGGCGATCCGGCCCATTGGGCACCGTGTGGGCGCGATGCCCATTGGCTGGGGCGAAGAAGATCTTCGCGAAGGGGGATAGGATACGGGTGGGGTGGGCAACAGCTCGGGTCGAGCTGCTCAAGCCCCGGCCGTTGCAGTGCTACCGCTGCCTCCAGCACGGTCACGTGCGGGCACGGTGCACTGCCGACGAGGACCGTAGCACTTTATGCTACCGGTGTGGCGCTGCAGGCCACAAGGCGGCCGGGTGTCCGGCGGCGGCGCCCAATTGTGCGCTCTGCGCGGACTTGGGTCTGCCGTCCGGGCACCGCTTGGGCAGCTCGGCCTGTAAGCCGCCCGTCCGCAAGGGCGGGCGTGGGGGGCCCTCGAGGGCCGGCACTTCGGTGCCCAAGGGGCAGGCCGTTGGGCCTGATCGGGGTGGGGCTGCTCCTTCTCCGAAGGAGTAGACCCGCCCCGATATGTCTCCCTTTTCCGGGAGACATCATCCCCCAGGGGCCGCGGCAACCGACCATCTGTTGCCGCGGTACGGGTAGTAGCGCACCCGGGGCCCGAGCTACGGTGGAGGAGGGCGGCCGTCTCGCCGAGTGTTTGAGCACCGCTCCACTCGTTTACTTCAAGGCGAGGCGGTCGCCGGGGCTGCAGCATCGGCGAATGGGGGTTCGCCGATGCATTGCACGCGGCCTGGGGATGGTCGGCGATGTCGGCGTGGCCCCGACATCGCCGTCTTTAGCTGGGTAGGGGAGGCTCAGCCCTTCAACTTGTGGGAAGCGGGCGCCCTTCTGGCGCCCTTGCACGGGGAGGGTCTGGTTGTTGTTCGCAAGAGATCCCAGACTCTCCCCGGTAGTGCAGGGATGGCCACCGTGGGGTTTTAGCCGGTAAGAGTCCGGCATAACCCCGGAGCTTCCCCAGCTCCGGGGTATCCATGATGGATTTCCCCACGTAAAAAAAAAAAAAAAAAAAAAAGGTTCCCCGTCTGGGTGCGGGTCAGAATACACCCAGGGTATACCCTGCCTGTCGTAAGAGGCGACTAAAAGGGTGCATCGCGGAAGCTGAGGTAGCCTCAGTGATGCTCCGGGGCGATGCCGGCGGGATCTTCGGATCCTGGCAGGGCCTCCCTTGCCGGTAAGGCCCGGAGTTGAGAGGTGAGAAGGTGGAAGCGGTGCGGGGCGGGACTTATTGTTGACGACTTGGGCACGTTGGGGGAGGTACTTTATATAAAATATGGATTTACGGAATAAAGGAAGGAAATCTTACGGTGCAGGAGGCCTCGGAACCTCCAGTACCGGCGCAGTTTCGGGTGGTCAAGCGGGCCCGGCTGCGTCGTCATCCGGCAACCGTGGGACGTCCGTGGTGGAGGGCCAGGCCACGGCGTCTAGAGCTACTGGCTCCTCTGGGGATGGGGGGACTTCTTCAAGGCCGCTGGTCGGCCACGTGAAGGATCTCGCGGCGGGCAGCGCTGGTCGCTGGTCGCTCGGGATGGATTCCGACGACGAGGAGGGGTATTCGGACACATCCTTCTCGTGTCGGATGGAGCCTCCTGTAGTGAGGAAAAGGGGCAGGCCCCCTACTACAGGGGAGTACGTGGGATTGGCGGAGGCGAAGCGCGCCTATATGGAGCTTTGCCGGGAGGAGGAGGCAGTCCGGAGGGAGTTGGAGCGATCCGACCCCTCCCGGACTCCTCCGCCTCCAAGCAAAGGCGCTAAGCCTCTCCCGAATGAGCGGGAGGTGAGGGAGGAAATGAGGAACCGGCCGACGCCCGACCTCGGTGCTCTCATTTTGGAGCATGCGAAGGAGGTCGAGCGTGTGGCCGGCTCCTCAAAAAATTTGAGCGGCAAATTTGTGCATCGCCTCAGGGAGAGCGCACAGGCCCTTAGGCTTGCTGGACTTGAGGCGATCCAGCGCACACATCGGGATGGGCGTGTCCAGGAGTTGGAGGAGGCCAACGAAAGGCTCTCCTCCGAACTGGAAGACCTCAAGCGAGAGGTAGGAAGGCTGAAGAGGCAGCTGGATTCTGCCAGTCGGGAGCAATCCCAAATGGAGGTTGAGCCTCCGAGGGGAACATCTCCTCCTATCAGAGGAGCACGGGGAGGCAGGTCCTCCCCGGGTACGGGTCCGGCCGCTGGCGGCGTGGACGTAGAGGAGATTATCTCCCGTGTGGGAGATATGATGGAGGCGAGATTCGCCGCTCTCAGGGGTGAGTTGAACCTCACCCTGGGAGCGGCGGGTCCCGCCTCCGGATTGGTGTTGGGGGTTGGCTCGTTGGGGGAGGTTAGGGGGGACGGTGCGGGTACTCCCCGTGCCGCCCAGCCCGACCAACCACCGTCGGCCACCTCTCGCCCGGCGAAAGCCGGGAAAAAGGGACGGGCTAAGAGGGGGAAGGGGGTGGTGTCTGCTGTCCCTCCCTCGGCTGGGTCTGCTGTGCGGGCTCAGTCCGGGGGTGGGGACTCCTGGGCGGAGGTGGTGGGCCGCAAGGCTTCCACGTCTGCCCCGGTCGCACCCTCGGCCTCCTCGAAGAAGAAGACGGCTAAGGGGAAGAAGTCGGCCGCAAAGGCCGGCTCCGTCCCCGATAAAAAGAAGGGGGTTGTGCGTCTGGGTAGGCTTCCCAGGTCGGAGGCGGTGACTATCACCGTCCCGCCTGGGTGCACCCAGACGCTGACAAACGCGATGTTGGCGGCGCGTAACGCCTTTGCTCTCGATGAGCTGGGCATCGAGGCGGTCAGGCCCAAGAGGGCCAAGACCGGGGCTCTCATCTTGGTGATAGAGGGCGAGGGGAGGGAGGAGAAGGCTGACCAGCTAGCCTATCGACTCACGGAGGTGTTGGAGCCGAAGGGCCTCAAGGTCGGCCGCCCGATGAAGCTCGTTGAGCTGAGGGTGGTCGGCCTTGAGGACTCGGTCCGCGCCATAGAGGTCAAGGCGGCTCTTTCGAGGGAGGGTGGGTGCCCAATGGACCCGATCGTGGTCGGTACCATCCGGCGATCCGGCCCATTGGGCACCGTGTGGGCTAGGTGCCCACTCGCGGCGGCGAAGAAAATCTTCGCCAAAGGGGACCGTATACGGGTGGGGTGGGGTATAGCTCGGGTCGAGCTGCTCAAGCCCCGGCCGTTGCAGTGTTACCGCTGCCTCCAGCACGGTCACGTGCGGGCGCGGTGCACTGCCGACGAGGACCGTAGCACTCTGTGCTATCGGTGTGGCGCTGCAGGCCACAAGGCGGCCGGGTGTCCGGCGGCGGCGCCCAACTGTCCGCTTTGCGCGGACTTGGGTCTGCCGTCCGGGCACCGCTTGGGCAGCTCGGCCTGTAAGCCGCCCGTCCGAAAGGGCGGGCGTGGGGAGCCCTCTAGGGCAGGCACTAAGGTGCCCAAGGGGCAGGCGGTTGCGCCTGATCGGGGTGGGGCTGCTTCTTCTCCGAAGGAGTAGCCCTTCCCCGATATGTCTCCCTTTTCCGGGAGACATCATCCCCCAGGGGCCGCGGCAACCGACCATCTGTTGCCGCGGTACGGGTAGTAGCGCACCCGGGGCCCGAGCTACGGTGGTGGAGGGCGGCCGTCTCGCCGAGTGTTTGAGCACCGCTCCACTCGGTTACTTCCAGGCGAGGCGGTCGCCGGGGCTGCAGCATCGGCGAATGGGGGTTCGCCGATGCATTGCACGCGGCCCGGGATGGTCGGCGATGTCGGCGTGGCCCCGACATCGCCGTCTTTAGCTGGGTAGGGGAGGCTCAGCCCTCCAACTTTTGGGAAGCGGGCGCCCTTCTGGCGCCCTTGCACGGGGAGGGTCTGGTTGTTGTTCGCAAGAGATCCCAGACCCTCCCCGGTAGTGCAGGGAGGGCCACCGTGGGGTTTTAGCCGGTAAGAGTCCGGCATAACCCCGGAGCTTCCCCAGCTCCGGGGTATCCATGATGGATTTCCCCACGTAAAAAAAAAAAAAAAAAAAAAAGGTTAGGTTAGGTGTTCCCCGTCTGGGTGCGGGTCAGAATACACCCAGGGTATACCCTGCCTGTCGTAAGAGGCGACTAAAAGGGTGCATCGCGGAAGCTGAGGTAGCCTCAGTGATGCTCCGGGGCGATGCCGGCGGGATCTTCGGATCCTGGCAGGGCCTCCCTTGCCGGTAAGGCCCGGAGTTGAGGGGTGAGAAGGTGGAAGCGGTGCGGGACGGGCTTTTTCGGCGACGACTCGGGCACGATAGGGGGGTGTATACTTATCAAATATGGATTTACGCAACAAAGGGAGGAAAACTTACGGTGCAGGAGGCCTCGGAACCTCCAGTACCGGCGCAGTTTCGGGTGGTCAAGCGGGCCCGGCTGCGTCGTCATCCGGCAACCGTGGGACGTCCGTGGTGGAGGGCCAGGCCACGGCGTCTAGAGCGACTGGTTCCTCTGGGGCTGGGGGGAATTCTGCGAGGCCGCTGGCCGGCCTCGTTAAAGATTTAGCGGCGGACAGCGCTGGACGCTGGTCGCTGGGTATGGATTCGGACGACGAGGAGGGGTTTTCTGACGCGTCCTTTTCGTGTCGTTTGGAGCCTCCCGTCGTGAGAAAAAGGGGCAGGCCCCCTACAACGGGGGAATACGTGGGGCTCGCAGAGGCGAAGCGCGCCTACATGGAGCTCTGCCGGGAGGAGGAGGCGGTCCGGAGAGAGTTGGAGAGATCCGACCCCTCCCGGACTCCTCCGCCTCCTAGCAAGAGCGCCAAGCCGCTCCCCAACGAGCGCGAGGTGAGGGAAGAGATGAGGAATCGGCCGACGCCCGACCTCGGTGCTCTCATTTTGGAGCACGCGAAGGAGGTCGAGCGTGTGGCCGGTTCCTCTAAGAATCTGAGCGGGAAGTTTGTGCACCGCCTCAGAGAGAGTGCACAAGCACTTAGATTAGCTGGTCTTGAGGCGATCCAGCGGACAAGTCGGGATGGGAGGGTCCAGGAGTTGGAGGAGGCAAACCACAGGCTCTCCTCCGAACTGGAGGACCTCAAGCAGGAGGTGGGCAGGCTCAAGCGTCAGCTCGAGTCTGGCGCTCGGGAGGATTCCCGAATGGAGGTGGTGCCTCCCAGGGGGATATCTCCTCCTATCATGGGGGCACGGGGAGGCAGGTCCTCCCCGAGTACGGGTCCAGCCGCTGGCGGCGTGGACGTGGAGAATATTATCTCCCGAGTGGGAGAGATGATGGAGGCGAGATTCGCCGCCCTCAGGGGGGAGTTAAACCTCACCCTGGGAGCGGCGGGTCCCGCCTCCGGATTGGTGTTGGGGGGTGGTTCGTTGGGGGAGGTTAGGGGGGACGGCGCGGGTACTCCCCGTGCTGCCCAGCCCGACCAACCGCCGTCGGCCACACCTCGCCCGGCGAAAGCCGGGAAAAAGGGAAGGGGTAAGAGGGGGACTAGGGGGGTGACTTCTGTCCCTCCCTCGGCTGGGTCTGCCGTGCAGGCTCAGTCCGGGGGCGGGGACTCCTGGGCGGAGGTGGTGGGTCGTAAGACTCCCACTTCTGCCCCGGTCCCACCCTCTTCCTCCTCGAAGAAGAGGAAGGTGAAGGGGAAGAAGTCGGCCGGGAAGGCCGGCTCCGGCCCCGAAAAGAGGAAAGGTGGTGGGCGTCTGGGTAGGCTACCCAGGTCGGAGGCGGTGACCATCACCGTCCCGCCTGGGTGCAACCAGACGCTCACCAACGCAATGTTGGTGGCGAGAAACGCCTTCGCTCTTGATGAGCTGGGCATTGAGGCCGTGAAGCCCAAGCGGGCCAAGACCGGGGCCCTCATACTAGAGGTTGAGGGCGAGGGGAGGGCGGAAAAAGCCGACCAGCTGGCTTACCGCCTCACAGAGTTGTTGGAGCCCAGGGGCCTCAAGGTCGGCCGCCCAATGAAGCTCGTAGAGCTGAGGGTGGTCGGGCTTGAGGACTCCGTGAGGGCCATAGAGGTGAAGGCGGCTCTCTCTAGGGAGGGTGGGTGCCCCATGGACCGGATCGTGGTCGGTACCATCCGGCGATCCGGCCCATTGGGCACCGTGTGGGCGAGATGCCCATTGGCGGGGGCTAGAAAGCTCTTCGCCAAGGGGGATCATATTCGGGTGGGGTGGGCTACAGCTCGGGTCGAGCTGCTCAAGCCCCGGCCGTTGCAGTGCTACCGCTGCCTCCAGCACGGTCACGTGCGGGCGCGGTGCACTGCCGACGAGGACCGTAGCACTTTGTGCTACCGGTGTGGCGCTGCAGGCCACAAGGCGGCCGGGTGTCCGGCGGCGGCTCCCAATTGTCCGCTCTGCGCGGACTTGGGTCTGCAGTCCGGGCACCGCTTGGGCAGCTCGGCCTGTAAGCCGCCCGTCCGAAAGGGCGGGCGTGGGGGGCCCTCGAGGGCCGGCACTAAGGTGCCCAAGGGGCAGGCGGTTGCGCCTGATCGGGGTGGGGCTGCTCCTTCTCCGAAGGAGTAGACTCACCCCGATATGTCTCCCTTTCCCGGGAGACATCATCCCCCAGGGGCCGCGGCAACCGACCACCTGTTGCCGCGGTACGGGTAGTAGCGCACCCGGGGCCCGAGCTACGGTGGAGGAGGGCGGCCGTCTCGCCGAGTGTTTGAGCACCGCTCCACTCGAGTACTTCAAGGCGAGGCGGTCGCCGGGGCTGCAGCATCGGCGAATGGGGGTTCGCCGATGCATTGCACGCGGCCCGGGATGGTCGGCGATGTCGGCGTGGCCCCGACATCGCCGTCTTTAGCTGGGTAGGGGAGGCTCAGCCCTCCAACTTTTGGGAAGCGGGCGCCCTTCTGGCGCCCTTGCACGGGGAGGGTCTGGTTGTTGTTCGCAAGAGATCCCAGACTCTCCCCGGTAGTGCAGGGATGGCCACCGTGGGGTTTTAGCCGGTAAGAGTCCGGCATAACCCCGGAGCTTCCCCAGCTCCGGGGTATCCATGATGGATTTCCCCACGTAAAAAAAAAAAAAAAAAAAAAAAAAGGTTAGGTTAGGTGTCCCCGTCTTCCCCGTCTGGGTGCAGGTCAGAATACACCCAGGGTATACCCTGCCTGTCGTAAGAGGCGACTAAAAGGGTGCATCGCGGAAGCTGAGGTAGCCTCAGTGATGCTCCGGGGCGATGCCGGCGGGATCTTCGGATCCTGGCAGGGCCTCCCTTGCCGGTAAGGCCCGGAGTTGAGGGGTGAGAAGGTGGAAGCGGTGCGGGGCGGGACTTTTGTTGACGACTCGGGCACGTTGGGGGAGGTATTTTATATTAACTATGGAATTACGAACTAAGGGTAGGAAAAGTTACGGTGCAGGAGGCCTCGGAACCTCCAGTACCGGCGCAGTTTCGGGTGGTCAAGCGGGCCCGGCTGCGTCGTCATCTGGCAACCGTGGGACGTCCGTGGTGGAGGGCCAGGCCACGGCGTTTGAGGCTACTGGTTCCTCTGGGGCTGGGGGGAATTTTGCGAGGCCGTTGGCCGGCCTCGTCAAGGATTTGGCGGCGGGCAGCGCTGGACGCTGGTCGCTGGGGATGGACTCAGACGACGAGGAGGGGTTCTCTGACGCGTCCTTCTCGTGTCGTTTGGAGCCTCCCGTTGTGAGAAAAAGGGGCAGGCCCCCTACAACGGGAGAATACGTTGGGCTCGCAGAGGCGAAGCGCGCCTACATGGAGCTCTGCCGGGAGGAGGAGGCGGTCCGGAGAGAGTTGGAGAGATCCGACCCCTCCCGGACTCCTCCGCCTCCTAGCAAGAGCGCCAAGCCGCTCCCCAACGAGCGTGAGGTGAGGGAAGAGATGAGGAATCGGCCGACGCCCGACCTCGGTGCTCTCATTTTGGAGCACGCGAAGGAGGTCGAGCGTGTGGCCGGTTCCTCTAAGAACCTGAGCGGGAAGTTTGTGCACCGCCTCAGAGAAAGTGCACAGGCACTTAGATTAGCTGGTCTTGAGGCGATCCAGCGGACAAGTCGGGATGGGAGGGTCCAGGAGTTGGAGGAGGCGAACCATAGGCTCTCCTCCGAACTGGAGGACCTCAAGCAGGAGGTGGGCAGGCTCAAGCGTCAGCTCGAGTCTGGCGCTCGGGAGGATTCCCGAATGGAGGTGGTGCCTCCCAGGGGGATATCTCCTCCTATCACGGGGGCGCGGGGAGGCAGGTCCTCCCCGAGTACGGGTCCAGCCGCTGGCGGCGTGGACGTGGAGAATATCATCTCCCGTGTGGGGGATATGATGGAGGCGAGATTCGCCGCTCTCAGGGGTGAGTTGGACCTCACCCTGGGAGCGGCGGGTCCCGCCTCCGGATTGGTGTTGGGGGGTGGTCCGTTGGGGGAGGTTAGGGGGTGCGGCGCGGGTACTCCCCGCGCTGCCCAGCCCGACCAACCACCGTCGGCCGCCCCTCGCCCGGTGAAAGCCGGGAAAAAGGGACGGGGTAAGAGGGGGACTAGGGGGGTGTGTAATGTCCCTCCTCCGGCTGAGTCTGCTGTGCGGGCCCAGTCCGGGGGTGGGGACTCCTGGGCGGAGGTGGTGGGTCGTAAGACTCCCACTTCTGCCCCGGTCCCTCCCTCTTCCTCCTCTAAGAAGAAGAAGGGTAAGGGGAAGAAGTCGGCCGCGAAGGCCGGCTCCGGCCCCGAAAAGAGGAAAGGTGGTGTGCGCCTGGGTAAGCTGCCCAGGTCGGAGGCGGTGACTATCACCGTCCCGCCTGGGTGCACCCAGACGCTCACCAACGCTATGTTGGTGGCGAGAAACGCCTTCGCTCTGGATGAGCTAGGCATCGAGGCGGTGAGGCCCAAGCGGGCCAAGACCGGTGCCCTCATTCTTGAGGTGGACGGCGAGGGGAGGGCGGAAAAGGCGGATAATCTCGCCATTCGCCTTACAGAGGTTTTGGAGCCTAGGGGCCTCAAGGTCGGCCGCCCAATGAAGCTCGTTGAGCTGAGGGTGGTCGGCCTTGAGGACTCCGTCCGGGCCATTGAAGTGAAGGCGGCTCTCTCGAGGGAGGGTGGGTGCCCCATGGACCGGATCGTGGTCGGTACCATCCGGCGATCCGGCCCATTGGGCACCGTGTGGGCGCGATGCCCATTGGCTGGGGCTAAGAAGCTCTTCGCCAAGGGGGATCACATAAGGGTAGGGTGGGCAACAGCTCGGGTCGAGCTGCTCAAGCCCCGGCCGTTGCAGTGCTACCGCTGCCTCCAGCACGGTCACGTGCGGGCGCGGTGCACTGCCGACGAGGACCGTAGCACTTTGTGCTATCGGTGTGGCGCTGCAGGCCACAAGGCGGCCGGGTGTCCGGCGGCGGCGCCCAACTGTCCGCTCTGTGCGGACTTGGGTCTGCCGTCCGGGCACCGCTTGGGCAGCTCGGCCTGTAAGCCGCCCGTCCGAAAGGGCGGGCGTGGGGAGCCCTCTAGGGCTGGCACTTCGGTGCCCAAGGGGCAGGCGGTCGCGCCTGATCGGGGTGGGGCTGCTCCTTCTCCGAAGGAGTAGACTCACCCCGATATGTCTCCCTTTCCCGGGAGACATCATCCCCCAGGGGCCGCGGCAACCGACCACCTGTTGCCGCGGTACGGGTAGTAGCGCACCCGGGGCCCGAGCTGTGGTGGTGGAGGGCGGCCGTCTCGCCGAGTGTTTGAGCATCGCTCCACTCGAGTACTTCAAGGCGAGGCGGTCGCCGGGGCTGCAGCATCGGCGAATGGGGGTTCGCCGATGCATTGCACGCGGCCCGGGACGGTCGGCGATGTCGGCGTGGCCCCGACATCGCCGTCTTTAGCTGAGTAGGGGAGGCTCAGCCCTCCAACTTTTGGGAAGCGGGCGCCCTTCTGGCGCCCTTGCACGGGGAGGGTCTGGTTGTTGTTCGCAAGAGATCCCAGACTCTCCCCGGTAGTGCAGGGATGGCCACCGTGGGGTTTTAGCCGGTAAGAGTCCGGCATAACCCCGGAGCTTCCCCAGCTCCGGGGTATCCATGATGGATTTCCCCACGTAAAAAAAAAAAAAAAAAAAAAAGGTGTCCCCGTCTGGGTGCGGGTCAGAATACACCCAGGGTATACCCTGCCTGTCGTAAGAGGCGACTAAAAGGGTGCATCGTGGAAGCTGAGGTAGCCTCAGTGATGCTCCGGGGCGATGCCGGCGGGATCTTCGGATCCTGGCAGGGCCTCCCTTGCCGGTAAGGCCCGGAGTTGAGAGGTGAGAAGGTGGAAGCGGTGCGGGACGGGCTTTCTCGGTGACGACTAGGGCACGTAGGGGGAGGAATTTTATATCAAATATGGAATTACGCAATAAGGATAGGAAAACTTACGGTGCAGGAGGCCTCGGAACCTCCAGTACCGGCGCAGTCTCGGGTGGTCAAGCGGGCCCGGCTGCGTCGTCATCTGGCAACCGTGGGACGTCCGTGGTGGAGGGCCAGGCCACGGCGTTTGAGGCTACTGGTTCCACTGGGGCTGGGGGGACTTTTGCGAGGCCGCTGGCCGGCCTCGTACGGGACTTAGCAGCGGACAGCGCTGGTCGCTGGTCGTTGGGTGGGATGGACTCCGACGACGAGGAGGGGTATTCCGATACATCCTTCTCGTGTCGGTTGGAGCCTCCTGTCGTAAGAAAGAGGGGCAGGCCCCCTACAACGGGGGAGTATGTGGGGCTGGCGGAGGCTAAGCGAGCCTACATGGAGCTCTGCCGGGAGGAGGAGGCGGTCCGGAGGGAGTTGGAGCGATCCGACCCCTCCCGGACCCCTCCGCCTCCTAGCAAGAGCGCTAAGCCTCTTCCAAATGAGCGGGAGGTGCGCGAGAAGATGAGGCACCGGCCGACGCCCGACCTCGGTGCTCTAATCCTAGAGCATTCGAAGGAGGTGGAGCGCGTGGCCGGCTCATCAAAGAATCTGAGCGGCCGGTTTGTGCATCGTTTGCGCGAGAGTGCGCAGGCCCTCAGGCTGGCTGGGCTGGAGGCGATCCAGCGCACAGAGAGGGATGGAAGAGTTAAAGAGTTGGAGGAAGCCAATGATAGGCTCTCCTCCGAACTCGATGATTTAAGAAGGGAAGTGGGAAGACTAAAGGCTCTACTTGAGTCTTCCACACGGGACAACTCTCGAATGGAGGTTGAGCCTCCTAGGGGCATATCGCCGCCCATCACGGGGGCACGGGGAGGCAGGTCCTCCCCGAGTACGGGTCCAGCCGCTGGCGGTATGGACGTGGAGGAGGTTATCTCTCGTGTGGGAGATATGATGGAGGCGAGATTCGCCGCCCTCAGGGGTGAGTTAAACCTCACCCTGGGAGCGGCGGGTCCCGCCTCCGGTTTGGTGTTGGGGGGTGGTTCGTTGGGGGAGGTTAGGGGGGACGGCGCGGGTACTCCCCGTGCTGCCCAGCCCGACCAACCACCGTCGGCCACCCCTCGCCCGGCGAAAGCCGGGAAAAAGGGACGGGGTAAGAGGGGGAATAGGGGGGTGTCCAATGTCCCTCCCTCGGCTGGGTCTGCTGTGCAGACTCAGTCCGGGGGTGTGGACTCCTGGGCGGAGGTGGTGGGCCGCAAGGCTCCCACTTCTGCCCCGGTCCCTCCCTCGTCCTCCTCGAAGGAGACCAAGGGGAGGAAGAAGGGGAAGAAGTCGGCCGCGAAGGCCGGCTCCGGCCCCGCGAAGAAGAATGTTGGTGTGCGTCTGGGTAGGCTTCCCAGGTCGGAGGCGGTGACCATCACCGTCCCGCCTGGGTGCTCCCAGACGCTCACCAACGCTATGTTGGTGGCGCGTAACGCCTTTGCTCTTGATGAGCTAGGCATCGAGGCCGTGAGGCCCAAGAGGGCAAAGACCGGTGCCCTCATCCTTGAGGTTGAGGGCGAGGGGAGGGCGGAAAAGGCGGACAATCTCGCCATTCGCCTTACAGAGGTATTGGAGCCGAGGGGCCTCAAGGTCGGCCGCCCAATGAAGTTCGTCGAGCTGAGGGTGGTCGGCCTTGAGGACTCCGTCCGGGCCATTGAGGTCAAGGCGGCTCTTTCTAGGGAGGGTGGGTGCCCAATGGACCGGATCGTGGTCGGTACCATCCGGCGATCCGGCCCATTGGGCACCGTGTGGGCTAGGTGCCCACTCGCGGGCGCGAAGAAGATCTTCGCAAAGGGGGATAGGATACGGGTGGGGTGGGCCATAGCTCGGGTCGAGCTGCTCAAGCCCCGGCCGTTGCAGTGCTACCGCTGCCTCCAGCACGGTCACGTGCGGGCGCGGTGCACTGCCGACGAGGACCGTAGCACTTTGTGCTATCGGTGTGGCGCTGCAGGCCACAAGGCGGCCGGGTGTCCGGCGGCGGCGCCCAATTGTCCGCTTTGCGCGGACTTGGGTCTGCCGTCCGGGCACCGCTTGGGCAGCTCGGCCTGTAAGCCGCCCGTCCGAAAGGGCGGGCGTGGGGGGCCCTCGAGGGCCGGCACATCGGTGCCCAAGGGGCAGGCGGTTGCGCCTGATCGGGGTGGGGCTGCTCCTTCGCCGAAGGAGTAGACTCGCCCCGATATGTCTCCCTTTCCCGGGAGACATCTTCCCCCAGGGGCCGCGGCAACCGACCACCTGTTGCCGCGGTACGGGTAGTAGCGCACCCGGGGCCCGAGCTACGGTGGTGGAGGGCGGCCGTCTCGCCGAGTGTTTGAGCTCCGCTCCACTCGAGTACTTCAAGGCGAGGCGGTCGTCGGGGCTGCAGCATCGGCGAATGGGGGTTCGCCGATGCATTGCACGCGGCCCGGGATGGTCGGCGATGTCGGCGTGGCCCCGACATCGCCGTCTTTAGCTGGGTAGGGGAGGCTCAGCCCTCCAACTTTTGGGAAGCGGGCGCCCTTCTGGCGCCCTTGCACGGGGAGGGTCTGGTTGTTGTTCGCAAGAGATCCCAGACCCTCCCCGGTAGTGCAGGGATGGCCACCGTGGGGTTTTAGCCGGTAAGAGTCCGGCATAACCCCGGAGCTTCCCCAGCTCCGGGGTATCCATGATGGATTTCCCCACGTAAAAAAAAAAAAAAGGTTAGGTTAGGTGAGAAGTTGTTGCAGCTGCAACAACATGTGCCATCCCCACCTCCTCGTGGTGGAACCTGGACACCGGAGTCATCCGGTGACTAACGGGGCTCTGGCTTTCGGGGGTTCCGTTGATACCAAGTAGCCTCAGTGATGCTCCGAGGCGATGCCGGTGGGATCTTCGGATCCTGGCGGGGCCTCCCTTGCCGGTAAGGCTCGGAGCGGAGGGGTGAAAACGGTGGATGCGGGCCTCCACCCCAGGGGTCACGGCCAGTTCTGGTCGTGATACGGGGAGTTGCGTCCCCGGGATCCCATAGCTCGGCAGGGGTGGTGTGACCCCTGTCGTAATACCGTAAACCGGTGGTCATGTTTCGCCGGAGCGGGGGGCTTGCCTTCATTGGCCGGCCCGCGAGGGGATAAACCTCTATAAAAAGTCCCTAGCCTCAAGCTGCGGTACGCGGCGAGGGGGCACGTCCAGTCCTCGCGGCTGGGCGTGGCCGGTGGGTGCACCGGTCTCGAGCGACCAACCCCGGGGATACTGGCGCCCCCCGGGTGTATCTGCCTTCCCCTGGCATGGCGGCTCTGCCAGGGGTGACCTCACTTCCGACCCTACTCGTGGGAACATTATGGAGAATTGTTCAGATTTCAAAAAACCGGGGAATGGGGGGGTCATTGACGAAGAAAAGGCAGGGACCATTGGGGTCCGAAAGGTCGGCGGTCCGAGACCAAACATCGTCTCGGACACAAAACTCACTGCCTCGCAGGGGCAGGTAATATTGGAGAAGCTCCAGCTTAGAGGCAGGGTACTGGAGAAGGGCGCCCAGGAGGAGTCGGGTGACGCCTCCTACGACTCGGACACGTCCGTGGGATCAGTTAGATCCAATTTCTCTATCCTTAGGGAACGGGCGTGTCCGAAGTCCAAGAAGAGAGGACGACCCCCAACAACTGGGGAGTATGTAGGGCTCGCTGAAGCCAAGAGGGCTTACATGGTAGCCCAGCGGGAAATCGAGATGGTAGAGCTCGAGGAAGAAATTAGGCGTGGCACAGGGTGCATCCCACCACCTGGGAAGTCGGGCAACCCTGTGCCAGAGATGGAGGTCTTCGTCCAGGAGGCGAAGTCGAAGCCACTGGAGGACCTGGGAGCATGGGCCCTGGAGGAGGCGGACAAAATAGAATTGGCAGCTGCCAAATCTAAAAACTTAAAGGGTACCATTCAGAGAGATATCCGGGTTGGTGCACGCACCGTTAGAGCGGTGACGATGGAGCTCGCTCAGCGAGTGGTGAGACCAGCTGAACCACAGCCCGGACAGGACATCTCTGCCCTTAAAGAGCAAATAGAAGCCCTGCAGGCAGAAAATAAACGCCTGCAGGAGCGGATATTAGTACTAGAAAGGCGATCTCCAAGCCCGCCAGTTACAAAAATGGCGGACTTGGAGATCGCGAGCCGCGCGAGGCCAGAACCAGCCTCGCCATTAACGGTTTCGGGGGGAGATTGCCCCGAAATGGGTGTCTCGGCACCGAAGGAGCCGACGGGTTCCGTCATTGCCCTACAAATAGCGGAACTCGTTAACAGTAGGTTAGAGGAGTTCCGCAAGGAACTCCTCCCATTTACGAAAAGGGAGGGAGCCTCCCCGACTGGCCCCTTAACACAGGCCACCGGGGAAAAGAAGCTAAAGAAGAATAAGAAGAAGAAGGGGATGGGGAAGGAAAACAACCCAGTCCAACCCCAACCCCCACAGAAGAAGGCGACCCCGTCTGGGGCCGCCAGAAGACTGGAGGCGGCGCGCCAGGAGGCGAAGAAGAAGCAAGCGGTGGCGCCGGTACAACCCTCAGGTGCCAAGGCCACCGAGGGAACATGGGCCCAGGTGGTGGGCAGAAGGGCCCAAAGGGCGGCCAAAAAGGCTCAAACGGCTCCTGCTCCACCACCTAAAGCCCAGAAGCAGGTGGAGAGGCCCAAGTTGGCCCGGCTACCGCGCACGGCGGCGGTAGTTCTCACCCTCCAGCCTGGCAGCAAGTCCTCATACAAGGACGTTATGATTGCTGCCAGGCAGAGGGTGAAGTTAGCGGACGTTGGGGTTGATAACGTCCGCCCCAAGAAAGCCAGGACCGGCGGCCTCATGTTAGAGGTCGCCGGTCCTGATAAGGAGACCAAGGCGTCCGCCTTGGCGGCCAAGTTACGCGAGGCGTTGGCTGGGGAAGCCATAACTGTCACCAGGCCGATAAAGAAGGCCGACCTTCGGGTCTATGGTCTTGACGAATCGGCCACCCCAGCAGAGGTGGCCGAAGCCATAGCTGGAACGGCAGGCTGCCAACTGGAAGACGTGAGGACCGGCGAGATTAGGTCCTCACGTAGTGGATTTGGCACCCTATGGGTGCAATGCCCACTGGCAGCGGCCAAGAAGGTTGTTGCTGCCGGCCGCATCAGAGTGGGCTGGGTGTTTGCCAGGGTGGAGGTGTTAAAGCCCCGCCCAGAGCAGTGCTACCGCTGCTGGCAAATAGGCCATGTCCAGCAGCGGTGCACTGCTGAAGTAGACAGGTCGCACCTGTGTTACAGGTGCGGCGAAACCGGTCACCAGGCGGGCCAATGTACGGCGGCCGCCCCGGTTTGCACTTTGTGCAAGGAGGCCGGGCGGCCCGCCGACCATCGCATGGGGAGCAAAACTTGCTCCCCACCGAAGGCCCGCCCAGCCAAGAAGGGAGGAGACGTCAAGAAGAGGAGCCAACTCTCCGGTGTCCATCAAGGGGGTGGTGCGGCTGCATCACCCTCCAACGTGGGATGTTCCGGCGGGGGTGGTGCACCGGCATCGCCCTCCAACGTGGGAGGTTCCAGCGGGGGTGGTGCATCCGCATCACCCTCCACCGTGGGAGTTCCTGCGATGGACACTGGAGAGGAGGCGGAGCGGGCAGCTAAACCCGCTCCCAAGGATGATTCTGGCCGGGGGGAGGCCATGGACACGGCCTAAAGTTCATGCCTCCCCGCGGTCAGATCATCCAGACCAACCTCAACCACGCCGTCGCCGCTCAAGACTTGATGTCTCACAGTCTTTGCGGCGGCGTGGTTGAGTTGGTCGTAGCCGCGGAGCCGTACCGAGTTCTCCAACGCCCGTCCTGGGTTGGAGACTTGGACGACTCCGTGGTGATCGCCCAGTCGGTTCCGTCACGGATCCGGCCAATAGCGCCACTCATGCGCGGCCATGGATTCGTGGCGGTCGACTGGGCGGGATGTGTGGTGGTGGGCGTCTACGCGCCCCCGAGTTGGTCCCTCGGTCGCTTCGACCTCCTACTGGACGAGCTGCAGAACGTTGTTTCTTCGCACGCAGCTCGTCCAGTATTCGTCCTCGGGGACTTCAATGCTCACGCATCCGCGTGGCACTCCCCGAGGACGGACCAGAGGGGCCACTCGGTGCTGGACTGGGCGGCTGGCCTGGGTCTCCGGTTGTTGAACCGGGGCTCGGCCAGCACGTGCGTGCGGTACCAGGGCGAAAGCATAGTGGACTTGTCTTTCGCCAATGCCCTGGCCGCGCGCCGTGTGTCGGGGTGGAGGGTCGACGACGTGGAGACACTGTCGGACCACGTCTACATCCGCATGGATGTCTCCACGCCTCCCCCGACCCGCCCAGCAGCCCACCACCCACGGAGGTGGGCCCTGAAGGGCATCGATGAGGACGCACTGATGGCGGCCGTTCTCGCAGTGGCCTGGCCGGAAGTTCCGGCTGGGCCAGTGGAGGTCTCGGAGGAGGCGGATTGGTTCGCGGACGCCATGTCGGCAGTTTGCGAAGTGGCGATGCCACGTGTCCGCGCCAATCCGCCCCGCCGCCCGGTGTACTGGTGGAGCGCTGAGATTCAGCGTCTCCGCGAGGACTGTGGAGTCGCTCGCCGCCAGTACACCCGGGCGAGGCGTCGGCGTAACTCCGACGCAGCGAGAACGGCACAGCTGTACGCCGACTATCGTGACCTCACGAAGCGGCTGCAGCTGGCCATCAGGAGCGCCAAGGCTCAGGCCTGGGACGGACTCCTCGACTCACTCCGTGAGGACCCATGGGGGCGCCCATACCGTCTGGTGATGGACAAGCTTCGTCCATGGGCGCCTCCCCTCACGGAGACGATGGACCCCCCACTCCTGGAGCGGGTGGTCGGCACTCTATTCCCAGACGGGGAGGTGTCGGCCCCCGCTCCACCACCGGACCGTGTCTTATGGTCCCAGGAGTGGGAGGTGTCCGAAGAGGAGTTGGCCGGGGCTGTCAAGCGCATGGGGGCGCGCAACACCGCCCCCGGCCCCGACGGCATCCCCGGCCGCGCCTGGGTCTTGGCGCTCAGCGTCCTCGGGCCCCGTCTGCGCAGGCTGTTCACAGCCTGTTTGCAGACGGGGACTCTTCCACCACGGTGGAAGACCGGGCGGATGGTCCTCCTTCGCAAGGACAACAGGCCCGCAGAGTCGCCTGCCGCCTACAGGCCCATCGTGTTGCTGGACGAGGTGGGGAAGTTATTCGAACGCATTGTTCACAAGCGCCTCGTCCAGCACCTGTCCCGTGATGGACCCGACCTGGCCGAGTGCCAGTTCGGCTTCCGGGAGGGACGCTCGACCATCGACGCTATTCATCGCGTCAAGTCCCTCTCGGACTCGGCCACGTCCGGGGGAGGGGTGGCACTGGCGGTGTCTCTTGACATCAAGAACGCTTTCAACTCCCTCTCCTGGGCGGCCATCCGCGGGGCCCTCGAACGTCACGAGGTGCCCCTCTACCTGCGGATGGTGGTCGGAGACTACCTCCGGGACAGGGCCATCGTTTACGGTGGCCGCGATGGGTCTGTCAGGCGACAGATCAACCGTGGAGTACCCCAGGGGTCCGTCTTGGGCCCACTCTTGTGGAACCTGGGGTACGACGCGGCTCTGCGGGTGTCCCTGCCGGTCGGCGTGCACTTAACGTGTTACGCCG
Source organism: Xylocopa violacea (assembly GCA_963969225.1). Classification (NCBI taxonomy): domain Eukaryota; kingdom Metazoa; phylum Arthropoda; class Insecta; order Hymenoptera; family Apidae; genus Xylocopa; species Xylocopa violacea. The sequence goes on along the minus strand of CAXAJV010001289.1, from coordinate 1,913,577 downwards.
ATGACACTATGGTGTTGGCCACCGGCGGGGACCGTGGGAGGACCATCCGCCGGGCGGAGGTCGCAGTTGCGGCCGTCGCCTCGCGGATCCGGGGCATGGGGTTGGAGTTGTCCCCTCAGAAGACCGAAATCGTCCTTTTCGAGGGTCGCAGGAGGGGCACTCCACCCCATAGCCTGGTGAGGATCGGGTCGTCCGATGTCCAGGTGGCCACCGACATCAAGTATCTTGGTGTCCACCTGGACAGCTCCTGGAGCTTCGTCCCGCACTTCTCCCGTCTGGCCGCCAGGTTGGGTACTCTAGTGACACACTTAAGTCGCATCATGCCCAACCTTGGTGGTCCGGACGAGCGTGTGCGCCGCCTCTACTGTGGGGTAGTGAAGAGTGTGGCACTGTACGGTGCCCCCATCTGGGCCGACGCCTTAGCGGCCAGCCGGGGGAGCAAGTCGCTCCTCCGGAGGGAATGGCGACGCGCCGCAATACGCGTCATCAGGGGGTACCGTACGGTGTCATACGAGGCGGCCACCGCCCTGGCGGGTCTACCACCTTTGGAGTTCCTGGCGGCTGAGGATGCCTATGTTTACAGGCATCTTCGCCTTGCCCGCCAGGACTCCAACCCGCCAGGGGAGGACAGGGACGAGCTGAGGCTCCAGGCCCGGCGGTCCACAATGGCTTCATGGAAGGAGGTGTTATCCCGTGTCAGGGACCATTGGACCGTCGGGGCGGTCCTGCCCGTCTTGGATAGATGGGTGGGCCGTAGCTCCGGGCGACTCACTTTCCGAGCCACACAGGTGCTGACCGACCACGGGTGTTTCGGTCGGTACCTGTGCCGGATCGGTCGCGAGGCGGACCCGCGGTGCCACCACTGTGGCGCCGCGGTGGACTCGGCGCGGCACACTCTCATGGAGTGTCCTGCCTGGGAGGTGCCGCGTCGGGCCTTAGCGGCGGAGGTGGGTCCGGACCTCTCGCTGCCGGCCATCCTGTCTCGGATGGTCGGTAGCGGGAGAGTCTGGCAGGCCATGATCGCCTTTTGCGAGGAGGTCATGGTCGCGAAGGAGGCCGCCGAGCGCTCAAGGGAGCATATGCTCCCTGCTCGGCGTCGCCTGCGGGGTCGGCGTCTTGCACGTTTGCCCCGCCCCGCTCCACGGGGGGGACCCTCGCGTTCGGGTGGGGGTCGCTCCTAAGAACCCTTCGGGGAGCGGGACTTCGCCACCTCCGCCGCGCACCCAGCGTGCCACGGTGGTGGCACTTATGCCCCAGGGGCCGTGGTCCCGGCACTTAGCCGGGCCACGGTATCGGGTCTGACGCACCCGGGGCTCCCAGTCGAACCGGGCCAAGCCTGGCCCGAGGCGTCGGCGACGCCCGTGCGGGGAGGACCCTCACCTCGGTGGGGGTCGTGCCCCACGTCTTTGCACGGGGGTCGCCCGGGGGGCGCGGCTGGGGCGATTGGGGGATCGCCTCAGCCATTGCACGCGCCCTCCGGGACGGGGGCGGTGGCCGGGTGACCGGGTCACCGCCCGTTACCCCGGATGGGGGGGTGTATCGTCGACCACCCCCCCAACGGGAAGGGGGTCCCCTCAGTCACCATAGGGGGCCCCGGCGCGGGGAGGGACCGGACGTGTTCGTCCAGAGTTCCCGGGCCCTCCCCAGCAGCGCCGAGGTAGGTCACCGTGGGGTTTTAGCCGGTAAGAGTCCGGCATACCCCCGGGGTTCCCCAGCCCCGGGGGATCCATGAGGATTTCCCCACGTAAAAAAAAAAAAAAAAAAAAAAGGTTAGGTTAGGTTTCCGGGGCCGGGTTCTAGAAGTTGTTGCAGCTGCAACAACATGTGCCATCCCCACCTCCTCGTGGTGGAACCTGGACACCGGAGTTATCCGGTGACTAACGGGGCTCTGGCTTTCGGGGGTTTCGTTGATACCGAGTAGCCTCAGTGATGCTCCGAGGCGATGCCGGTGGGATCTTCGGATCCTGGCGGGGCCTCCCTTGCCGGTAAGGCTCGGAGCGGAGGGGTGAAAACGGTGGATGCGGGCCTCCATCCCAGGGGTCACGGCCAGTTCTGGTCGTGATACGGGGAGTTGCGCCCCCGGGATCCCATAGCTCGGCAGGGGTGGTGTGACCCCTGTCGTAATACCGTAAACCGGTGGTCATGTTTCGCCGGAGCGGGGGGCTTGCCTTCATTGGCCGGCCCGCGAGGGGATAAACCTCTATAAAAAGTCCCTAGCCTCAAGCTGCGGTACGCGGCGAGGGGGCACGTCCAGTCCTTGCGGCTGGGCGTGGCCGGTGGGTGCACCGGTCTCGAGCGACCAACCCCGGGGATACTGGCGCCCCCCGGGTGTATCTGCCTTCCCCTGGCATGGCGGCTCTGCCAGGGGTGACCTCACTTCCGACCCTGCTCGTGGGAACACTATGGAGAAATGTTCATTTAAAAAACCGGGGAATGGGGGGGTTGACGAGGAGAAGGCGGGGACCTCTGGTGTCCGAAAGGTCGCTGATCCGAGACCGAACATCGTCTCGGATGTGAAGCTCTCTGCCTCACAGGGGCAGGTAATGGTGGAGAGGCTCCACCTTAGGAAGCGAGCCCTTGAGAAAGGCGCTCAGGATGAGTCGGGAGACGCCTCCTACGACTCCGACACGTCTGTTGGATCCGTTAGGTCCAACTTTTCCTTGTTACGGGAAAGGGCGTGTCCAAAATCTAAAAAGCGAGGACGACCCCCAACAACTGGGGAGTACGTGGGGCTCGCGGAGGCCAAAAGGGCCTACGTAGAAGCCCAAAAAGAAGTCGAGCTCTTAGAGCTTGAAGAGGAGATACGGGCCGGCACAGGTAGCATTCCACCGCCCGGCAAGTCGGGCAATCCTGTGCCGGACATGGATGTGTTCGTCCAAGAGGCAAAGAACAAGCCGCTGGCGGACCTGGGAGCGTGGGCCCTGGAAGAGGCCGACAAAATCGAATTGGCGGCGGCCAAATCCAAAAATCTAAAAGGGACGATCCAGCGGGATATACGAGTAGGTGCCCGCACCGTAAGGGCCGTCACAATGGAGCTGGCGCAGCGGGTACAGAGGCCAGCGGAACCAGCGTCAGGACAGGACGTCGATGCGCTGAAGGCACAAGTGGAAGCCCTGCAGGCGGAAAACAAACGCCTGCAGGAGCGTCTATCTGCACTGGAGAGGCGATCTCCAAGTCCGCCAGTGACAAGAATGGCGGACTTGGAGATCGCGAGCCGCGCGAGGCCAACACCGGCCTCGCCATTGAGGGATCCGGGCGGTATTCGCCCCGAGATGGGTGTCCCGGCACCCAAGGAGCCGACGGGGTCTGCCATTGTGCAACAGATTGCAGACCTGGTAAATAGGAGATTGGAGGATTTCCGCAAGGAATTATGCCCAGCTGCAAAGAAGAAGGAATCGTCCCCTGTCGGCCCCTTAGCACAGGCCATCGGGGAGCCAGAGAAAAAACTGAAGAAGAAGAAGAAGAAGGGAAAGAAGGGGAAGGGGGCGGACAGTTCTCTGGTCCAACCTCAACCCCCTCAGAAGAGGAAGGCGACCCCGTCCGGGGCCGCCAGAAGATTGGAGGCGGCGCGCCAGGAGACGCTGAAGAATGCGGTGGTGCATGCTACACCTTCGAGCGCCACCGCAGCAGAGGCATCGTGGGCCCAGGTGGTGGGCAGGAAGGCCCTAAGGGCTAACAAAAAAGCTCACTCGACCCCTGCCCCACCGCCGAAAACACAAAAGAGGCTGGAGAAGCCCAAGTTGGGACGACTTCCGCGAACGGCCGCGGTAGTCCTGACCCTCCAGCCTGGCAGCAAGTCCACATATAAGGACATTATGACTGCTGCCAGGCAGAGGGTCAAGCTGTCGGACGTTGGGGTGGACAGTGTCCGCCCCAAAAAGGCCAGGACCGGAGGCCTAATGCTCGAAGTCGCCGGCCCGGAGAAGGAGGCAAAGGCGTCTGCCTTGGCAGAAAAGCTGCGGGAGGCGCTAGCCGGTGACGAAGTAACCGTCACCAGGCCGGTAAAGAAGACCGAACTCCGGGTCTTTGGCCTGGACGAGTCGGCCACACCGGCTGAAGTGGCCGAAGCAATTGCTGGTGTTGGCGGATGCCAACCAGGGGACGTGAGGACCGGGGAGGTAAGGTCCTCACGTGCTGGACTCGGCACCCTTTGGGTGCAGTGTCCCCTGGCAGCGGCCAAGAAGGTGGTCGCTGCTGGTCGAATCAGGGTGGGGTGGATACTCGCTAGAGTGGAAGTCTTGAAGCCCCGCCCTGAGCAGTGCTACCGCTGCTGGCAGATGGGACACGTCCAGCAGCGGTGCACTGCGGAGGTGGACCGGTCGCACCTTTGTTATAGGTGCGGCGAAACCGGTCATAGGGCGGGCCTATGTACGGCGGCCGCCCCGGTGTGCACATTGTGCAAGGAAGCCGGGCGGCCCGCCGACCATCGGATGGGGAGCAACACTTGCTCCCCACCCAAGGCCCGCCCAGCTAAGATGGGAGGCGACGCTCGGAAGAAGAAGGAGAGCCAACTCTCCGGTGTCCGTCAAGGGGGTGGTGCGGCTGCATCACCCTCCAACGTGGGACGTTCCAGCGGGGGTGGTGCACCGGCATCACCCTCCACCGTGGGAGGTTCCAGCGGGGGTGGTGCATCCGCATCACCCTCCACCGTGGGAGCTGCAGTGATGGACACTGGGGAGGAGGCGGAGCGGGCTGCTAAACCCGCTCCAATGGATGACTCTGGCCGGGGGGAGGCCATGGACACGGCATAACGTTCACGCCTCCCCGCGGCCAGGTCATCCAGACCAATCTCAACCACGCCGTCGCCGCTCAAGACTTGATGGCTCAAAGTCTTTGCGGCGGCGTGGTTGAGTTGGTCGTAGCCGCGGAGCCGTACCGAGTCCTTCAACGCCCGTCCTGGGTTGGAGACTTGGACGACTCCGTGGTGATCGCCCAGTCGGTTCCGTCACGGATCCGGCCAATAGCGCCAGTCATGCGCGGCCATGGATTCGTGGCGGTCGACTGGGCGGGTTGTGTGGTGGTGGGCGTCTACGCGCCCCCGAGTTGGTCCCTCAGTCGTTTCGACTCCCTACTGGACGAGCTGCAGAACGTCGTTTCACTGCACGCAGCTCGTCCAGTACTCGTCCTCGGGGACTTTAATGCTCACGCATCCGCGTGGCACTCCCCGAGGACGGACCAGAGGGGCCACTCGGTGCTGGACTGGGCGGCTGGCCTGGGTCTCCGGTTGTTGAACCGGGGCTCGGCCAGCACGTGCGTGCGGTACCAGGGCGAAAGCATCGTGGACTTGTCTTTCGCCAATGCCCTGGCCGCGCGCCGTGTGTCGGGGTGGAGGGTCGACGACGTGGAGACATTGTCGGACCATGTCTACATCCGCATTGATGTCTCCACGCCTCCCCCGACCCGCCCAGCAGCCCACCACCCACGAAGGTGGGCCCTGAAGGGCATGGATGAGGACGCACTGATGGCGGCCGTTCTCGCAGTGGCCTGGCCGGAAGTTCCGGCTGGGCCAGTGGAGGTCTCGGAGGAGGCGGATTGGTTCGCGGACGCCATGTCGGCAGTTTGCGACGTGGCGATGCCACGAGTCCGCGCCAATCCGCCCCGCCGCCCGGTGTACTGGTGGAGCGACGTTATACAGCGTCTCCGCGAAGAGTGCGGAGTCGCTCGCCGCCAGTACACTCGGGCGAGGCGTCGGCGTAACTCCGACGCAGCGAGAACGGCACAGCTGTATGCCGACTATCGTGAACTCACGAAGCGGCTGCAGCTGGCCATCAGGAGCGCCAAGGCTCAGGCCTGGGACGGACTCCTCGAAACACTCCGTGAGGACCCATGGGGGCGCCCATACCGTCTGGTGATGGACAAGCTTCGTCCATGGGCGCCTCCCCTCACGGAGACGATGGACCCCCCACTCCTGGAGCGGGTGGTCGGCACTCTCTTCCCAGACGGGGAGGTGTCGGCCCCCGCTCCACCACCGGACCGTGTCTTATGGTCCCAGGAGTGGGAGGTGGCCGAAGAGGAGTTGGCCGGGGCTGTCAAGCGCATGGGGGCGCGTAACACCGCCCCCGGCCCCGACGGCATCCCCGGCCGCGCCTGGGTCTTGGCGCTCAGCGTCCTCGGGCCCCGTCTGCGCAGGCTGTTTACAGCCTGTTTGCAGACGGGGACCCTTCCACCGAGGTGGAAAACAGGGCGGATGGTCCTCCTACGCAAGGACAACAGGCCCGCAGAGTCGCCATCTGCCTACAGGCCCATCGTGTTGCTGGACGAGGTGGGGAAGTTATTCGAACGTATTGTTCACAAGCGCCTCGTCCAGCACCTGTCCCGTGATGGACCCGACCTGGCCGAGTGCCAGTTCGGCTTCCGGGAGGGACGATCGACCATCGACGCTATTCATCGCGTCAAGTCCCTCTCGGACTCGGCCACGTCCGGGGGAGGGGTAGCACTGGCAGTTTCTTTGGATATAAAGAATGCCTTTAACTCCCTCTCCTGGGCGGCCATCCGCGGGGCCCTCGAAAGTCACGAGGTGCCCCTCTACCTGCGGATGGTGGTCGGAGACTACCTCCGGGACAGGGCCATCGTTTACGGTGGCCGCGATGGGTCTGTCAGGCGACAGATCAACCGCGGAGTACCCCAGGGGTCCGTTTTGGGGCCATTACTATGGAACCTGGGGTACGACGCGGCTCTGCGGGTGTCCCTGCCGGTCGGCGTGCACTTAACGTGCTACGCCGACGACACCATGGTGGTAGCCACCGGCAGGGACCGTGGGAGGACCATCCGTCGGGCGGAAGTCGCGGTTGCGGCTGTCGCCTCGCGGATCCGGGGCATGGGGTTGGAGTTGTCCCCTCAGAAGACGGAGATCGTCTTGTTCGAGGGTCGCCGGAGGGGCACTCCACCCCATAGCCTGGTGAGGATCGGGTCGTCCGACGTCCAGGTGGGCACCGACATCAAGTATCTTGGTGTCTACCTGGACAGCTCCTGGAGCTTCGTCCCGCATTTCGCTCGTCTGGCCACCAGGTTGGGTAGCCTCGTGACTCATCTGAGTCGCATCATGCCCAACCTTGGTGGTCCGGACGAGCGGGTGCGCCGCCTCTATTGTGGTGTGGTGAAAAGTGTGGCACTGTACGGTGCCCCCATATGGGCCGATGCCTTATCGGCAAGCCGGAGTAGCAAGTCGCTCCTCCGGCGGGAATGGAGACGTGCTGCTATTCGCGTCATCCGGGGGTACCGTACGGTGTCATACGAGGCGGCCACCACCCTGGCGGGTCTACCACCTCTGGAGCTCCTGGCGGCTGAGGATGCCTACGTCTATAGGCATCTTCGCCTTGCCCGCCAGGACTCCAACCCGCCAGGGGTAGACAGGGACGAGTTGAGGCTCCAGGCCCGGCGGTCCACTATGGCAACTTGGAGGGAGCAGTTGTCCCACGTCAGGGACCACTGGACCGTCGGGGCGGTCCTGCCCGTCTTGGATAGATGGGTGGGCCGTGGCTCCGGACGACTTACGTTCCGAGCCACACAGGTGCTGACCGACCACGGGTGTTTCGGTCGGTACCTGTGCCGGATCGGTCGCGAGGCGGACCCGCGGTGCCACCACTGTGGCGCCGCGGTGGACTCGGCGCGGCACACTCTCATGGAGTGTCCTGCCTGGGAGGTGCCGCGTCGGGCCTTAGCGGCGGAGGTGGGTCCGGACCTCTCGTTGCCGGCCATCCTGTCTCGGATGGTCGGTAGCGGGAGCGTCTGGCAGGCCATGATCTCCTTTTGCGAGGGGGTCATGGTCGCGAAGGAGGCCGCCGAGCGCTCAAGGGAGCTTCTGCTCCCTGCTCGGCGTCGCCTGCGGGGTCGGCGTCTTGTACGTTTGCCCCGCCCCGCTCCACGGGGGGGACTCTCACCTTCGGGTGGGGGTCGCTCCTAAGAACCCTTCGGGGAGCGGGACTTCGCCACCTCCGCCGCGCACCCAGCGTGCCACGGTGGTGGCACTTAGGCCCCAGGGGCCGTGGTCCCGGCAGTTAGCCGGGCCACGGTATCGGGTGTGACGCACCCGGGGCTCCCAGTCGAACCGGGCCAAGCCTGGCCCGAGGCGTCGGCGACGCCCGTGCGGGGAGGACCCTCACTCCGGTGGGGGTCGTGCCCCACGTCTTTGCACGGGGGTCGCCCGGGGGGCGCGGCTGGGGCGATTGGGGGATCGCCTCAGCCATTGCACGCGCCCTCCGGGACGGGGGCGGTGGCCGGGTGACCGGGTCACCGCCCGTTACCCCGGATGGGGGGGTGTATCGTCGACCACCCTCCCAACGGGAAGGGGGTCCCCTCAGTCACCATAGGGGACCCCGGCGCGGGGAGGGACCGGACGTGTTCGTCCAGAGTTCCCGGGCCCTCCCCAGCAGCGCCGAGGTAGGTCACCGTGGGGTTTTAGCCGGTAAGAGTCCGGCATACCCCCGGGGTTCCCCAGCCCCGGGGGATCCATGAGGATTTCCCCACGTAAAAAAAAAAAAAAAAAAAAAAAAAGGTTTCCGGGGCCGCCAGAAGATTGGAGGCAGTGCGCCAGGAGGCGCTGAAGAAAGCGGCAGCACCATCAATTCCCACAGGTGCTACCGCCACCGAGGGATCATGGGCCCAAGTGGTGGGCAGGAAGGCCCGACGGGTTGCCAAAAAGGCCCAATCGGCACCTGCTCCACCACAGAAAGTTGAGAAGAAGGCGGAGAAGCCCAAGCTCGGCCGACTACCGCGAACAGCTGCGGTAGTCCTCACCCTCCAGCCTGGCAGCAAGTCCTCATACAGGGACGTCATGACGGCTGCCAGGCAGAGGGTGAAGTTAGCTGACGTGGGGGTGGACAGTGTCCGCCCCAAGAAAGCGAGGACCGGAGGCATGATGTTGGAGATTTCCGGTCCTGACAAAGAGGTCAAGGCATCCGCCTTGGCCGAGAAGTTGAAGGCTGCACTGGCCAGTGAAGGAGTCACGGTCGTCAGGCCCATCAAAAAAGCCGATCTTCGGGTTATTGGTCTCGACGATTCAGCCACACCGGCTGAGGTGGCCGAAGCCATTGTTGGTGCAGGTAAATGCCAACTGGCGGAAGTGAGGACAGGAGAGATAAGGGCCTCACGCAACGGGCTCGGCACCCTTTGGGTGCAATGCCCCTTGGCAGCGGCCAAGAAAGTGGTCGCTGCCGGACGGATAAGGGTTGGGTGGACCCTCGCTAGGGTGGAGGCACTTAAGCCCCGCCCAGATCAGTGCTACCGCTGCTGGCAAATTGGACATGTCCAGCAGCGGTGCACTGCTGATGTTGACCGGTCGCACAGTTGCTATAGGTGCGGCGAAACCGGTCACCGGGCGGGTCAATGTACGGCGGCCGCCCCAGTATGCACTTTGTGCAAAGAAGCGGGGCGGCCCGCCGACCATCGTATGGGGAGTAAGTGTTGCTCCCCACCAAAGGCCCGCCCAGCCAAGAAACGAGGAGTGACGCAGGCGAAGAAGATCCAAGTCCCCAGTGTCCATCAAGGGGGTGGTGCGGCTGCACCATCCTCCAACGTGGGATGTTCCGGCGGGGGTGGTGCACCGGCATCACCCTCCACCGTGGGAGGTTCCAGCGGGGGTGATGCATCCGCATCACCCTCCACCGTGGGAGCTGCAGTGATGGACACTGGGGAGGAGGCGGAGCGGGCAGTAAAACCCGCTCTCAAGGATGATTCTGGCCGGGGGGAGGCCATGGACACGGCCTAAAGTTCATGCCTCCCCGCGGTCAGATCATCCAGACCAATCTCAACCACGCCGTCGCCGCTCAAGACTTGATGTCTCATAGTCTTTGCGGCGGCGTGGTTGAGTTGGTCGTAGCTGCGGAGCCGTACCGGGTTCTCCGACGCCCGTCCTGGGTTGGAGACTTGGACGACTCCGTGGTGATCGCCCAGTCGGTTCCGTCACGGATCCGGCCAATAGCGCCTGTCATGCGCGGCCATGGATTCGTGGCGGTCGACTGGGCGGGTTGTGTGGTGGTGGGCGTCTACGCGCCCCCGAGTTGGTCCCTCGGTCGCTTCGACCTCCTACTGGACGAGCTGCAGAACGTTGTTTCATCGCACGCAGCTCGTCCAGTACTCGTCCTCGGGGACTTCAATGCTCACGCATCCGCGTGGCACTCCCCGAGGACGGACCAGAGGGGCCACTCGGTGCTGGACTGGGCGGCTGGCCTGGGTCTCCGGTTGCTGAACCGGGGCTCGGCCAGCACGTGCGTGCGGTACCAGGGCGAAAGCATAGTGGACTTGTCTTTCGCCAATGCCCTGGCCGCGCGCCGTGTGTCGGGGTGGAGGGTCGACGACGTGGAGACACTGTCAGACCATGTATATATACGCATGGATGTCTCCACGCCTCCCCCGACCCGCCCAGCAGCCCACCACCCACGGAGGTGGGCCCTGAAGGGCATCGATGAGGACGCACTGATGGCGGCCGTTCTCGCAGTGGCCTGGCCGGAAGTTCCGGCTGGGCCAGTGGAGGTCTCGGAGGAGGCGGATTGGTTCGCGGCCGCCATGTCGGCTGTTTGCGACGTGGCGATGCCACGAGTCCGCGCCAATCCGCCCCGCCGCCCGGTGTACTGGTGGAGCGCTGAGATTCAGCGTCTCCGCGATGAGTGCGGAGTCGCTCGCCGCCAGTACACCCGGGCGAGGCGTCGGCGTAACTCCGACGCAGCGAGAACGGCACAGCTGTACGCCGACTATCGTGAACTCACGAAGCGGCTGCAGCTGGCCATCAGGAGCGCCAAGGCTCAGGCCTGGGACGGACTCCTCGACTCACTCCGTGAGGACCCATGGGGGCGCCCATACCGTCTGGTGATGGACAAGCTTCGTCCATGGGCGCCTCCCCTCACGGAGACGATGGACCCCCCACTCCTGGAGCGGGTGGTCGGCACTTTATTCCCTGACGGGGAGGTGTCGGCCCCCGCTCCACCACCGGACCGAGTCTTATGGTCCCAGGAGTGGGAGGTGTCCGAAGAGGAGTTGGCCGGGGCTGTCAAACGCATGGGGGCACGCAACACCGCCCCCGGCCCCGACGGCATCCCCGGCCGCGCCTGGGTCTTGGCGCTCAGCGTCCTCGGGCCCCGTCTGCGCAGGCTGTTCACAGCATGTCTGCAGACGGGGACTCTTCCACCACGGTGGAAGACCGGGCGGATGGTCCTCCTACGCAAGGACAACAGGCCCGCAGAGTCGCCTTCTGCCTACAGGCCCATCGTGTTGCTGGACGAGGTGGGGAAGTTATTTGAACGTATCGTTCACAAGCGCCTCGTCCAGCACCTGTCCCGTGATGGACCCGACCTGGCCGAGTGCCAGTTCGGCTTCCGGGAGGGACGTTCGACCATCGACGCTATTCATCGCGTCAAGTCCCTCTCGGACTCGGCCACGTCCGGGGGAGGGGTTGCTCTGGCTGTGTCTCTGGACATCCAGAACGCCTTCAACTCCCTCTCCTGGGCGGCCATCCGCGGGGCCCTCGAACGTCACGAGGTGCCCCTCTACCTGCGGATGGTGGTCGGAGACTACCTCCGGGACAGGGCCATCGTCTACGGTGGCCGCGATGGGTCTGTCAGGCGGCAGATCAACCGTGGAGTGCCCCAGGGGTCCGTCTTGGGCCCACTGTTGTGGAACCTGGGGTACGACGCGGCTCTGCGGGTGTCCCTGCCGGTCGGCGTTCACTTAACGTGTTACGCCGATGACACTATGGTGTTAGCCACCGGCAGGGACCGTGGGAGGACCATCCGCCGGGCGGAGGTCGCAGTTGCGGCCGTCGCCTCGCGGATCCGGGGCATGGGGTTGGAGTTGTCCCCTCAGAAGACCGAAATCGTCTTCTTCGAGGGTCGTAGGAGGGGCACTCCACCCCATAGCCTGGTGAGGATCGGGTCGTCCGACGTCCAGGTGGGCACCGACATCAAGTATCTTGGTGTCTACCTGGACAGCTCCTGGAGCTTCGTCCCGCACTTCGCTCGTCTGGCCACCAGGTTGGGTAGCCTCGTGACTCATCTGAGTCGCATTATGCCCAACCTTGGTGGTCCGGACGAGCGGGTGCGCCGCCTCTACTGCGGCGTGGTGAAAAGCGTGGCACTGTACGGTGCCCCCCATCTGGGCCGACGCCTTAGCGGCCAGCCGGGGGAGCAAGACGCTCCTCCGGAGGGAGTGGAGACGCGCTGCCATCCGCGTCATAAGGGGGTACCGTACGGTGTCATATGAGGCGGCCACCACCCTGGCGGGTTCACCACCTTTGGAGTTTCTGGCGGCTGAGGATGCCTATGTCTATAGGCATCTTCGTCTTGCCTGCCAGGACTCCAACCCGCCAGGGGAAGACAGGGACGAGTTGAGGCTCCAGGCCCGGCGGTCCACTATGGCAAAGTGGAAGGAGGAGTTGTCTCGTCATAGAGACCACTGGACCGTCGGGGCGGTCCTGCCCGTCTTAGACAGATGGGTGGGCCGTAGCTCCGGGCGACTTACGTTCCGAGCCACACAGGTGCTGACCGAGCATGGCTGCTTCGGTCGGTACCTGTGCCGGATCGGTCGCGAGGCGGACCCGCGGTGCCACCACTGTGGCGCCGCGGTGGACTCGGCGCGGCACACTCTCATGGAGTGTCCTGCCTGGGAGGTGCCGCGTCGGGCCTTAGCGGCGGAGGTGGGTCCGGACCTCTCGCTGCCGGCCATCCTGTCTCGGATGGTCGGTAGCGGGAGCGTCTGGCAGGCCATGATCTCCTTTTGCGAGGAGGTCATGGTCGCGAAGGAGGCCGCCGAGCGCTCAAGGGAGCAACTGCTCCCTGCTCGGCGTCGCCTGCGGGGTCGGCGTCTTGCACGTTTGCCCCGCCCCGCTCCACGGGGGGGACCCTCGCCTTCGGGTGGGGGTCACTCCTAAGAACCCTTCGGGGAGCGGGACTTCGCCACCTCCGCCGCGCACCCAGCGTGCCACGGTGGTGGCACCTTTGCCCCAGGGGCCGTGGTCCCGGCACTTAACCGGGCCACGGTATCGGGTGTGACGCACCCGGGGCTCCCAGTCGAACCGGGCCAAGCCTGGCCCGAGGCGTCGGCGACGCCCGTGCGGGGAGGACCCTCACTCCGGTGGGGGTCGTGCCCCACGTCTTTGCACGGGGGTCGCCCGGGGGGCGCGGCTGGGGCGATTGGGGGATCGCCTCAGCCATTGCACGCGCCCTCCGGGACGGGGGCGGTGGCCGGGTGACCGGGTCACCGCCCGTTACCCCGGATGGGGGGGTGTATCGTCGACCACCCCCCCAACGGGAAGGGGGTCCCCTCAGTCACCATAGGGGGCCCCGGCGCGGGGAGGGACCGGACGTGTTCGTCCAGAGTTCCCGGGCCCTCCCCAGCAGCGCCGAGGTAGGTCACCGTGGGGTTTTAGCCGGTAAGAGTCCGGCATACCCCCGGGGTTCCCCAGCCCCGGGGGATCCATGAGGATTTCCCCACGTTAAAAAAAAAAAAAAAAAAAAAAAAAAAAAAAAAGGTTAGGTTAGGTTTCCCCGTCTGGGTGCGGGTCAGAATACACCCAGGGTATACCCTGCCTGTCGTAAGAGGCGACTAAAAGGGTGCATCGCGGAAGCTGAGGTAGCCTCAGTGATGCTCCGGGGCGATGCCGGCGGGATCTTCGGATCCTGGCAGGGCCTCCCTTGCCGGTAAGGCCCGGAGTTGAGAGGTGAGAAGGTGGAAGCGGTGCGGGACGGGATTCTTGTTGACGACTTGGGCACGTTGGGGGAGGAATTTTATATAACCAATATGGAATTACGTACTAAGGGGAAGAAAACTTACGGTGCAGGAGGCCTCGGAACCTCCAGTACCGGCGCAGTTTCGGGTGGTCAAGCGGGCCCGGCTGCGTCGTCATCTGGCAACCGTGGGACGTCCGTGGTGGAGGGCCAGGCCACGGCGTCTAGTGCTACTGGCACCTCTGGGGATGGGGGGACTTCTTCTCGGCCGCTGGTCGGCCACGTAAGGGATCTCGCGGCGGGCAGCGCTGGTCGCTGGTCCTTGGGCGGGATGGACTCCGACGACGAGGAGGGGTATTCCGATACCTCCTTCTCGTGTCGCTTGGAGCCACCGGTGTTGAGAAAGAGGGGCAGGCCCCCTACTACAGGGGAGTACGTCGGGCTCGCTGAGGCGAAGCGGGCGTACATGGAGCTCTGCCGGGAGGAGGAGGCGGTCCGGAGGGAGTTGGAGCGATCCGACCCCTCCCGGGCCCCTCCGCCTCCTAGTAAGAGCGCTAAACCGCTGCCTGATGAGAGGGAGGTGCGGGAGCAAATGAGGCACCGGCCGACGCCCGACCTCGGTGCTCTTATCTTGGAGCACTCGGAGGAGGTCGAGCGCGTGGCCGGCTCCTCGAAGAACCTAAGCGGCAGGTTTGTTCACCGCCTGCGGGAGAGTGCGCAGGCCCTCAGGTTAGCCGGACTTGAGGCAATCCTGCGCACACAAAGGGACGGGAGAGTAAAAGAGTTGGAGGAAGCCAATGGTAGGCTCTCCTCCGAACTCGATGATTTAAGGAGAGAGGTGGCAAGACTGAAGAGGCAACTCGAGTCTTCCACTAGGGAGCAATCCCGAATGGAGGTGGAACCTCCGAGGGGCGTATCTCCGCCCATCACGGGGGAGCGGGGAGGCAGGTCCTCCCCGAGTACGGGTCCCGCCGCTGGCGGCGTGGACGTGGAGAGCATCATCTCCCGGGTGGGAGATATGATGGAGGCGAGATTCGCCGCTCTCAGGGGTGAGTTGAACCTCACCCTGGGAGCGGCGGGTCCCGCCTCCGGTTTGGTGTTGGGGGGTGGTTCGTTGGGGGAGGTTAGGGGGGACGGCGCGGGTACTCCCCGTGCTGCCCAGCCCGACCAACCACCGTCGGCCACACCTCGCCCGGCGAAAGCCGGGAAAAAGGGACGGGGTAAGAGGGGGAATAGGGGGGTGTCCAATGTCCCTCCCTCGGCTGGGTCTGCTGTGCAGACTCAGTCCGGGGGTGGGGACTCCTGGGCGGAGGTGGTGGGTCGTAAGACTCCCACTTCTGCCCCGGTCCCTCCCTCTTCCTCCTCTAAGAAGAAGAAGGGTAAGGGGAAGAAGTCGGCCGCGAAGGCCGGCTCCGGCCCCGACAAGAAGAAGGGGGGTGTGCGTCTGGGTAGGCTTCCCAGGTCGGAGGCGGTGACCATCACCGTCCCGCCTGGGTGCTCCCAGACGCTCACCAACGCAATGTTGGTGGCGCGGAACGCATTCGCCCTCGATGAGCTTGGCATCGAGGCGGTGAGGCCCAAGAGGGCCAAGACCGGAGCCCTCATCTTAGAGGTGGAGGGCGAGGGGAGGGCGGAAAAGGCCGACCAACTGGCCTATCGCCTCACCGAGGTGTTGGAACCGAGGGGCCTCAAGGTCGGCCGCCCGATGAAGCTCGTTGAGCTGAGGGTGGTCGGCCTTGAGGACTCGGTCCGCGCCATAGAGGTGAAGGCGGCCTTGTCAAGGGAGGGTGGGTGCCCCATGGACCGGATCGTCGTTGGAACCATCCAGCGATCCGGCCCATTGGGCACCGTGTGGGCGCGATGCCCACTTGCGGGCGCGAAGAAAATCTTCGCAAAGGGGGATAGGATACGGGTGGGGTGGGCAACAGCTCGGGTCGAGCTGCTCAAGCCCCGGCCGTTGCAGTGCTACCGCTGCCTCCAGCACGGTCACGTGCGGGCGCGGTGCACTGCCGACGAGGACCGTAGCACTCTGTGCTATCGGTGTGGCGCTGCAGGCCACAAGGCGGCCGGGTGTCCGGCGGCGGCGCCCAACTGTCCGCTCTGCGCGGACTTGGGTCTGCCGTCCGGGCACCGCTTGGGCAGCTCGGCCTGTAAGCCGCCCGTCCGAAAGGGCGGGCGTGGGGGGCCCTCGAGGGCCGGCACTACGGTGCCCAAGGGGCAGGCGGTCGCGCCTGATCGGGGTGGGGCTGCTCCTTCTCCGAAGGAGTAGACCTGCCCCGATATGTCTCCCTTTCCCGGGAGACATCATCCCCCAGGGGCCGCGGCAACCGACCACCTGTTGCCGCGGTACGGGTAGTAGCGCACCCGGGGCCCGAGCTACGGTGGTGGAGGGCGGCCGTCTCGCCGAGTGTTTGAGCACCGCTCCACTCGAGTACTTCAAGGCGAGGCGGTCGCCGGGGCTGCAGCATCGGCGAATGGGGGTTCGCCGATGCATTGCACGCGGCCCGGGATGGTCGGCGATGTCGGCGTGGCCCCGACATCGCCGTCTTTAGCTGGGTAGGGGAGGCTCAGCCCTCCAACTTTTGGGAAGCGGGCGCCCTTCTGGCGCCCTTGCACGGGGAGGGTCTGGTTGTTGTTCGCAAGAGATCCCAGACTCTCCCCGGTAGTGCAGGGATGGCCACCGTGGGGTTTTAGCCGGTAAGAGTCCGGCATAACCCCGGAGCTTCCCCAGCTCCGGGGTATCCATGATGGATTTCCCCACGTAAAAAAAAAAAAAAAAAAAAAAAAAAGGTTAGGTTAGGTTCCCCGTCTGGGTCCCCGTCTGGGTGCGGGTCAGAATACACCCAGGGTATACCCTGCCTGTCGTAAGAGGCGACTAAAAGGGTGCATCGCGGAAGCTGAGGTAGCCTCAGTGATGCTCCGGGGCGATGCCGGCGGGATCTTCGGATCCTGGCAGGGCCTCCCTTGCCGGTAAGGCCCGGAGTTGAGAGGTGAGAAGGTGGAAGCGGTGCGGGATGGGAATTCGGTTGACGACTTCGGCACGTTTGGGGAGGAATTTTTACAAAACTAATATGGATACACGCAACAAAGGGAAGAGATCTTACGGTGCAGGAGGCCTCGGAACCTCCAGTACCGGCGCAGTTTCGGGTGGTCAAGCGGGCCCGGCTGCGTCGTCATCCGGCAACCGTGGGACGTCCGTGGTGGAGGGCCAGGCCACGGCGTCTAGAGCTACTGGCGCCTCTGGGGATGGGGGGAATACTTCGAGGCCGCTGGTCGGCCACGTTAAGGATCTCGCGGCGGGCAGCGCTGGTCGCTGGTCGCTCGGGATGGACTCCGACGACGAGGAGGGGTACTCGGATGCCTCCCTCTCGTGTCGGATGGAGCCTCCTGTGGTGAGGAAGAGGGGCAGGCCCCCTACCACTGGGGAGTATGTGGGGTTGGCGGAGGCGAAGCGCGCCTATATGGAGCTTTGCCGGGAGGAGGAGGCGGTCCGGAGGGAGTTGGAGCGATCCGACCCCTCCCGGACTCCTCCGCCTCCTAGCAAAGGCGCTAAGCCGCTCCCGAATGAGCGGGAGGTGCGAGAGGAAATGAGGAACCGGCCGACGCCCGACCTCGGTGCTCTCATTTTGGAGCACGCGAAGGAGGTCGAGCGTGTGGCCGGTTCCTCTAAGAACCTGAGCGGGAAATTCGTGCACCGCCTCAGAGAAAGTGCGCAGGCACTTAGATTAGCTGGTCTTGAGGCGATCCAGCGGACAAGTCGGGATGGGAGGGTCCAGGAGTTGGAGGAGGCCAACGAAAGGCTCTCCTCCGAAATGGAGGACCTCAAGCGGGAGGTGGGCAGACTAAAACGTCAGCTAGAGTCTGCCACTCGGGAGGAATCCCGAATGGAGGTTGAGCCTCCAAGGGGTGCATCCCCCCTTATTACGGGGGCACGGGGAGGCAGGTCCTCCCCGGGTACGGGTCCAGCCGCTGGCGGCGTGGACGTGGAGAGCATTATCTCCCGGGTGGGAGATATGATGGAGGCGAGATTCGCCGCTCTCAGGGGGGAGTTGAACCTCACCCTGGGAGCGGCGGGTCCCGCCTCCGGATTGGTGTTGGGGGGTGGTTCGTGGGGGGAGGTTAGGGGGGACGGTGCGGGTACTCCCCGTGCCGCCCAGCCCGACCAACCACCGTCGGCCACCCCTCGCCCGGCGAAAGCCGGGAAAAAGGGAAGGGGTAAGAGGGGGACTAGGGGGGTGACCGAGGTCCCTCCTCCGGCTGAGCCTGCTGTGCGGGCTCAGTCCGGGGGTGGGGACTCCTGGGCGGAGGTGGTGGGTCGTAAGACTCCCACTTCTGCCCCGGTCCCACCCTCGTCCTCCTCGAAGGAGAACAAGGGGAAGAAGAAGAAGGGGAAGAAGTCGGCCGGGAAGGCCGACTCCGGCCCCGCGAAGAATAAAGTTGGTGTGCGTCTGGGTAGGCTTCCCAGGTCGGAGGCGGTGACCATCACCGTCCCGCCTGGGTGCTCCCAGACGCTCACCAACGCTATGTTGGTGGCGCGTAACGCCTTTGCTCTTGATGAGCTAGGCATCGAGGCCGTGAGGCCCAAGAGGGCAAAGACCGGTGCCCTCATCTTAGAGGTTGAGGGGGAGGGGAGGGCGGAAAAGGCCGACCAACTGGCCTACCGCCTCACCGAGGTGTTGGAACCGAGGGGCCTCAAGGTCGGCCGCCCGATGAAGCTCGTTGAGCTGAGGGTGGTCGGCCTTGAGGACTCGGTCCGCGCCATAGAGGTGAAGGCGGCCTTGTCAAGGGAGGGTGGGTGCCCCATGGACCGGATCGTCGTTGGAACCATCCAGCGATCCGGCCCATTGGGCACCGTGTGGGCGCGATGCCCACTTGCGGGCGCGAAGAAACTCTTCGCCAAAGGGGATAGAATACGGGTGGGGTGGGCAACAGCTCGGGTCGAGCTGCTCAAGCCCCGGCCGTTGCAGTGCTACCGCTGCCTCCAGCACGGTCACGTGCGGGCGCGGTGCACTGCCGACGAGGACCGTAGCACTTTGTGCTATCGGTGTGGCGCTGCAGGCCACAAGGCGGCCGGGTGTCCGGCGGCGGCTCCCAATTGTCCGCTCTGCGCGGACTTGGGTCTGCCGTCCGGGCACCGCTTGGGCAGCTCGGCCTGTAAGCCGCCCGTCCGAAAGGGCGGGCGTGGGGGGCCCTCGAGGGCCGGCACTTCGGTGCCCAAGGGGCAGGCGGTTGCGCCTGATCGGGGTGGGGCTGCTCCTTCTCCGAAGGAGTAGACCCGCCCCGATATGTCTCCCTTTCCCGGGAGACATCATCCCCCAGGGGCCGCGGCAACCGACCATCTGTTGCCGCGGTACGGGTAGTAGCGCACCCGGGGCCCGAGCTACGGTGGAGGAGGGTGGCCGTCTCGCCGAGTGTTTGAGCACCGCTCCACTCGAGTACTTCAAGGCGAGGCGGTCGCCGGGGCTGCAGCATCGGCGAATGGGGGTTCGCCGATGCATTGCACGCGGCCCGGGACGGTCGGCGATGTCGGCGTGGCCCCGACATCGCCGTCTTTAGCTGGGTAGGGGAGGCTCAGCCCTCCAACTTTTGGGAAGCGGGCGCCCTTCTGGCGCCCTTGCACGGGGAGGGTCTGGTTGTTGTTCGCAAGAGATCCCAGACCCTCCCCGGTAGTGCAGGGATGGCCACCGTGGGGTTTTAGCCGGTAAGAGTCCGGCATAACCCCGGAGCTTCCCCAGCTCCGGGGTATCCATGATGGATTTCCCCACGTAAAAAAAAAAAAAAAAAAAGGTGAGCCTCAGGGCCATCGTCTACGGTGGCCGCGATGGGTCTGTCAGGCGACAGATAAACCGTGGAGTACCCCAGGGGTCCGTTTTGGGCCCATTACTGTGGAACCTGGGGTACGATGCGGCTCTGCGGGTGTCCCTGCCGGTCGGCGTGCACTTAACGTGCTACGCCGACGACACAATGGTGCTGGCCACCGGCAGGGACCGTGGGAGGACCATCCGCCGGGCGGAGGTCGCGGTTGCGGCCGTCGCCTCGCGGATCCGGGGCATGGGGTTGGAGTTGTCCCCTCAGAAGACGGAGATCGTCTTCTTCCAGGGTCGTACGAGGGGCACTCCACCCCATAGCCTGGTGAGGATCGGGTCGTCCGACGTCCAGGTGGGCACCGACATCAAGTATCTTGGTGTCTACCTGGACAGCTCCTGGAGCTTCGTCCCGCATTTCGCTCGTCTGGCCACCAGGTTGGGTAGCCTAGTGACTCATTTGAGTCGCATCATGCCCAACCTTGGTGGTCCGGACGAGCGGGTGCGCCGCCTCTATTGTGGGGTCATCAAGAGTGTGGCACTGTACGGTGCCCCCATCTGGGCCGACGCCTTAGCGGCCAGCCGGGGCAGCAAGACGCTCCTCCGGCGGGAATGGCGACGCGCTGCCATTCGCGTCATAAGGGGGTACCGTACGGTGTCATATGAGGCGGCCACCACCCTGGCGGGTTTACCACCTCTGGAGCTCCTGGCGGCTGAGGATGCCTGTGTTTACAGGCATCTTCGCCTTGCCCGCCAGGACTCCAACCCGCCAGGGGAGGGAGTAGATAGGGACGAGTTGAGGCTCCAGGCCCGGCGGTCCACAATGTCATTGTGGAAGCAGGAGTTATCCCGTCATAGGGACCACTGGACCGTCGGGGCGGTCCTGCCCGTCTTGGATAGATGGGTGGGCCGTAGCTCCGGGCGACTTACGTTCCGAGCCACACAGGTGCTGACCGACCACGGGTGTTTCGGTCGGTACCTGTGCCGGATCGGTCGCGAGGCGGACCCGCGGTGCCACCACTGTGGCGCCGCGGTGGACTCGGCGCGGCACACTCTCATGGAGTGTCCTGCCTGGGAGGTGCCGCGTCGGGCCTTAGCGGCGGAGGTGGGTCCGGACCTCTCGCTGCCGGTCATCCTGTCTCGGATGGTCGGTAGCGGGAGCGTCTGGCAGGCCACGATCTCCTTTTGCGAGGGGGTCATGGTCGCGAAGGAGGCCGCCGAGCGCTCAAGGGAGCAACTGCTCCCTGCTCGGCGTCGCCTGCGGGGTCGGCGTCTTGCACGTTTGCCCCGCCCCGCTCCACGGGGGGGACTCTCGCCCTCGGGCGGGGGTCGCTCCTAAGAACCCTTCGGGGAGCGGGACTTCGCCACCTCCGCCGCGCACCCAGCGTGCCACGGTGGTGGCACCTTTGCCCCAGGGGCCGTGGTCCCGGCACTTAGCCGGGCCACGGTATCGGGTGTGACGCACCCGGGGCTCCCAGTCGCACCGGGCCAAGCCTGGCCCGAGGCGTCGGCGACGCCCGTGCGGGGAGGACCTTCACCTCGGTGGGGGTCGTGCCCCAAGTCTTTGCACGGGGGTCGTCCGGGGGGCGCGGCTGGGACGATTGGGGAATCGCCTCAGCCATTGCACGCGCCCTCCGGGACGGGGGCGGTGGCCGGGTGACCGGGTCACCGCCCGTTACCCCGGATGGGAGGGTGTATCGTCGACCACCCTCCCAACGGGAAGGGGGTCCCCTCAGTCACCACAGGGGGCCCCGGCGCGGGGAGGGACCGGACGCGTTCGTCCAGAGTTCCCGGGCCCTCCCCAGCAGCGCCGAGGTAGGTCACCGTGGGGTTTTAGCCGGTAAGAGTCCGGCATACCCCCGGGGTTCCCCAGCCCCGGGGGATCCATGAGGATTTCCCCACGTAAAAAAAAAAAAAAAAAAAAAAAGGTTAGGTGAGCCTCAGTGTCCCCGTCTGGGTGCGGGTCAGAATACACCCAGGGTATACCCTGCCTGTCGTAAGAGGCGACTAAAAGGGTGCATCGCGGAAGCTGAGGTAGCCTCAGTGATGCTCCGGGGCGATGCCGGCGGGATCTTCGGATCCTGGCAGGGCCTCCCTTGCCGGTAAGGCCCGGAGTTGAGAGGTGAGAAGGTGGAAGCGGTGCGGGATGGGTTTCTTGTTGACGACACGGGCAGGTTAGGGGCGGAATTTTACATTAACTATGGATACACGACATAAAGGAAGGAAATCTTACGGTGCAGGAGGCCTCGGAACCTCCAGTACCGGCGCAGTTTCGGGTGGTCAAGCGGGCCCGGCTGCGTCGTCATCTGGCAACCGTGGGACGTCCGTGGTGGAGCGCCAGGCCACGGCGTCTAGAGCTACTGGCTCCTCTGGGGATGGGGGGACTTCTTCAAGGCCGCTGGTCGGCCACGTGAAGGATCTCGCGGCGGGCAGCGCTGGTCGCTGGTCGCTCGGGATGGATTCCGACGACGAGGAGGGGTATTCGGACACATCCTTCTCGTGTCGGATGGAGCCTCCTGTAGTGAGGAAAAGGGGCAGGCCCCCTACTACAGGGGAGTACGTGGGATTGGCGGAGGCGAAGCGCGCCTATATGGAGCTTTGCCGGGAGGAGGAGGCAGTCCGGAGGGAGTTGGAGCGATCCGACCCCTCCCGGACTCCTCCGCCTCCAAGCAAAGGTGCTAAGCCTCTCCCGAATGAGCGGGAGGTGAGGGAGGAAATGAGGAGCCGGCCGACGCCCGACCTCGGTGCTCTCATTTTGGAGCATGCGAAGGAGGTCGAGCGTGTGGCCGGCTCCTCAAAAAATTTGAGCGGCAAATTTGTGCATCGCCTCCGGGAAAGCGCACAGGCCCTTAGGCTTGCTGGACTTGAGGCGATCCAGCGCACACATCGGGATGGGCGTGTCCAGGAGTTGGAGGAGGCCAACGAAAGGCTCTCCTCCGAACTGGAAGACCTCAAGCGAGAGGTAGGAAGGCTGAAGAGGCAGCTGGATTCTGCCAGTCGGGAGCAATCCCAAATGGAGGTTGAGCCTCCAAGGGGAACATCTCCTCCTATCAGGGGAGCACGGGGAGGCAGGTCCTCCCCGGGTACGGGTCCGGCCGCTGGCGGCGTGGACGTGGAGAATATCATCTCCCGGGTGGGAGATATGATGGAGGCGAGATTCGCCGCTCTCAGAGGTGAGTTGAACCTCACCCTGGGAGCGGCGGGTCCCGCCTCCGGATTGGTGTTGGGGGGTGGTTCGTTGGGGGAGGTTAGGGGGGACGGCGCGGGTACACCCCGTGCTGCCCAGCCCGACCAACCACCGTCGGCCACCTCTCGCCCGGCGAAAGCCGGGAAAAAGGGGCGGGGTAAGAGGGGAAATAGGGGGGTGACCGAGGTCCCTCCCTCGGCTGGGTCTGCTGTGCAGGCTCAGTCCGGGGGTGGGGACTCCTGGGCGGAGGTGGTGGGCCGCAAGGCTCCCACTTCTGCCCCGGTCCCACCCTCTTCCTCCTCGAAGAAGAAGAAGGGTAAGGGGAAGAAGTCGGCCGCGAAGTCCGGCTCCGGCCCCGAGAAGAAAAGAGTGGGTGTGCGTCTGGGTAGACTTCCCAGGTCGGAGGCGGTGACCATCACCGTCCCGCCTGGGTGCTCCCAGACGCTCACCAACGCAATGTTGGTGGCGCGGAACGCATTCGCCCTCGATGAGCTTGGCATCGAGGCGGTGAGGCCCAAGAGGGCCAAGACCGGAGCCCTCATCTTAGAGGTGGAGGGCGAGGGGAGGGCGGAAAAGGCCGACCAACTGGCCTATCGCCTCACCGAGGTGTTGGAACCGAGGGGCCTCAAGGTCGGCCGCCCGATGAAGCTCGTTGAGCTGAGGGTGGTCGGCCTTGAGGACTCGGTCCGCGCCATTGAGGTGAAGGCGGCCTTGTCGAGGGAGGGTGGGTGCCCAATGGACCCGATCGCGGTTGGCAACATCCAGCGATCGGGCCCATTGGGTACCGTGTGGGCGAGATGTCCACTCGCGGCGGCGAAAAAGATCTTCGCCAAGGGGGATAGGATACGGGTGGGGTGGGCTACAGCTCGGGTCGAGCTGCTCAAGCCCCGGCCGTTGCAGTGCTACCGCTGCCTCCAGCACGGTCACGTGCGGGCGCGGTGCACTGCCGACGAGGACCGTAGCACTCTGTGCTATCGGTGTGGCGCTGCAGGCCACAAGGCGGCCGGGTGTCCGGCGGCGGCGCCCAACTGTCCGCTCTGCGCGGACTTGGGTCTGCCGTCCGGGCACCGCTTGGGCAGCTCGGCCTGTAAGCCGCCCGTCCGAAAGGGCGGGCGTGGGGGGCCCTCGAGGGCCGGCACTTCTGTGCCCAAGGGGCAGGCGGTTGCGCCTGATCGGGGTGGGGCTGCTCCTTCTCCGAAGGAGTAGACCTTCCCCGATATGTCTCCCTTTTCCGGGAGACATCATCCCCCAGGGGCCGCGGCAACCGACCACCTGTTGCCGCGGTACGGGTAGTAGCGCACCCGGGGCCCGAGCTACGGTGGAGGAGGGCGGCCGTCTCGCCGAGTGTTTGAGCACCGCTCCACTCGAGTACTTCAAGGCGAGGCGGTCGCCGGGGCTGCAGCATCGGCGAATGGGGGTTCGCCGATGCATTGCACGCGGCCCGGGACGGTCGGCGATGTCGGCGTGGCCCCGACATCGCCGTCTTTAGCTGGGTAGGGGAGGCTCAGCCCTCCAACTTTTGGGAAGCGGGCGCCCTTCTGGCGCCCTTGCACGGGGAGGGTCTGGTTGCTGTTCGCAAGAGATCCCAGACCCTCCCCGGTAGTGCAGGGATGGCCACCGTGGGGTTTTAGCCGGTAAGAGTCCGGCATAACCCCGGAGCTTCCCCAGCTCCGGGGTATCCATGATGGATTTCCCCACGTAAAAAAAAAAAAAAAAAAAAAAAAGGTGAGCCTCAGTGATGCTCCGGGGCGATGCCGGCGGGATCTTCGGATCCTGGCAGGGCCTCCCTTGCCGGTAAGGCCCGGAGTTGAGAGGTGAGAAGGTGGAAGCGGTGCGGGACTGGACACACTGTTGACGACACGGGCACGTTAGGGGAGGATTTTAAAAGACAATTATGGACATACGACATAAAGGGAAGAAAAGTTACGGTGCAGGAGGACTCGGAACCTCCAGTACCGGCGCAGTTTCGGGTGGTCAAGCGGGCCCGGCTGCGTCGTCATCCGGCAACCGTGGGACGTCCGTGGTGGAGGGCCAGGCCACGGCGTTTAAGGCTACTGGTTCCTCTGGGGCTGGGGGGAATCCTGCGAGGCCGCTGGCCGGCCTCGTGAAGGATTTAGCGGCGGGCAGCGCTGGTCGCTGGTCGCTTGGAATGGATTCCGACGACGAGGAGTGTTATTCGGACACCTCGTACTCGTGTCGGATGGAGCCTCCTGTTGTGAGGAAAAGGGGCAGGCCCCCTACAACAGGGGAGTATGTCGGATTGGCGGAGGCGAAGCGCGCCTATATGGAACTTTGCCGGGAGGAGGAGGCGGTCCGGAGGGAGATGGAGCGATCCGACCCCTCCCGGACTCCTCCGCCTCCTAGCAAAGGCGCTAAGCCGCTCCCCAATGAGAGGGAGGTGAGGGAGGCGATGAGGCACCGGCCGACGCCCGACCTTGGTGCTCTAATTTTAGAGCATTCTAAAGAGGTCGAGCGGGTGGCCGGCTCATCGAAAAATCTGAGCGGCCGATTCGTACATCTCCTGCGGGAAAGTGCGCAGGCTCTGAGGCTGGCTGGGCTGGAGGCAATCCAGCGTACAGAGAGGGAAGGGCGTGTGAAAGAGCTCGAGGAGGCCAATGATAGGCTCTCCTCCGAGCTCGAGGATTTAAGGAGGGAGGTGGGCAGGCTCAGGCGTCAGCTTGAGTCTGGTACACGGGAGGAGTCCCGAATGGAGGTACAGCCTTCCAGGGGAACATCACCCCCTATCACGGGGGCACGGGGAGGCAGGTCCTCCCCGGGTACGGGTCCAGCCGCTGGCGGCGTGGACGTGGAGGTGATTATCTCCCGAGTGGGAGAGATGATGGAGGCGAGATTCGCCGCCCTCAGAGGGGAGTTGAACCTCACCCTGGGAGCGGCGGGTCCCGCCCCCGGATTAGAGTTGGGGGGTGGCTCTTTGGTGGAGGTTAGGGGGGACAGCGGGGGGACTCCCCGCGCTGCCCAGCCCGACCAACCACCGTCGGCCACCACTCGCCCGGCGAAAGCCGGGAAAAAGGGACGGGGTAAGAGGGGGAAGAGGGGGGTGACCGAGGTCCCTCCTCCGGCTGGGTCTGCTGTGCAGGCTCAGTCCGGGGGCGGGGACTCCTGGGCGGAGGTGGTGGGTCGTAAGACTCCCACTTCTGCCCCGGTCCCACCCTCTTCCTCCTCGAAGAAGAGGAAGGAGAAGGGGAAGAAGTCGGCCGGGAAGGCCGGCTCCGGCCCCGAAAAGAGGAAAGGTGGTGGGCGTCTGGGTAGGCTACCCAGGTCGGAGGCGGTGACCATCACCGTCCCGCCTGGGTGCAACCAGACGCTCACCAACGCAATGTTGGTGGCGAGAAACGCCTTCGCTCTTGATGAGCTGGGCATTGAGGCCGTGAAGCCCAAGCGGGCCAAGACCGGGGCCCTCATACTAGAGGTTGAGGGCGAGGGGAGGGCGGAAAAAGCCGACCAGCTGGCTTACCGCCTCACAGAGGTGTTGGAGCCCAGGGGCCTCAAGGTCGGCCGCCCAATGAAGCTCGTAGAGCTGAGGGTGGTCGGGCTTGAGGACTCCGTGAGGGCCATAGAGGTGAAGGCGGCTCTCTCTAGGGAGGGTGGGTGCCCCATGGACCGGATCGTGGTTGGTACCATCCAGCGATCCGGCCCATTGGGCACCGTGTGGGCGCGATGCCCATTGGCGGGGGCTAAAAAGCTCTTCGCCAAGGGGGATCGTATTAGGGTTGGGTGGGCGACAGCTCGGGTCGAGCTGCTCAAGCCCCGGCCGTTGCAGTGTTACCGCTGCCTCCAGCACGGTCACGTGCGGGCGCGGTGCACTGCCGACGAGGACCGTAGCACTCTGTGCTATCGGTGTGGCGCTGCAGGCCACAAGGCGGCCGGGTGTCCGGCGGCGGCGCCCAACTGTCCGCTTTGCGCGGACTTGGGTCTGCCGTCCGGGCACCGCTTGGGCAGCTCGGCCTGTAAGCCGCCCGTCCGAAAGGGCGGGCGTGGGGAGCCCTCTAGGGCAGGCACTAAGGTGCCCAAGGGGCAGGCGGTTGCGCCTGATCGGGGTGGGGCTGCTCCTTCTCCGAAGGAGTAAACCCGCCCCGATATGTCTCCCTTTTCCGGGAGACATCATCCCCCAGGGGCCGCGGCAACCGACCATCTGTTGCCGCGGTACGGGTAGTAGCGCACCCGGGGCCCGAGCTGTGGTGGTGGAGGGCGGCCGTCTCGCCGAGTGTTTGAGCTCCGCTCCACTCGAGTACTTCCAGGCGAGGCGGTCGTCGAGGCTGCAGCATCGGCGAATGGGGGTTCGCCGATGCATTGCACGCGGCCCGGGATGGTCGGCGATGTCGGCGTGGCCCCGACATCGCCGTCTTTAGCTGGGTAGGGGAGGCTCAGCCCTCCAACTTTTGGGAAGCGGGCGCCCTTCTGGCGCCCTTGCACGGGGAGGGTCTGGTTGTTGTTCGCAAGAGATCCCAGACTCTCCCCGGTAGTGCAGGGATGGCCACCGTGGGGTTTTAGCCGGTAAGAGTCCGGCATAACCCCGGAGCTTCCCCAGCTCCGGGGTATCCATGATGGATTTCCCCACGTAAAAAAAAAAAAAAAAAAAAAAAGGTTAGGTTAGGTTTCTGCGGTACGCGGCGAGGGGGCACGTCCAGTCCTCGCGGCTGGGCGTGGCCGGTGGGTGCACCGGTCTCGAGCGACCAACCCCGGGGATACTGGCGCCCCCCGGGTGTATCTGCCTTCCCCTGGCATGGCGGCTCTGCCAGGGGCGACTTTACTTCCGACCCTTCTCGTGGGAACACTATGGATAATTGTTCACCTTTTAAAAAACCGGGGAATGGGGGGGTCATTGACGAAGAAAAGGCGGGGACCAGTGGTGTCCGAAAGGTCGGCGGTCCGAGACCAAACATCGTCTCGGACACAAAACTCACTGCCTCACAGGGGCAGGTAATATTGGAGAAGCTCCAGCTCAGAGGCAGAGTACTGGAGAAGGGCGCCCAGGAGGAGTCTGGTGACGCCTCCTACGACTCGGACACGTCCGTGGGATCAGTTAGATCCAACTTCTCTATCCTTAGAGAACGGGCGTGTCCGAAGTCCAAGAAGAGAGGACGACCCCCAACAACTGGGGAGTATGTAGGGCTCGCTGAGGCCAAGAGGGCCTACGTGGAAGCCCAAAAGGAAATTGAGCTCCTGGAACTAGAGGAGGAAATTCGAGCCGGCACAGCTAGCATTCCACCGCCCGGCAAGTCGGGCAATCCTGTGCCGGACATGAACGTCTTCGTCCAGGAGGCGAAAATGAAGCCGCTGGCTGATCTGGGAGCGTGGGCCCTGGAGGAGGCCGACAAGATAGAGTTGGCTGCGGCCAAGTCTAAAAACTTGAAGGGCACTATCCAACGGGATATCCGTGTGGGAGCCCGTACAATGAGAGCGGTTACCCTGGAGTTGGCGCAAAGAGTACAGCGGCCAGCCGAACCAGCGGCAGAACAGGAACAAGAAGTTGCTGCGCTGAAGGCGCAACTGGAGGCCCTGCAGGGACAAAACAAACGTCTGCAGGAGAGAATAGCAGCGTTGGAGAGGCGATCTCCAAGTCCGCCAATTACTAGAATGGCGGACTTGGGGATCGCGAGCCGCACGAGGCCAGCACCTGCCTCGCCACTGAGGAACTTGGGGGGTGTCTGCCCTGAAACGGGTGTCCCGGCACCCAGTGAGACTATGGGGTCCGCCATGGTACAGCAAATTGCGGACCTCGTTAATAGAAAGTTAGAGGAGTTCCGCAAGGAACTCCTCCCACCTACGGAAAGGAAGGAATCCTCCTCCCCAGTTGGCACCTTATCCCAGGCCACTGGGGACAAGAAGAAAGAGAAGAAAAAAAAGAAGAAGAAGGGGAAGGGGAAGAACAGCAACCCGGTCCAACCCCAACCCCCGCAGGAGAAGAAGGCGACCCCGTCCGGGGCCGCTAGAAGATTGGAGGTGGCGCGCCAGGAGGCGCTGAAGAAAGCAGTGGCACCGAGCACAGCCACTGCCAACGAGGGAACTTGGGCCAAGGTGGTGGGCAGAAAGGCCCGAAGGGTTGCCAAAAAGGCCCAATCTACCCCTGCTCCACCACCTAAGGCCCAGAAGAGGCTGGAGAAGCCCACGTTGGGCCGGCTACCGCGCACGGCGGCGGTAGTACTCACCCTCCAGCCTGGCAGCAAGTCCTCATACAAGGACGTAATGATTGCTGCCAGGCAGAGGGTGAAGTTGGCGGACGTGGGGATCGACAATGTCCGCCCCAAGAAAGCCAGGACCGGTGGCCTCATGTTAGAGGTCGCCGGTCCAGATAAGGAAGCCAAGGCTTCTGCCTTGGCCGACAAATTGCGAGAGGCGTTGGGTGGTGAAGCAGTCACCGTCACCAGGCCTGTTAAAAAGGCCGACCTACGAGTCATTGGCCTCGATGACTCGGCCACACCTGCTGAGGTGGCCGAAGCCATCGCTGGTGTTGGCGAATGCCAACCAGGGGACGTGAAGACTGGGCAAATACGGTCTTCACGTACAGGGCTAGGCACTCTATGGGTGCAGTGCCCGCTAGCGGCGGCCAAAAAGCTGGTCGCGGCCGGTCGCATCAGGGTGGGGTGGACCCTCGCTAGAGTGGAGGCACTGAAGCCCCGCCCTGAGCAGTGCTACCGCTGCTGGGAGCATGGTCATGTCCAGCAGCGGTGCACTGCGGAGGTGGACCGGTCGCACCAGTGTTACAGGTGTGGCGAAACCGGCCACCAGGCGGGCCAATGCACGGCGGCCGCCCCGGTTTGCACTTTGTGCAAGGAGGCCGGGCGGCCCGCCGACCATCGCATGGGGAGCAAAACTTGCTCCCCACCGAAGGCCCGCCCAGCTAGGAAGGGAGGAGTCATGAAGAAGAGGAGCCCGATCTCCAGTGTCCATCAAGGGGGTGGTGCGGCTGCATCACCCTCCAACGTGGGATGTTCCGGCGGGGGTGGTGCACCGGCATCACCCTCCACCGTGGGAGGTTCCAGCGGGGGTGGTGCACCCGCATCACCCTCCACCGTGGGAGTTCCAGCGATGGACACTGGAGAGGAGGCGGAGCGGGCAGTTAAACCCGCTCCCAAGGATGATTCTGGCCGGGGGGAGGCCATGGACATGGCCTAAAGTTCATGCCTCCCCGCGGTCAGATCATCCAGACCAACCTCAACCACGCCGTCGCCGCTCAAGACTTGATGTCTCACAGTCTTTGCGGCGGCGTGGTTGAGTTGGTCGTAGCCGCGGAGCCGTACCGGGTTCTCCAACGCCCGTCCTGGGTTGGGGACTTGGACGACTCCGTGGTGATCGCCCAGTCGGTTCCGTCACGGATCAGGCCAATAGCGCCACTTATGCGCGGCCATGGATTCGTGGCGGTCGACTGGGCGGGTTGTGTGGTGGTGGGCGTCTACGCTCCACCGAGTTGGTCCCTCAGTCGTTTCGACTCCCTACTGGACGAGCTGCAGAACGTTGTTTCATCGCACGCAGCTCGTCCAGTACTCGTCCTCGGGGACTTCAATGCTCACGCATCCGCGTGGCACTCCCCGAGGACGGACCAGAGGGGCCACTCGGTGCTGGACTGGGCGGCTGGCCTGGGTCTCCGGTTGTTGAACCGGGGCTCGGCCAGCACGTGCGTGCGGTACCAGGGCGAAAGTATAGTGGACCTATCTTTCGCTAACGCCCTGGCCGCGCGCCGTGTGTCGGGGTGGAGGGTCGACGACGTGGAGACACTGTCGGACCATGTCTACATCCGCATGGATGTCTCCACGCCTCCCCCGACCCGCCCAGCAGCCCACCACCCACGGAGGTGGGCCCTGAAGGGCATCGATGAGGACGCCCTGATGGCGGCCGTTCTCGCAGTGGCCTGGCCGGAAGTTCCGGCCGGGCCAGTGGAGGTTACACAGGAGGCGGATTGGTTCGCGGACGCCATGTCGGCAGTTTGCGACGTGGCGATGCCACGTGTCCGCGCCAATCCGCCCCGCCGCCCGGTGTACTGGTGGAGCGCTGAGATTCAGCGTCTCCGCGAAGAGTGCGGAGTCGCACGCCGCCAGTACACCCGGGCGAGGCGTCGGCGCAACACCGACGCAGCGAGAACGGCACAGCTGTACGCCGACTATCGTGACCTCACGAAGCGGCTGCAGCTGGCCATCAGGAGCGCCAAGGCTCAGGCCTGGGACGGACTCCTCGACTCACTCCGTGAGGACCCATGGGGGCGCCCATATCGTCTTGTGATGGACAAGCTTCGTCCATGGGCGCCTCCTCTCACGGAGACGATGGACCCCCCACTCCTGGAGCGGGTGGTCGGCACTTTGTTCCCGGACGGGGAGGTGTCGGCCCCCGCTCCACCACTGGACCATGCCTTATGGTCCCAGGAGTGGGAGGTGTCCGAAGAGGAGTTGGCCGGGGCTGTCAAACGCATGGGGGCACGTAACACCGCCCCCGGCCCCGACGGCATCCCCGGCCGCGCCTGGGTCTTGGCGCTCAGCGTCCTCGGGCCCCGTCTGCGCAGGCTGTTTACAGCCTGTTTGCAGACGGGGACTCTTCCACCACGGTGGAAGACCGGGCGGATGGTCCTCCTTCGCAAGGACAACAGGCCCGCAGAGTCGCCTTCTGCCTACAGGCCCATCGTGTTGCTGGACGAGGTGGGGAAGTTATTCGAACGCATCGTTCACAAGCGCCTCGTCCAGCACCTGTCCCGTGATGGACCCGACCTGGCCGAGTGCCAGTTCGGCTTCCGGGAGGGACGATCGACCATCGACGCGATCCAGCGCGTCAAGTCCCTCTCGGACTCGGCCACGTCCGGGGGAGGGGTTGCACTGGCGGTGTCATTAGACATCAAGAACGCCTTCAACTCCCTCTCCTGGGCGGCCATCCGCGGGGCCCTCGAAAGTCACGAGGTGCCCCTCTACCTGCGGATGGTGGTCGGAGACTACCTCCGGGACAGGGCCATCGTTTACGGTGGCCGCGATGGGTCTGTCAGGCGGCAGATCAACCGTGGAGTACCCCAGGGGTCCGTCTTGGGCCCATTACTATGGAACCTGGGGTACGACGCGGCTCTGCGGGTGTCCCTGCCGGTCGGCGTACATCTAACATGTTACGCCGACGACACCATGGTGTTAGCCACCGGCGGGGACCGTGGGAGGACCATCCGCCGGGCGGAGGTCGCAGTTGCGGCCGTCGCCTCGCGGATCCGGGGCATGGGGTTGGAGTTGTCCCCTCAGAAGACCGAAATCGTCTTCTTCGAGGGTCGTAGGAGGGGCACTCCACCCCATAGCCTGGTGAGGATCGGGTCGTCCGACGTCCAGGTGGGCACCGACATCAAGTATCTTGGTGTCTACCTGGACAGCTCCTGGAGCTTCGTCCCGCACTTCTCCCGTCTGGCCACCAGGTTGGGTAGCCTCGTGACTCATCTGAGTCGCATTATGCCCAACCTTGGTGGTCCGGACGAGCGGGTGCGCCGCCTCTATTGCGGGGTTGTGAAGTCCGTGGCACTGTACGGTGCCCCCATCTGGGCCGACGCCTTAGCGGCCAGCCGGGGGAGCAAGACGCTCCTCCGGAGGGAATGGCGACGCGCCGCAATTCGCGTCATAAGGGGGTACCGTACGGTGTCCTACGAGGCGGCCACCGCCCTGGCGGGTCTACCACCTTTGGAGTTCCTGGCGGCTGAAGATGCCTATGTTTACAGGCATCTTCGCCTTGCCTGCCAGGACTCCAACCCGCCAGGGGTAGACAAGGGCGAGTTGAGGCTCCAGGCCCGGCGGTCCACATTGTCATCGTGGAAGCAGGATTTATCCCGTTATAGGGACCATTGGACCGTCGGGGCGGTCCTGCCCGTCTTGGATAGATGGGTGGGCCGTAGCTCCGGGCGACTGACGTTCCGAGCCACACAGGTGCTGACCGAGCATGGCTGCTTCGGTCAGTACCTGTGCCGGATCGGTCGCGAGGCGGACCCGCGGTGCCACCACTGTGGCGCCGCGGTGGACTCGGCGCGGCACACTCTCATGGAGTGTCCTGCCTGGGAGGTGCCGCGTCGGGCCTTAGCGGCGGAGGTGGGTCCGGACCTCTCGCTGCCGGTCATCCTGTCTCGGATGGTCGGTAGCGGGAGCGTCTGGCAGGCCATGGTCTCCTTTTGCGAGGAGGTCATGGTCGCGAAGGAGGCCGCCGAGCGCTCAAGGGAGCAACTGCTCCCTGCTCGGCGTCGCCTGCGGGGTCGGCGTCTTGTACGTTTGCCCCGCCCCGCTCCACGGGGGGGACCTTCACCTTCGGGTGGAGGTCGCTCCTAAGTACCCTTCGGGGAGCGGGACTTCGCCACCTCCGCCGCGCACCCAGCGTGCCACGGTGGTGGCACCTAGGCCCCAGGGGCCGTGGTTCCGGCTGTTAGTCGGGCCACGGTATCGGGTGTGGCGCACCCGGGGCTCCCAGTCGCACCGGGCCAAGCCTGGCCCGAGGCGTCGGCGACGCCCGTGCGGGGAGGACCCTCACCTCGGTGGGGGTCGTGCCCCACGTCTTTGCACGGGGGTCGCCCGGGGGGCGCGGCTGGGGCGATTGGGGGATCGCCTCAGCCATTGCACGCGCCCTCCGGGACGGGGGCGGAGGCCGGGTGACCGGGTCTCCGCCCGTTACCCCGGATGGGGGGGGTGTATCGTCGACCACCCCCCCAACGGGAAGGGGGTCCCCTCAGTCACCATAGGGGGCCCCGGCGCGGGGAGGGACCGGACGTGTTCGTCCAGAGTTCCCGGGCCCTCCCCAGCA
The DNA here is from genome assembly GCA_963969225.1 of Xylocopa violacea. NCBI lineage: Eukaryota > Metazoa > Arthropoda > Insecta > Hymenoptera > Apidae > Xylocopa > Xylocopa violacea. The sequence continues at coordinate 1,880,173 of CAXAJV010001289.1, read as the reverse complement.
GCGCCGAGGTAGGTCACCGTGGGGTTTTAGCCGGTAAGAGTCCGGCATACCCCCGGGGTTCCCCAGCCCCGGGGGATCCATGAGGATTTCCCCACGTAAAAAAAAAAAAAAAAAAAAAAAAGGTTAGGTTAGGTTTGGGTTCTGGGGGTTCTAGAAGTTGTTGCAGCTGCAACAACATGTGCCATCCCCACCTCCTCGTGGTGGAACCTGGACACCGGAGTCATCCGGTGACTAACGGGGCTCTGGCTTTCGGGGGTTTCGCTGATACCAAGTAGCCTCAGTGATGCTCCGAGGCGATGCCGGTGGGATCTTCGGATCCTGGCGGGGCCTCCCTTGCCGGTAAGGCTCGGAGCGGAGGGGTGAAAACGGTGGATGCGGGCCTCCATCCCAGGGGTCACGGCCAGTTCTGGTCGTGATACGGGGAGTTGCGTCCCCGGGATCCCATAGCTCGGCAGGGGTGGTGTGACCCCTGTCGTAATACCGTAAACCGGTGGTCATGTTTCGCCGGAGCGGGGGGCTTGCCTTCATTGGCCGGCCCGCGAGGGGATAAACCTCTATAAAAAGTCCCTAGCCTCAAGCTGCGGTACGCGGCGAGGGGGCACGTCCAGTCCTCGCGGCTGGGCGTGGCCGGTGGGTGCACCGGTCTCGAGCGACCAACCCCGGGGATACTGGCGCCCCCCGGGTGTATCTGCCTTCCCCTGGCATGGCGGCTCTGCCAGGGGTGACTTTACTTCCGACCCTACTCGTGGGAACATTATGGAGAATTGTTCAGATTTCAAAAAACCGGGGAATGGGGGGGTCGATGAAGAGAAGGCGGGGCCGAGTGGGGCCCGAAAGGTCGGCGGTCCGAGACCAAATATCGTTTCGGACACAAAACTCACTGCCTCACAGGGGCAGGTTATATTGGAGAAGCTCCAGCTTAGAGGCAGGGTACTGGAGAAGGGCGCCCAGGAGGAGTCGGGTGACGCCTCCTACGACTCGGACACGTCCGTGGGATCAGTTAGATCCAATTTCTCTATCCTTAGGGAACGGGCGTGTCCGAAGTCCAAGAAGAGAGGACGACCCCCAACAACTGGGGAGTATGTAGGGCTCGCTGAAGCCAAGAGGGCTTACATGGAAGCCCAGCGGGAAATCGAGATGGTAGAGCTCGAGGAGGAAATTAGGCGTGGCACAGGGTGCATACCACCACCTGGAAAGTCGGGCAACCCTGTGCCAGAGATGGAGGTCTTCGTCCAGGAGGCGAAGTCGAAGCCACTGGAGGACCTAGGAGCATGGGCCCTGGAGGAGGCGGATAAAATAGAATTGGCAGCTGCCAAATCTAAAAACTTAAAGGGTACCATTCAGAGAGATATCCGGGTAGGTGCACGCACCGTCAGAGCGGTGACGATGGAGCTCGCTCAGCGTGTGGTGAGACCGGCTGAACCACAGCCCGGACAGGACATCTCTGCCCTTAAAGAGCAAATAGAAGCCCTGCAGGCAGAAAATAAACGCCTGCAGGAGCGGATATTAGGACTAGAAAGGCGATCTCCAAGCCCGCCAGTAACAAAAATGGCGGACTTGGAGATCGCGAGCCGCGCGAGGCCAGAACCAGCCTCGCCATTGACGGTTTCGGGGGGAGATTGCCCCGAAAGGGGTGTCCCGGCACCCAAGGAGCCGACGGGTTCCGTCATTGCCCAACAAATAGCGGAACTCGTTAACAGTAGGTTAGAGGAGTTCCGCAAGGAACTCCTCCCATTTACGAAAAGGGATGGAACCTCCCCGACTGGCCCCTTAACACAGGCCACCGGGGAAAAGAAGCTAAAGAAGAAGAAGAAGAAGAAGGGGATGGGGAAGGAAAACAACCCAGTCCAACCCCAACCCCCGCAGAAGAAGGCGACCCCGTCTGGGGCCGCCAGAAGACTGGAGGCGGCGCGCCAGGAGGCGAAGAAGAAGCAAGCGGTGGCGCCGGTACAACCCTCAGGTGCCAAGGCCACCGAGGGAACATGGGCCCAGGTGGTGGGCAGAAGGGCCCAAAGGGCGGCCAAAAAGGCTCAAACGGCTCCTGCTCCACCACCTAAAGCCCAGAAGCAGGTGGAGAGGCCCAAGTTGGGCCGGCTACCGCGCACGGCGGCGGTAGTTCTCACCCTCCAGCCTGGCAGCAAGTCCTCATACAAGGACGTTATGATTGCTGCCAGGCAGAGGGTGAAGTTAGCGGACGTTGGGGTTGATAACGTCCGCCCCAAGAAAGCCAGAACCGGCGGCCTGATGTTAGAGGTCGCCGGCCCTGATAAGGAGGCAAAGGCATCTGCCTTGGCGGCCAGATTACGCGAGGCCTTAGCTGGTGAGGCCGTTACTGTTACCAGGCCAGTTAAGAAGGCCGACCTTCGGGTCATTGGCCTCGACGAGTCGGCCACCCCGGCTGAGGTGGCCGAAACCATCGTCGGTGTTGCTGGATGCCAATTGGCGGAAGTGAGGACCGGAGAGATCAGGTCCTCACGTAATGGGCTCGGCGCCCTTTGGGTGCAATGCCCTTTAGCAGCGGCCAAGAAAGTGGTCGCTGCCGGTCGGATCAGGGTGGGGTGGACCCTCGCTAGGGTGGAAGTATTGAAGCCCCGCCCTGAGCAGTGCTACCGCTGCTGGCAATCAGGCCATGTTCAGCAGCGGTGCACTGCCGAAGTGGACCGGTCGCACCTTTGCTATAGGTGCGGCGAAACCGGTCACCGGGCGGGCCTATGCACGGCGGCCGCCCCCGTATGCACTTTATGCAAAGAGGCCGGGCGGTCCGCCGACCATCGTATGGGGAGCAAGGCTTGCTCCCCACCCAAGGCCCGCCCAGCTAGGAAGGGAGGAGATGTGAAGAAGAGGAGCCAACTCTCCAGTGTCCATCAAGGGGGTGGTGCGGCTGCATCACCCTCCAACGTGGGATGTTCCGGCGGGGGTGGTGCACCGGCATCACCCTCCACCGTGGGAGGTTCCAGCGGGGGTGGTGCATCCGCATCGCCCTCCATCGTGGGAGCAGCAGCGATGGACACTGGAGAGGAGGCGGAGCGGGCAGCTAAACCCGCTCCCAAGGATGATTCTGGCCGGGGGGAGGCCATGGACACGGCATAACGTTCACGCCTCCCCGCGGCCAGATCATCCAGACCAATCTCAACCACGCCGTCGCCGCTCAAGACTTGATGTCTCACAGTCTTTGCGGCGGCGTGGTTGAGTTGGTCGTAGCCGCGGAGCCGTACCGAGTTCTCCAACGCCCGTCCTGGGTTGGGGACTTGGACGACTCCGTGGTGATCGCCCAGTCGGTCCCGTCACGGATCCGGCCAATAGCGCCACTCTTGCGCGGCCATGGATTCGTGGCGGTCGACTGGGCGGGTTGTGTGGTGGTGGGCGTCTACGCGCCCCCGAGTTGGTCCCTCAGTCGTTTCGACTCACTACTGGACGAGCTGCAGAACGTCGTTTCATTGCACGCAGCTCGTCCAGTACTCGTCCTCGGGGACTTCAATGCTCACGCATCCGCGTGGCACTCCCCGAGGACGGACCAGAGGGGCCACTCGGTGCTGGACTGGGCGGCTGGCCTGGGTCTTCGGTTGTTGAACCGGGGCTCGGCCAGCACGTGCGTGCGGTACCAGGGCGAAAGTATAGTGGATCTATCTTTCGCTAACGCCCTGGCCGCACGCCGTGTGTCGGGGTGGAGGGTCGACGACGTGGAGACACTGTCAGACCATGTATATATCCGCATGGATGTCTCCACGCCTCCCCCGACCCGCCCAGCAGCCCACCACCCACGGAGGTGGGCCCTGAAGGGCATAGATGAGGACGCACTGATGGCGGCCGTTCTCGCAGTGGCCTGGCCGGAAGTTCCGGCTGGGCCAGTGGAGGTATCGGAGGAGGCGGATTGGTTCGCGGACGCCATGTCGGCAGTTTGCGACGTGGCGATGCCACGTGTCCGCGCCAATCCGCCCCGCCGCCCGGTGTACTGGTGGAGCGACGTTATACAGCGTCTTCGCGAGGAATGCGGAGTCGCTCGCCGCCAGTACACCCGGGCGAGGCGTCGGCGTAACTCCGACGCAGCGAGAACGGCGCAGCTGTATGCCGACTACCGTGATCTCACGAAGCGGCTGCAGCTGGCCATCAGGAGCGCCAAGGCTCAGGCCTGGGACGGACTCCTCGACTCACTCCGTGAGGACCCATGGGGGCGCCCATACCGTCTCGTGATGGACAAACTTCGTCCATGGGCGCCTCCCCTCACGGAGACGATGGATCCCCCACTCCTGGAGCGGGTGGTCGGCACTTTGTTCCCTGACGGGGAGGTGTCGGCCCCCGCTCCACCACCATTGGACCATGTCTTATGGTCCCAGGAGTGGGAGGTGTCCGAAGAGGAGTTGGCCGGGGCTGTCAAACGCATGGGGGCACGCAACACTGCCCCCGGCCCTGACGGCATCCCCGGCCGCGCCTGGGTCTTGGCGCTCAGCGTCCTCGGGCCCCGTCTGCGCAGGCTGTTCACAGCCTGTTTGCAGACGGGGACCCTTCCACCACGGTGGAAGACCGGGCGGATGGTCCTCCTACGCAAGGACAACAGGCCCGCAGAGTCGCCTTCTGCCTACAGGCCCATCGTGTTGCTGGACGAGGTGGGGAAGCTCTTTGAACGCATCGTTCACAAGCGCCTCGTCCAGCACCTGTCCCGTGATGGACCCGACCTGGCCGAGTGCCAGTTCGGCTTCCGGGAGGGACGTTCGACCATCGACGCGATCCAGCGCGTCAAGTCCCTCTCGGACTCGGCCACGTCCGGGGGAGGGGTAGCACTGGCTGTCTCTTTAGATATAAGGAACGCCTTTAACTCCCTCTCCTGGGCGGCCATCCGCGGGGCCCTCGAACATCACGAGGTGCCCCTCTACCTGCGGATGGTGGTCGGAGACTACCTCCGGGACAGGGCCATCGTCTACGGTGGCCGCGATGGGTCTGTCAGGCGACAGATAAACCGTGGAGTACCCCAGGGGTCCGTCTTGGGCCCATTGTTATGGAACCTGGGGTACGACGCGGCTCTGCGGGTCTCCCTGCCGGTCGGCGTACACTTGACGTGTTACGCCGATGACACAATGGTGTTAGCCACCGGCAGGGACCGTGGGAGGACCATCCGTCGGGCGGAAGTCGCGGTTGCGGCTGTCGCCTCGCGGATCCGGGGCATGGGGTTGGAGTTGTCCCCTCAGAAGACGGAGATCGTCTCGTTCGAGGGTCGCCGGAGGGGCACTCCACCCCATAGCCTGGTGAGGATCGGGTCGTCCGACGTCCAGGTGGGCACCGACATCAAGTATCTTGGTGTCTACCTGGACAGCTCCTGGAGCTTCGTCCCGCACTTCTCCCGTCTGGCCACCAGGTTGGGTAGCCTCGTGACTCATCTGAGTCGCATTATGCCCAACCTTGGTGGTCCAGACGAGCGTGTGCGCCGCCTCTATTGTGGGGTTGTTAAGTCCGTGGCACTGTACGGTGCCCCCATCTGGGCCGACGCCTTAGCGGCCAGCCGGAGGAGCAAGTCGCTCCTCCGCAGGGAGTGGCGACGCGCCGCAATACGCGTCATCAGGGGGTACCGTACGGTGTCATACGAGGCGGCCACCGCCCTGGCGGGTCTTCCACCTTTGGAGTTCCTGGCGGCTGAGGATGCCTATGTTTACAGGCATCTTCGCCTTGCCCGCCAGGACTCCAACCCGCGAGGGGAGGAAGTAGATAGGGACGAGTTGAGGCTCCAGGCCCGGCGGTCCACAATGTCATCGTGGAAGGAGGTATTGTCCCATGTCAGGGACCACTGGACCGTCGGGGCGGTCCTGCCCGTCTTGGATAGATGGGTGGGCCGTAGCTCCGGGCGACTGACGTTCCGAGCCACACAGGTGCTGACCGACCACGGGTGTTTCGGTCGGTACCTGTGCCGGATCGGTCGCGAGGCGGACCCGCGGTGCCACCACTGTGGCGCCGCGGTGGACTCGGCGCGGCACACTCTCATGGAGTGTCCTGCCTGGGAGGTGCCGCGTCGGGCCTTAGCGGCGGAGGTGGGTCCGGACCTCTCGCTGCCGACCATCCTGTCTCGGATGGTCGGTAGCGGGAGCGTCTGGCAGGCCATGATCTCCTTTTGCGAGGAGGTCATGGTCGCGAAGGAGGCCGCCGAGCGCTCAAGGGAGCATTTGCTCCCTGCTCGGCGTCGCCTGCGGGGTCGGCGTCTTGTACGTTTGCCCCGCCCCGCTCCACGGGGGGGACTCTCGCCTTCGGGTGGGAGTCGCTCCTAAGAACCCTTCGGGGAGCGGGACTTCGCCACCTCCGCCGCGCACCCAGCGTGCCACGGTGGTGGCACCTAGGCCCCAGGGGCCGTGGTTCCGGCTGTTAGCCGGGCCACGGTATCGGGTGTGACGCACCCGGGGCTCCCAGTCGCACCGGGCCAAGCCTGGCCCGAGGCGTCGGCGACGCCCGTGCGGGGAGGACCCTCACCTCGGTGGGGGTCGTGCCCCACGTCTTTGCACGGGGGTCGCCCGGGGGGCGCGGTTGGGGCGATTGGGGAATCGCCTCAGCCATTGCACGCGCCCTCCGGGACGGGGGCGGTGGCCGGGTGACCGGGTCACCGCCCGTTACCCCGGATGGGGGGGTGTATCGTCGACCACCCCCCCAACGGGAAGGGGGTCCCCTCAGTCACCATAGGGGGCCCCGGCGCGGGGAGGGACCGGACGTGTTCGTCCAGAGTTCCCGGGCCCTCCCCAGCAGCGCCGAGGTAGGTCACCGTGGGGTTTTAGCCGGTAAGAGTCCGGCATACCCCCGGGGTTCCCCAGCCCCGGGGGATCCATGAGGATTTCCCCACGTAAAAAAAAAAAAAAAAAAAAAAAGGTTTGGGTTCTGGGTCCCCGTCTGGGTGCGGGTCAGAATACACCCAGGGTATACCCTGCCTGTCGTAAGAGGCGACTAAAAGGGTGCATCGCGGAAGCTGAGGTAGCCTCAGTGATGCTCCGGGGCGATGCCGGCGGGATCTTCGGATCCTGGCAGGGCCTCCCTTGCCGGTAAGGCCCGGAGTTGAGGGGTGAGAAGGTGGAAGCGGTGCTGGACGGGACTCTCGTTGACGACTTCGGCACGTTAGGGGTGGCTTTATTTTTAACAAATATGGATTTACACAACAAAGGGAAGAAAACTTACGGTGCAGGAGGCCTCGGAACCTCCAGTACCGGCGCAGTTTCGGGTGGTCAAGCGGGCCCGGCTGCGTCGTCATCTGGCAACCGTGGGACGTCCGTGGTGGAGGGCCAGGCCACGGCGTCTAGAGCTACTGGCGCCTCGGGGGAGGGGGGGACTTTCGCGAGGCCGCTGGTCGGCCACGTCAAAGATTTAGCGGCAAACAGCGCTGGTCGCTGGTCGCTGGGAGGAATGGACTCCGACGACGAGGAGGGGTTTTCTGACGCCTCTTTCTCTTGTCGTTCGGAGGCCCCTGTTGTGAGGAAGAGGGGCAGGCCCCCTACTACAGGGGAATACGTTGGGCTGGCTGAGGCGAAGCGCGCCTACATGGAGCTGTGCCGGGAGGAGGAGGCGGTCCGGAGGGAGTTGGAGCGATCCGATCCCTCCCGGACCCCTCCGCCACCCAGCAAAAGCGCTAAGCCACTCCCCAATGAGAGGGAGGTGAGGGAGGAGATGAGGCACCGGCCGACGCCCGACCTCGGTGCTCTAATATTGGAGCACTCGAAGGAGGTCGAGCGTGTGGCCGGCTCCTCGAAGAACTTAAGTGGGAGATTCGTGCGCCGCCTCCGGGAGAGTGCGCAGGCACTCAGAATAGCTGGATTGGAGGCGATCCAGCGCACTGAGAGGGACGGGCGGGTATTAGAGCTCGAGGAAGCGAATGACAGGCTCTCCTCCGAGCTCGAAGATCTCAAGAGGGAGGTTGGAAGGCTCAAGCGTCTGCTGGAGTCTGCCACTCGGGAGCCATCCGGAATGGAGGTCGAGCCTCCCAGGGGGACAACTCCTCCTATCACGGGGGCGCGGGGAGGCAGGTCCTCCCCGAGTACGGGTCCAGCCGCTGGCGGCTTGGACGTGGAGAGCATCATCTCCCGGGTAGGAGATATAATGGAGGCGAGATTCGCCGCTCTCAGGGGTGAGTTAAACCTCACCCTGGGAGCGGCGGGTCCCGCCTCCGGTTTGTTGTTGGGGGGTGGTTCGTTGGGGGAGGTTAGGGGGGACGGCGCGGGTACTCCCCGCGGTGTCCAGCCCGACCAACCACCGTCGGCCACCTCTCGCCCGGCGAAAGCCGGGAAAAAGGGACGGGGTAAGAGGGGGAATAGGGGGGTGTCCAATGTCCCTCCCTCGGCTGGGTCTGCTGCGCAGACTCAGTCCGGGGGTGTGGGCTCCTGGGCGGAGGTGGTGGGCCGCAAGGCTCCCACTTCTGCCCCGGTCCCTCCCTCGTCCTCCTCGAAGGAGACCAAGGGGAGGAAGAAGGGGAAGAAGTCGGCCGCGAAGGCCGGCTCCGGCCCCGCGAAGAAGAACGTTGGTGTGCGTCTGGGTAGGCTTCCCAGGTCGGAGGCGGTGACCATCACCGTCCCGCCTGGGTGCTCCCAGACGCTCACCAACGCTATGTTGGTGGCGCGTAACGCCTTTGCTCTTGATGAGCTAGGCATCGAGGCCGTGAGGCCCAAGAGGGCAAAGACCGGTGCCCTCATCCTTGAGGTTGAGGGCGAGGGGAGGGCGGAAAAGGCGGACAATCTCGCCATTCGCCTTACAGAGGTATTGGAGCCGAGGGGCCTCAAGGTCGGCCGCCCAATGAAGTTCGTCGAGCTGAGGGTGGTCGGCCTTGAGGACTCCGTCCGGGCTATAGAAGTCAAGGCGGCTCTGTCGAGGGAGGGTGGGTGCCCAATGGACCGGATCGTGGTTGGTACCATCCAGCGATCCGGCCCATTGGGCACCGTGTGGGCTAGGTGCCCACTCGCGGGGGCGAAGAAACTCTTCGCCAAAGGGGATCGTATTCGGGTGGGGTGGGCGACAGCTCGGGTCGAGCTGCTCAAGCCCCGGCCGTTGCAGTGCTACCGCTGCCTCCAGCACGGTCACGTGCGGGCGCGGTGCACTGCCGACGAGGACCGTAGCACTTTGTGCTACCGGTGTGGCGCTGCAGGCCACAAGGCGGCCGGGTGTCCGGCGGCGGCGCCCAATTGTCCGCTCTGTGCGGACTTGGGTCTGCCGTCCGGGCACCGCTTGGGCAGCTCGGCCTGTAAGCCGCCCGTCCGAAAGGGCGGGCGTGGGGGGCCCTCGAGGGCCGGCACTTCGGTGCCCAAGGGGCAGGCGGTTGCGCCTGATCGGGGTGGGGCTGCTCCTTCTCCGAAGGAGTAGACTCACCCCGATATGTCTCCCTTTTCCGGGAGACATCATCCCCCAGGGGCCGCGGCAACCGACCACCTGTTGCCGCGGTACGGGTAGTAGCGCACCCGGGGCCCGAGCTGTGGTGGTGGAGGGCGGCCGTCTCGCCGAGTGTTTGAGCACCGCTCCACTCGAGTACTTCCAGGCGAGGCGGTCGCCGGGGCTGCAGCATCGGCGAATGGGGGTTCGCCGATGCATTGCACGCGGCCCGGGATGGTCGGCGATGTCGGCGTGGCCCCGACATCGCCGTCTTTAGCTGGGTAGGGGAGGCTCAGCCCTCCAACTTTTGGGAAGCGGGCGCCCTTCTGGCGCCCTTGCACGGGGAGGGTCTGGTTGTTGTTCGCAAGAGATCCCAGACTCTCCCCGGTAGTGCAGGGATGGCCACCGTGGGGTTTTAGCCGGTAAGAGTCCGGCATAACCCCGGAGTCCCCCCCAGGACTCCGGGGTATCCATGATGGATTTCCCCACGTAAAAAAAAAAAAAAAAAAAAAGGTTTGGGTTCTGGGTTCTAGAAGTTGTTGCAGCTGCAACAACATGTGCCATCCCCACCTCCTCGTGGTGGAACCTGGACACCGGAGTCATCCGGTGACTAACGGGGCTCTGGCTTTCGGGGGTTTCGCTGATACCAAGTAGCCTCAGTGATGCTCCGAGGCGATGCCGGTGGGATCTTCGGATCCTGGCGGGGCCTCCCTTGCCGGTAAGGCTCGGAGCGGAGGGGTGAAAACGGTGGATGCGGGCCTCCATCCCAGGGGTCACGGCCAGTTCTGGTCGTGATACGGGGAGTTGCGTCCCCGGGATCCCATAGCTCGGCAGGGGTGGTGTGACCCCTGTCGTAATACCGTAAACCGGTGGTCATGTTTCGCCGGAGCGGGGGGCTTGCCTTCATTGGCCGGCCCGCGAGGGGATAAACCTCTATAAAAAAGTCCCTAGCCTCAAGCTGCGGTACGCGGCGAGGGGGCACGTCCAGTCCTCGCGGCTGGGCGTGGCCGGTGGGTGCACCGGTCTCGAGCGACCAACCCCGGGGATACTGGCGCCCCCCGGGTGTATCTGCCTTCCCCTGGCATGGCGGCTCTGCCAGGGGCGACTTTACTTCCGACCTCACTCGTGGGAACACTATGGAGAAATGTTCATTTAAAAAACCGGGGAATGGGGGGGTTGACGAGGAGAAGGCGGGGACCTCTGGGGTCCGAAAGGTCGCGAATCCGAGGCCGATCATCGTCTCGGAGAAACTACTCTCTGCCTCACAGGGGCAAGTAGTATTAGAGAGGCTCGAGATGAGGAGTAGAGCACTGGAGAAAGGCGCACAGGAGGAGTCGGGCGACGCCTCCTATGATTCGGATACGTCCGTTGGATCGGTTAGATCCAACTTTTCCATTCTCAGGGAACGGGCGTGCCCGAAATCCAAAAAGAGAGGACGACCCCCAACAACTGGGGAGTATGTAGGGCTAGCTGAGGCCAAGAGGGCCTACGTTGAGGCCCAGCGAGAGATGGAGATGATAGACCTCGAGGAGGAGATACGGTCCGGCACAGGGACCATTCCACCACCCGGCAAGTCGGGCAATCCTGTGCCGGATATGGATGTCTTCGTCCAAGAGGCGAAGATGAAGCCAGTAGAAGACCTAGGGGCTTGGGCCTTAGAAGAGGCCGATAAAATCGAGTTGGCGGCGGCCAAGTCGAGAAACCTAAAGGGGACGATCCAGCGGGATATCCGCGTGGGAGCCCGCACCGTCAGGGCCGTTACAATGGAGCTGGCGCAGCGGGTGCAGCGGCCAGCTGAACAGGCGGCAGGACAGGATGTCGCTGCGCTGAAGGCGCAAGTGGAAGCCCTGCAGGCGGAAAACAAACGCCTGCAGGAGCGTTTATCAGCATTGGAGAGGCGATCTCCAAGTCCGCCAGTGACAAGAATGGCGGACTTGGAGATCGTGAGCCGCGCGAGGCCAACACCGGCCTCGCCATTGAGGGATTCCGGGGGTATCTGCCCCGAAGTGGGTGTTCCGGCACCCAAGGAGCCGACGGGGTCTGCCATTGTGCAACAGATTGCAGAGCTGGTAAATAGGAGATTGGAGGATTTCCGCAAGGAATTACTCCCTGCTGCGAGGATGGAGGAAGCGTCCCCCGTCGGGCCCTTAGCACAGGCCATCAGGGAGCCAGAGAGAAAACGGAAGAAGGAGAAGAAGAATAAAAAGAAGGGGAAAGGGGCGGACAGTTCTGTGGTCCAACCCGAACCCCCTCAAAAAAGGAAGGCGACCCCATCCTGGGCCGCCAGAAGACTAGAGGCGGCGCGCAAGGAAGCGCTGGAGAAGAAAGCGGTGGCGCCGGCTACATCCACCGGTGCCACCGCCACCGAGGGAACATGGGCCCAGGTGGTGGGCAGAAAGGCCCAAAGGGCGGCCAAAAAGGCCCAATCGGCCCCTGCTCCACCACCGAAGGCCCAGAAGAAGGTGGAGAAACCTAAGCTGGGACGACTACCTCGTACAGCTGCGGTAGTCCTCACCCTCCAGCCTGGCAGCAAGTCCACCTATAGGGACGTCATGACAGCTGCCAGGCAGAGGGTGAAGCTGTCGGACGTTGGGGTGGAGAGTGTCCGCCCCAAGAAGGCGAGAACGGGGGGCCTCATGCTTGAGGTCTCCGGACCCGATAAGGAGGTCAAGGCAACCGCCTTGGCGGACAGGTTACGTGAGGCGTTGTCTGGAGACTCCGTAACTGTCACCAGGCCAATTAAGAAGGCCGACCTTAGGGTATTCGGCCTTGACGAGTCGGCCACCACAGCCGAGGTGGCCGAAGCCATAGCTGGCATAGCAGGGTGCCAGGTAGGAGAGGTGAGAACCGGTGAAATCCGGTCCTCACGAGCTGGGCTCGGCACCCTTTGGGTGCAGTGCCCACTGGCGGCGGCCAAGAAGGTGGTCGCTGCCGGACGCATCAGGGTGGGGTGGGTCAACGCCAGGGTAGAGGCGTTGAAACCCCGCCCTGAGCAGTGCTACCGCTGCTGGCAGCAGGGTCATGTCCAGCAGCGGTGCACTGCGGAGGTGGACCGGTCGCACCTTTGCTATAGGTGCGGCGAAACCGGTCACCGGGCGGGCCAATGTACGGCGGCCGCCCCAATATGCACTTTGTGCAAAGAAGCGGGGCGGCCCGCCGACCATCGTATGGGGAGCAAGAGTTGCTCCCCATCGAAGGCCCGCCCAGGCAAGAAGGTAGGAGTGACGCAGGCAAAGAAGATCCAACTCTCCAGTGTCCATCAAGGGGGTGGTGCGGCTGCATCACCCTCCAACGTGGGAGGTTCCAGCGGGGGTGGTGCACCGGCATCACCCCCCACCGTGGGAGGTTCCAGCGGGGGTGGTGCACCCGCATCACCCTCCACCGTGGGAGTTCCTGCGATGGACACTGGAGAGGAGGCGGAGCGGGCAGCTAAACCCGCTCCATTGGATGATTCTGGCCGGGGGGAGGCCATGGACACGGCCTAAAGTTCATGCCTCCCCGCGGCCAGATCATCCAGACCAACCTCAACCACGCCGTCGCCGCCCAAGACTTGATGGCTCACAGTCTTTGCGGCGGCGTGGTTGAGTTGGTCGTAGCCGCGGAGCCGTACCGGGTTCTCCAACGCCCGTCCTGGGTTGGGGACTTGGACGACTCCGTGGTGATCGCCCAGTCGGTTCCGTCACGGATCCGGCCAATAGCGCCACTTATGCGCGGCCATGGATTCGTGGCGGTCGACTGGGCGGGTTGTGTGGTGGTGGGCGTCTACGCTCCACCGAGTTGGTCCCTCAGTCGTTTCGACTCCCTACTGGACGAGCTGCAGAACGTTGTTTCATTGCACGCAGCTCGTCCAGTACTCGTCCTCGGGGACTTCAATGCTCACGCATCCGCGTGGCACTCCCCGAGGACGGACCAGAGGGGCCACTCGGTGCTGGACTGGGCGGCTGGCCTGGGTCTCCGGTTGTTGAACCGGGGCTCTGCCAGCACGTGCGTGCGGTACCAGGGCGAAAGTATCGTGGACTTATCTTTCGCCAATGCCCTGGCCGCGCGCCGTGTGTCGGGGTGGAGGGTCGACGACGTGGAGACACTGTCGGACCACGTCTACATCCGCATGGATGTCTCCACGCCTCCCCCGACCCGCCCAGCAGCCCACCACCCACGGAGGTGGGCCCTGAAGGGCATGGATGAGGACGCCCTGATGGCGGCCGTTCTCGCAGTGGCCTGGCCGGAAGTTCCGGCCGGGCCAGTGGAGGTCTCGGAGGAGGCGGATTGGTTCGCGGACGCCATGTCGGCAGTTTGCGACGTGGCGATGCCACGTGTCCGCGCCAATCCGCCCCGCCGCCCGGTGTACTGGTGGAGCGCTGAGATCCAGCGTCTCCGCGATGAGTGCGGAGTCTCTCGCCGCCAGTACACCCGGGCGAGGCGTCGGCGCAACTCCGACGCAGCGAGAACGGCACAGCTGTACGCCGACTATCGTGAACTCACGAAGCGGCTGCAGCTGGCCATCAGGAGCGCCAAGGCTCAGGCCTGGGACGGACTCCTCGACACACTCCGTGAGGACCCATGGGGGCGCCCATACCGTCTTGTGATGGACAAGCTTCGTCCATGGGCGCCTCCCCTCACGGAGACGATGGACCCCCCACTCCTGGAGCGGGTGGTCGGCACTTTGTTCCCTGACGGGGAGGTGTCGGCCCCCGCTCCACCACCATTGGACCATGTCTTATGGTCCCAGGAGTGGGAGGTGTCCGAAGAGGAGTTGGCCGGGGCTGTCAAACGCATGGGGGCACGTAATACCGCCCCCGGCCCCGACGGCATCCCCGGCCGCGCCTGGGTCTTGGCGCTCAGCGTCCTCGGGCCCCGTCTGCGCAGGCTGTTCACAGCCTGTTTGCAGACGGGGACCCTTCCACCAAGGTGGAAAACAGGGCGGATGGTCCTCCTACGCAAGGACAACAGGCCCGCAGAGTCGCCTTCTGCCTACAGGCCCATCGTGTTGCTGGACGAGGTGGGGAAGTTATTCGAACGCATTGTTCACAAGCGCCTCGTCCAGCACCTGTCCCGTGATGGACCCGACCTGGCCGAGTGCCAGTTCGGCTTCCGGGAGGGACGATCGACCATCGACGCGATCCAGCGCGTCAAGTCCCTCTCGGACTCGGCCACGTCCGGGGGAGGGGTTGCACTGGCTGTGTCTCTGGACATCCAGAACGCCTTCAACTCCCTCTCCTGGGCGGCCATCCGCGGGGCCCTCGAACGTCACGAGGTGCCCCTCTACCTGCGGATGGTGGTCGGAGACTACCTCCGGGACAGGGCCATCGTTTACGGTGGCCGCGATGGGTCTGTCAGGCGGCAGATAAACCGTGGAGTGCCCCAGGGGTCCGTCTTGGGCCCATTGTTATGGAACCTGGGGTACGACGCGGCTCTGCGGGTGTCCCTGCCGGTCGGCGTACATCTCACATGTTACGCCGACGACACCATGGTGTTAGCCACCGGCAGGGACCGTGGGAGGACCATCCGCCGGGCGGAAGTCGCGGTTGCGGCTGTCGCCTCGCGGATCCGGGGCATGGGGTTGGAGTTGTCCCCTCAGAAGACGGAGATCGTCTTGTTCGAGGGTCGTAGGAGGGGCACTCCACCCCATAGCCTGGTGAGGATCGGGTCGTCCGACGTCCAGGTGGGCACCGACATCAAGTATCTTGGTGTCTACCTGGACAGCTCCTGGAGCTTCGTCCCGCATTTCGCTCGTCTGGCCACCAGGTTGGGTAGCCTCGTGACTCACTTGAGTCGCATCATGCCCAACCTTGGTGGTCCGGACGAGCGGGTGCGCCGCCTCTATTGTGGGGTCGTCAAGTCCGTGGCACTGTACGGTGCCCCCATCTGGGCCGACGCCTTAGCGGCCAGCCGGGGGAGCAAGACGCTCCTCCGGAGAGAGTGGAGACGCGCTGCCATTCGCGTCATAAGGGGGTACCGTACGGTGTCATACGAGGCGGCCACCACCCTGGCGGGTCTACCACCTCTGGAGCTCCTGGCGGCTGAGGATGCCTACGTCTATAGGCATCTTCGCCTTGCCCGCCAGGACTCCAACCCGCCAGGGGAAGACAGGGACGAGTTGAGGCTCCAGGCCCGGCGGTCCACTATGGCAACTTGGAGGGAGCAGTTGTCCCACGTCAGGGACCATTGGACCGTCGGGGCGGTCCTGCCCGTCTTAGATAGATGGGTGGGCCGTAGCTCCGGGCGACTTACGTTCCGAGCCACACAGGTGCTGACCGACCACGGGTGTTTCGGTCGGTACCTGTGCCGGATCGGTCGCGAGGCGGACCCGCGGTGCCACCACTGTGGCGCCGCGGTGGACTCGGCGCGGCACACTCTCATGGAGTGTCCTGCCTGGGAGGTGCCGCGTCGGGCCTTAGCGGCGGAGGTGGGTCCGGACCTCTCGCTGCCGGTCATCCTGTCTCGGATGGTCGGTAGCGGGAGCGTCTGGCAGGCCATGATCTCCTTTTGCGAGGAGGTCATGGTCGCGAAGGAGGCCGCCGAGCGCTCAAGGGAGCTTCTGCTCCCTGCTCGGCGTCGCCTGCGGGGTCGGCGTCTTGTACGTTTGCCCCGCCCCGCTCCACGGGGGGGACCCTTGCCTTAGGGTGGGGGTCGCTCCTAAGAACCCTTCGGGGAGCGGGACTTCGCCACCTCCGCCGCGCACCCAGCGTGCCACGGTGGTGGCACCTTTGCCCCAGGGGCCGTGGTCCCGGCTGTTAGCCGGGCCACGGTATCGGGTGTGACGCACCCGGGGCTCCCAGTCTAACCGGGCCAAGCCTGGCCCGAGGCGTCGGCGACGCCCGTGCGGGGAGGACCCTCACCTCGGTGGGGGTCGTGCCCCACGTCTTTGCACGGGGGTCGCCCGGGGGGCGCGGCTGGGGCGATTGGGGGATCGCCTCAGCCATTGCACGCGCCCTCCGGGACGGGGGCGGTGGCCGGGTGACCGGGTCACCGCCCGTTTTCCCCGGATGGGGGGGTGTATCGTCGACCACCCTCCCAACGGGAAGGGGGTCCCCTCAGTCACCATAGGGGGCCCCGGCGCGGGGAGGGACCGGACGTGTTCGTCCAGAGTTCCCGGGCCCTCCCCAGCAGCGCCGAGGTAGGTCACCGTGGGGTTTTAGCCGGTAAGAGTCCGGCATACCCCCGGGGTTCCCCAGCCCCGGGGGATCCATGAGGATTTCCCCACGTAAAAAAAAAAAAAAAAAAGGTTTGGGTTCTAGAAGTTGTTGCAGCTGCAACAACATGTGCCATCCCCACCTCCTCGTGGTGGAACCTGGACACCGGAGTCATCCGGTGACTAACGGGGCTCTGGCTTTCGGGGGTTCCGTTGATACCAAGTAACCTCCGTGATGCTCCGAGGCGATGCCGGTGGGATCTTCGGATCCTGGCGGGGCCTCCCTTGCCGGTAAGGCTCGGAGCGGAGGGGTGAAAACGGTGGATGCGGTCCTCCATCCCAGGGGTCACGGCCAGTTCTGGTCGTGATACGGGGAGTTGCGTCCCCGGGATCCCATAGCTCGGCAGGGGTGGTGTGACCCCTGTCGTAATACCGTAAACCGGTGGTCATGTTTCGCCGGAGCGGGGGGCTTGCCTTCATTGGCCGGCCCGCGAGGGGATAAACCTCTATAAAAAGTCCCTAGCCCCAAGCTGCGGTACGCGGCGAGGGGGCACGCCCAGTCCTCGCGGCTGGGCGTGGCCGGTGGGTGCACCGGTCTCGAGCGACCAACCCCGGGGATACTGGCGCCCCCCCGGGTGTATCTGCCTTCCCCTGGCATGGCGGCTCTGCCAGGGGCGACATTTATTTCCGACCTTCTCGTGGGAACAAGTATGGATTGTTCAAATTTCAAAAAACCGGGGAATGGGGGGGTCGATGATAATAAGGCGGGGACCAGTGGGGTCCGAAAGGTCGCGGTTCCGGGACCGAGTATCGTCTCGGAACATGTGCTCACTGCCTCACAAGGGCAGGTTGTTTTGGAGAGGCTCAAGTTGAGGAGCCGAGCACTTGATAAAGGCGCTCAGGAGGAGTCGGGCGACGCCTCGTACGACTCGGACACGTCCGTGGGATCGGTACGGTCTACCATTTCCACTCTGAAGGAACGTGCGTGTCCGAAGTCTAAAAAGAGAGGGCGGCCCCCAACTACGGGGGAATACGTGGGCCTCGCTGAGGCCAAGAGGGCCTATCTAGAAGCTCAAAAAGAGATCGAGCTTGTAGAGCTCGAAGAGGACATCAGGAGGGGCACAGCCTGCATCCCTCCACCTGGGAAGTCAGGCAACCCAGTGCCAGATATGGAGATCTTCGTCCAGGAGGCGAAGTTGAAGCCACTGGAGGACCTGGGTGCGTGGGCCCTGGAGGAGGCAGATAAAATAGAATTGGCAGCTGCCAAATCTAAAAATCTAAAGGGCACCATCCAGAGGGACATACGCGTAGGGGCACGCACGGTTAGAGCGGTCACGATGGAGCTCGCTCAGCGAGTCGTAAGACCAGCTCAACCGCAGTCCGCAGAGGACATCTCTGCTCTGAAAGAGCAATTGCAGGTCCTGCAGGCAGAAAATAAACGCCTGCAGGATAGATTAGCTGCACTGGAGAGGCGATCTCCAAGCCCGCCAGTGTCAAGGATGGCGGACTTGGAGATCGCGAGCCGCGCGAGGTCCGCACCGGTCTCGCCGAAGAGGAATTCGGGGGGCGTCTGCCCCGAAATGGGTGCCCCGGCACCCAAGGAGGAGACGGGGTCCGACTTGGTACGTGTAATTGCGGACCTTGTAAACAGAAAGTTAGAGGAGTTCCGGAAGGAACTCCTCCCATCTAAGAGGAAGGAAGAAGCATCCCCGGCTGGTCCCTTACCACAGGCCACCGGGGAAAAGAAGAAAAAGAAGAGTAAGAAGAGCAAGGTCAAGGGGAAGGACAGTTCCGTGGTACAACCCCAACCCCAACCCCCTCGGAAGAAGGCGACCCCGTCCGGGGCCGCCAGAAGATTGGAGGCGGTGCGCCAGGAGGCGCTGAAGAAAGCGGTGGCACCTTCAACGTCATCTGGTGCCACCGCCATCGAGGGATCTTGGGCTCAGGTAGTGGGCAGAAAGACCCAAAGGGCTGCTAAAAAGGCCCAGTCAGCCCCTGCCCCACCATCTAAGGCCCAGACGAGGAAGGAGAAGCCCAAGTTGGGCCGGCTACCGCGCACGGCGGCGGTAGTCCTCACCCTCGAGCCTGGCAGCAAGTCCACATACAAGGACATAATGACTGCTGCCAGGCAGAGGGTGAAGTTAGAGGATGTTGGTGTGGAATGTGTCCGCCCCAAGAAGGCTAGAACCGGTGGCCTCATGTTAGAGGTCGCCGGTCCGGACAAAGAAGCCAAGGCTTCCGCCTTGGCTGATAAATTGCGGGATGCCCTAGCTGGTGACGAGGTAACCGTCACCAGACCGGTCAAGAAGACCGACCTTCGGGTCCTTGGCCTCGACGATTCGGCCACTCCGGCTGAGGTGGCCGAAGCCATTGTTGGAGTTGGCGGATGCCGACCAGGAGACGTGAGGACCGGGGAGATAAGGTCCTCACGTGCTGGACTTGGCACCCTTTGGGTCCAGTGTCCCCTAGCAGCGGCCAAGAAAGTGGTCGCTGCCGGGCGAATTAGGGTGGGGTGGACCCTCGCGAGGGTCGAGGTGTTGAAGCCCCGCCCTGAGCAGTGCTACCGCTGCTGGCAGTTGGGACATGTCCAGCAGCGGTGCACTGCAGTAGTGGACAGGTCGCACCTGTGTTACAGGTGCGGCGAAATTGGCCACAATGCGGGCCTATGCACGGCGGCCGCCCCAGTATGCATACTGTGCAAAGAGGCTGGGCGACCCGCCGACCATCGAATGGGGAGCAAGGCTTGTTCCCCACCCAAGGCCCGCCCAGCTAAGAAGAGAGGAGACGCGACGAAGAAGAGGAGCCAACTCTCCAGTGTCCATCTAGCGGGTGGTGCGGCTGCATCACCCTCCAACGTGGGAGGTTCCGGCGGGGGTGGTGCACCGGCATCACCCTCCACCGTGGGAGGTTCCAGCGGGGGTGGTGCATCCGCATCACCCTCCACCGTGGGAGCTGCAGTGATGGACACTGGGGAGGAGGCGGAGCGGGCAGTTGAACCCGCTCCAAAGGATGATTCTGGCCGGGGGGAGGCCATGGACACGGCATAACGTTCACGCCTCCCCGCGGTCAGATCATCCAGACCAATCTCAACCACGCCGTCGCCGCCCAAGACCTGATGGCTCATAGTCTTTGCGGCGGCGTGGTTGAGTTGGTCGTAGCCGCGGAGCCGTACCGAGTTCTCCAACGCCCGTCCTGGGTTGGGGACTTGGACGACTCCGTGGTGATCGCCCAGTCGGTTCCGTCGCGGATCCGGCCAATAGCGCCTGTCATGCGCGGCCATGGATTCGTGGCGGTCGACTGGGCGGGTTGTGTGGTGGTGGGCGTCTACGCGCCCCCGAGTTGGTCCCTCGGTCGCTTCGACCTTCTACTGGACGAGCTGCAGAACGTTGTTTCATCGCACGCAGCTCGTCCAGTACTCGTCCTCGGGGACTTCAATGCTCACGCATCCGCGTGGCACTCCCCGAGGACGGACCAGAGGGGCCACTCGGTGCTGGACTGGGCGGCTGGCCTGGGTCTCCGGTTGTTGAACCGGGGCTCGGCCAGCACGTGCGTGCGGTACCAGGGCGAAAGTATAGTGGACCTATCTTTCGCCAATGCCCTGGCCGCGCGCCGTGTGTCGGGGTGGAGGGTCGACGACGTGGAGACAATGTCCGATCATGCGTACATACGCATGGATGTCTCCACGCCTCCCCCGACCCGCCCAGCAGCCCACCACCCACGGAGGTGGGCCCTGAAGGGCATGGATGAGGACGCCCTGATGGCGGCCGTTCTCGCAGTGGCCTGGCCGGAAGTTCCGGCTGGGCCAGTGGAGGTCTCGGAGGAGGCGGATTGGTTCGCGGACGCCATGTCGGCTATTTGCGACGTGGCGATGCCACGAGTCCGCGCCAATCCGCCCCGCCGCCCGGTGTACTGGTGGAGCGCTGAGATCCAGCGTCTCCGCGATGACTGCGGAGTCGCTCGCCGCCAGTACACCCGGGCGAGGCGTCGGCGTAACTCCGACGCAGCGAGAACGGCGCAGCTGTATGCCGACTACCGTGATCTCACGAAGCGGCTGCAGCTGGCCATCAGGAGCGCCAAGGCTCAGGCCTGGGACGGACTCCTCGACTCACTCCGTGAGGACCCATGGGGGCGCCCATACCGTCTCGTGATGGACAAACTTCGTCCATGGGCGCCTCCCCTCACGGAGACGATGGATCCCCCACTCCTGGAGCGGGTGGTCGGCACTTTGTTCCCTGACGGGGAGGTGTCGGCCCCCGCTCCACCACCATTGGACCATGTCTTATGGTCCCAGGAGTGGGAGGTGTCCGAAGAGGAGTTGGCCGGGGCTGTCAAACGCATGGGGGCACGCAACACTGCCCCCGGCCCTGACGGCATCCCCGGCCGCGCCTGGGTCTTGGCGCTCAGCGTCCTCGGGCCCCGTCTGCGCAGGCTGTTCACAGCCTGTTTGCAGACGGGGACCCTTCCACCACGGTGGAAGACCGGGCGGATGGTCCTCCTACGCAAGGACAACAGGCCCGCAGAGTCGCCTTCTGCCTACAGGCCCATCGTGTTGCTGGACGAGGTGGGGAAGCTCTTTGAACGTGTTGTTCACAAGCGCCTCGTCCAGCACCTGTCCCGTGATGGACCCGACCTGGCCGAGTGCCAGTTTGGCTTCCGGGAGGGACATTCTACCATCGACGCTATTCATCGCGTCAAGTCCCTCTCGGACTCGGCCACGTCCGGGGGAGGGGTTGCACTGGCGGTGTCTCTTGATATCAAGAACGCCTTTAACTCCCTCTCCTGGGCGGCCATCCGCGGGGCCCTCGAAAGTCACGAGGTGCCCCTCTACCTGCGGATGGTGGTCGGAGACTACCTCCGGGACAGGGCCATCGTCTACGGTGGCCGCGATGGGTCTGTCAGGCGACAGATCAGCCGCGGAGTACCCCAGGGGTCCGTCTTGGGCCCATTGTTATGGAATCTGGGGTACGACGCGGCTCTGCGGGTGTCCCTGCCGGTCGGCGTGCACTTAACGTGCTACGCCGACGACACCATGGTGGTAGCCACCGGCGGGGACCGTGGGAGGACCATCCGCCGGGCGGAGGTCGCAGTTGCGGCCGTCGCCTCGCGGATCCGGGGCATGGGGTTGGAGTTGTCCCCTCAGAAGACAGAAATCGTCTTCTTCCAGGGTCGTACGAGGGGCACTCCACCCCATAGCCTGGTGAGGATCGGGTCGTCCGACGTCCAGGTGGGCACCGACATCAAGTATCTTGGTGTCTACCTGGACAGCTCCTGGAGCTTCGTCCCGCATTTCGCTCGTCTGGCCACCAGGTTGGGTAGCCTAGTGACTCACTTGAGTCGCATCATGCCCAACCTTGGTGGTCCGGACGAGCGGGTGCGCCGCCTCTACTGTGGCGTTGTCAAGAGCGTGGCACTGTACGGTGCCCCCATCTGGGCCGACGCCCTAGCGGCCAGCCGGGGGAGCAAGTCGCTCCTCCGGAGGGAATGGCGACGCGCCGCAATTCGCGTCATAAGGGGGTACCGTACGGTGTCCTACGAGGCGGCCACCGCCCTGGCGGGTCTACCACCTTTGGAGCTCCTGGCGGCTGAGGATGCCTATGTCTATAGGCATCTTCGCCTTGCCCGCCAGGACTCCAACCCGCCAGGGGAAGACAGGGACGAGTTGAGGCTCCAGGCCCGGCGGTCCACTATGGCAACTTGGAGGGAGCAGTTGTCCCACGTCAGGGACCATTGGACCGTCGGGGCGGTCCTGCCCGTCTTGGATAGATGGGTGGGCCGTAGCTCCGGGCGACTCACTTTCCGAGCCACACAGGTGCTGACCGACCACGGGTGTTTCGGTCGGTACCTGTGCCGGATCGGTCGCGAGGCGGACCCGCGGTGCCACCACTGTGGCGCCGCGGTGGACTCGGCGCGGCACACTCTCATGGAGTGTCCAGCCTGGGAGGTGCCGCGTCGGGACTTAGCGGCGGAGGTGGGTCCGGACCTCTCGCTGCCGACCATCCTGTCTCGGATGGTCGGTAGCGGGAGCGTCTGGCAGGCCATGATCTCCTTCTGCGAGGGGGTCATGGTCGCGAAGGAGGCCGCCGAGCGCTCAAGGGAGCTTCTGCTCCCTGCTCGGCGTCGCCTGCGGGGTCGGCGTCTTGCACGTTTGCCCCGCCCCGCTCCACGGGGGGGACCCTCGCCTTCGGGTGGGGGTCGCTCCTAAGAACCCTTCGGGGAGCGGGACTTCGCCACCTCCGCCGCGCTTCTTGCGTGCCACGGTGGTGGCACCTTTGCCCCAGGGGCCGTGGTCCCGGCACTTAGCCGGGCCACGGTATCGGGTGTGACGCACCCGGGGCTCCCAGTCGAACCGGGCCAAGCCTGGCCCGAGGCGTCGGCGACGCCCGTGCGGGGAGGACCCTCACCTCGGTGGGGGTCGTGCCCCACGTCTTTGCACGGGGGTCGCCCGGGGGGCGCGGCTGGGGCGATTGGGGGATCGCCTCAGCCATTGCACGCGCCCTCCGGGACGGGGGCGGTGGCCGGGTGACCGGGTCACCGTCCGTTACCCCGGATGGGGGGGTGTATCGTCGACCACCCCCCCAACGGGAAGGGGGTCCCCTCAGTCACCATAGGGGGCCCCGGCGCGGGGAGGGACCGGACGTGTTCGTCCAGAGTTCCCGGGCCCTCCCCAGCAGCGCCGAGGTAGGTCACCGTGGGGTTTTAGCCGGTAAGAGTCCGGCATACCCCCGGGGTTCCCCAGCCCCGGGGGATCCATGAGGATTTCCCCACGTAAAAAAAAAAAAAAAAAAAAAAAGGTTAGGTTAGGTTTCCCCGTCTGGGGTTCTAGAAGTTGTTGCAGCTGCAACAACATGTGCCATCCCCACCTCCTCGTGGTGGAACCTGGACACCGGAGTCATCCGGTGACTAACGGGGCTCTGGCTTTCGGGGGGTTTCGCTGATACCAAGTAGCCTCAGTGATGCTCCGAGGCGATGCCGGTGGGATCTTCGGATCCTGGCGGGGCCTCCCTTGCCGGTAAGGCTCGGAGCGGAGGGGTGAAAACGGTGGATGCGGGCCTCCATCCCAGGGGTCACGGCCAGTTCTGGTCGTGATACGGGGAGTTGCGTCCCCGGGATCCCATAGCTCGGCAGGGGTGGTGTGACCCCTGTCGTAATACCGTAAACCGGTGGTCATGTTTCGCCGGAGCGGGGGGCTTGCCTTCATTGGCCGGCCCGCGAGGGGATAAACCTCTATAAAAAGTCCCTAGCCTCAAGCTGCGGTACGCGGCGAGGGGGCACGCCCAGTCCTCGCGGCTGGGCGTGGCCGGTGGGTGCACCGGTCTCGAGCGACCAACCCCGGGGATACTGGCGCCCCCCGGGTGTATCTGCCTTCCCCTGGTATGGCGGCTCTGCCAGGGGTGACATCCTTTCCGACCTTCTCGTGGGAACAGTATGGAGAATTGTTCAACCTTTAAAAAACCGGGGATTGGGGGGGTCGATGAAGAGAAGGCGGGGCCGAGTGGGGCCCGAAAGGTCGCAGGTCCGAGACCGAACATCGTCTCGGACGTGAAGCTCTCTGCCTCACAGGGGCAGGTTGTGGTGGAGAGGCTCCAATTGAGGGGCCGATTATTGGAGAAAGGAACACAGGAGGAGTCAGGTGACGCCTCCTATGACTCGGACACGTCCGTGGGATCAGTCAGATCCAATTTCTCTGTCCTCAGAGAAAGGGCGTGTCCGAAGTCGAAGAAGAGGGGACGACCCCCAACAACTGGGGAGTACGTGGGCCTTGCCGAGGCCAAGAGAGCCTACCTCGAAGCTCAGCGGGAGGTTGAGCTTGTGGAATTAGAGGAGGAGCTACGGTCCGGCTCAGGGAATATTCCACCACCCGGCAAGTCGGGTAATCCTGTGCCGGACATGGAGGTCTTCGTGCAGGAGGCTAAGATGAAGCCACTGGCGGACCTAGGAGCGTGGGCCCTTGAGGTGGCCGATAAGATTGAATTGGCGGCCGCCAAATCAAAGAACCTCAAGGGCACGATCCAGCGGGATATCCGCGTGGGCGCACGAACCGTTAGGGCCGTGACGATGGAGTTGGCCCAAAGGGTGCAACGACCAGTTGAGCCAGCACAAGGACCAGAGGCTGCAGCTCTGAAAGAGCAATTGGAGGCCCTGCAGGCTGAGAATAAGCGGCTGCAGGAAAGAATCACTGCTTTGGAGAGGCGATCTCCAAGTCCGCCAGTAACTAGGATGGCGGACTTGGAGATCGCGAGCCGCGCGAGGCCAACACCGGCCTCGCCATTGAGGGTTTCGGTGGGTGATTACCCTGAAACGGGTGTCCCGGCACCCAGAGAGACGACGGGGTCCGCACTCGTCGAGCAAATTGCGGACCTCGTCAACAGAAGATTAGAGGAGTTCCGTAAGGAATTCCTCCCAGTAAAGAAAAAGGAGGAAGTCTCCACGGATGGTCCCATACTGAAGGCGGCCGGGGACCAGAAGAAGAAGGAGGAGCGGAGGAAGAGTAAGAAGAAGGGGAAGGGGAAGGACACCGCTCCTGTCCAACCCCAACCCCCGCAGAAGAAGGCGACCCCACCTGGGGCCGCCAGAAGATTGGACGCGGCGCGCCAGGAGGCGCTGAAGAAAGCGGTGGCACCTTCAAAACCTACAGGTGCCACCGCCACCGAGGGAACATGGGCCCAGGTGGTGGGCAGAAAGGCCAAGAGGGCAGTCAAAAAGGCCCAGTCAGCCCCTGCCCCACCACCGAAGGTCCAAAAAAGGGTACAGAAACCCAAGCTGGGACGGCTACCGCGGACGGCAGCGGTAGTCCTTACCCTCCAGCCTGGCAGCAGGTCCACATATAAGGACATTATGACAGCTGCCAGGCAGAGGGTCAAGCTGTCGGACATTGGGGTGGACAGTGTCCGCCCCAAAAAGGCCAGGACCGGAGGCCTGATGCTTGAAGTCGCAGGCCCGGAGAAGGAGGCCAAGGCATCTGCCTTGGCAGAAAAGTTGCGGGAGGCGCTAGCCGGTGGCGAAGTAACCGTCACCAGGCCGGTAAAGAAGACCGACCTCCGAGTCTTTGGCCTGGACGAGTCGGCCACGCCGGCTGAGGTGGCCGAAGCAATTGCCGGTGTTGGCGGATGCCAAACAGGGGACGTGAGGACCGGGGAGATAAGATCCTCACGTGCTGGACTCGGCACCCTTTGGGTGCAGTGTCCCCTGGCAGCGGCCAAGAAGGTGGTCGCTGCTGGTCGAATCAGGGTGGGGTGGATACTCGCTAGAGTGGAAGTCTTGAAGCCCCGCCCTGAGCAGTGCTACCGCTGCTGGCAGATGGGACACGTCCAGCAGCGGTGCACTGCGGAGGTGGACCGGTCGCACCTTTGTTATAGGTGCGGCGAAACCGGTCATAGGGCGGGCCTATGTACGGCGGCCGCCCCGGTGTGCACATTGTGCAAGGAAGCCGGGCGGCCCGCCGACCATCGTATGGGGAGCAAATCATGCTCCCCACCCAAGGCCCGCCCAGCCAAGAAGGTAGGAGCAGCGGAGAAGAAGAAGAAGATCCAACTCTCCAGTGTCCATCAAGGGGGTGGTGCGGCTGCATCACCCTCCAACGTGGGACGTTCCAGCGGGGGTGGTGCACCGGCATCACCCTCCACCGTGGGAGGTTCCAGCGGGGGTGGTGCATCCGCATCACCCTCCACCGTGGGAGCTGCAGTGATGGACACTGGGGAGGAGGCGGAGCGGGCTGCTAAACCCGCTCCAATGGATGACTCTGGCCGGGGGGAGGCCATGGACACGGCATAACGTTCACGCCTCCCCGCGGCCAGGTCATCCAGACCAATCTCAACCACGCCGTCGCCGCTCAAGACTTGATGGCTCAAAGTCTTTGCGGCGGCGTGGTTGAGTTGGTCGTAGCCGCGGAGCCGTACCGAGTCCTTCAACGCCCGTCCTGGGTTGGAGACTTGGACGACTCCGTGGTGATCGCCCAGTCGGTTCCGTCACGGATCCGGCCAATAGCGCCAGTCATGCGCGGCCATGGATTCGTGGCGGTCGACTGGGCGGGTTGTGTGGTGGTGGGCGTCTACGCGCCCCCGAGTTGGTCCCTCAGTCGTTTCGACTCCCTACTGGACGAGCTGCAGAACGTCGTTTCATTGCACGCAGCTCGTCCAGTACTCGTCCTCGGGGACTTCAATGCTCACGCATCCGCGTGGCACTCCCCGAGGACGGACCAGAGGGGCCACTCGGTGCTGGACTGGGCGGCTGGCCTGGGTCTCCGGTTGCTGAACCGGGGCTCGGCCAGCACGTGCGTGCGGTACCAGGGCGAAAGCATAGTGGACTTGTCTTTCGCCAACGCCCTGGCCGCGCGCCGTGTGTCGGGGTGGAGGGTCGACGACGTGGAGACAATGTCAGACCATGTCTACATACGCATGGATGTCTCCACGCCTCCCCCGACCCGCCCAGCAGCCCACCACCCACGGAGGTGGGCCCTGAAGGGCATGGATGAGGACGCACTGATGGCGGCCGTTCTCGCAGTGGCCTGGCCGGAAGTTCCGGCTGGGCCAGTGGAGGTCTCGGAGGAGGCGGATTGGTTCGCGGACGCCATGTCGGCTGTTTGCGACGTGGCGATGCCACGAGTCCGCGCCAATCCGCCCCGCCGCCCGGTGTACTGGTGGAGCGCTGACATTCAGCGCCTCCGCGATGAGTGCGGAGTCGCTCGCCGCCAGTACACCCGGGCGAGGCGTCGGCGTAACTCCGACGCGGCGAGAGCGGCACAGCTGTACGCCGACTATCGTGAACTCACGAAGCGGCTGCAGCTGGCCATCAGGAGCGCCAAGGCTCAGGCCTGGGACGGACTCCTCGACTCACTCCGTGAGGACCCATGGGGGCGCCCATACCGTCTTGTGATGGACAAGCTTCGTCCATGGGCGCCTCCCCTCACGGAGACGATGGACCCCCCACTCCTGGAGCGGGTGGTCGGCACTTTGTTCCCTGAAGGGGAGGTGTCGGCCCCCGCTCCACCACCGGACCGTGTCTTATGGTCCCAGGAGTGGGAGGTATCCGAAGAGGAGTTGGCCGGGGCTGTCAAACGCATGGGGGCACGCAACACCGCCCCCGGCCCCGACGGCATCCCCGGCCGCGCCTGGGTCTTGGCGCTCAGCGTCCTCGGGCCCCGTCTGCGCAGGCTCTTTACAGCCTGTTTGCAGACGGGGACCCTTCCACTACGGTGGAAAACAGGGCGGATGGTCCTCCTACGGAAGGACAACAGGCCCGCAGAGTCGCCTTCCGCCTACAGGCCCATCGTGTTGCTGGACGAGGTGGGGAAGCTCTTTGAACGCATCGTTCACAAGCGCCTCGTCCAGCACCTGTCCCGTGATGGACCCGACCTGGCCGAGTGCCAGTTCGGCTTCCGGGAGGGACGTTCGACCATCGACGCTATCCAACGCGTCAAGTCCCTCTCGGACTCGGCCACGTCCGGGGGAGGGGTTGCACTGGCAGTCTCTCTAGACATCAAGAATGCCTTTAACTCCCTCTCCTGGGCGGCCATCCGCGGGGCCCTCGAACGTCACGAGGTGCCCCTCTACCTGCGGATGGTGGTCGGAGACTACCTCCGGGACAGGGCCATCGTTTACGGTGGCCGCGATGGGTCTGTCAGGCGACAGATAAACCGTGGAGTACCCCAGGGGTCCGTCTTGGGCCCGTTGTTGTGGAACCTGGGGTACGACGCGGCTCTGCGGGTGTCCCTGCCGGTCGGCGTGCACTTAACGTGCTACGCCGACGACACAATGGTGCTGGCCACCGGCAGGGACCGTGGGAGGACCATCCGCCGTGCGGAGGTCGCAGTTGCGGCCGTCGCCTCGCGGATCCGGGGCATGGGGTTGGAGTTGTCCCCTCAGAAGACGGAGATCGTCTTGTTTGAGGGTCGCCGGAGGGGCACTCCACCCCATAGCCTGGTGAGGATCGGGTCGTCCGACGTCCAGGTGGGCACCGACATCAAGTATCTTGGTGTCTACCTGGACAGCTCCTGGAGCTTCGTCCCGCACTTCTCCCGTCTGGCCACCAGGTTGGGTAGTCTAGTGACTCACTTGAGCCGCATCATGCCCAACCTTGGTGGTCCGGACGAGCGTGTGCGCCGCCTCTACTGTGGGGTAGTGAAGAGTGTGGCACTGTACGGTGCCCCCATCTGGGCCGATGCCTTAGCGGCCAGCCGGGGGAGCAAGTCGCTCCTCCGGAGGGAATGGCGACGCGCCGCAATACGCGTCATCAGGGGGTACCGTACGGTGTCATACGAGGCGGCCACCGCCCTGGCGGGTCTACCACCTTTGGAGTTCCTGGCGGCAGAAGACGCCTACGTCTACAGGCGCCTTCGCCTTGCCCGCCAGGACTCCAACCCGCCAGGGGAGGAGTTAAATCGGGACGAGCTGATGCTCCAGGCCCGGCGGTCCACTTTAACATCTTGGAGGGAGGAGTTATCCCGTCATAGGGACCATTGGACCGTCGGGGCGGTCCTGCCCGTCTTAGATAGATGGGTGGGCCGTAGCTCCGGGCGACTTACTTTCCGAGCCACACAGGTGCTGACCGACCACGGGTGTTTCGGTCGGTACCTGTGCCGGATCGGTCGCGAGGCGGACCCGCGGTGCCACCACTGTGGCGCCGCGGTGGACTCGGCGCGGCACACTCTCATGGAGTGTCCAGCCTGGGAGGTGCCGCGTCGGGCCTTAGCGGCGGAGGTGGGTCCGGACCTCTCGCTGCCGGCCATCCTGTCTCGGATGGTCGGTAGCGGGAGCGTCTGGCAGGCCATGATCTCCTTTTGCGAGGAGGTCATGGTCGCGAAGGAGGCCGCCGAGCGCTCAAGGGAGCTTCTGCTCCCTGCTCGGCGTCGCCTGCGGGGTCGGCGTCTTGCACGTTTGCCCCGCCCCGCTCCACGGGGGGGACTCTCGCCTTCGGGCGGGGGTCGCTCCTAAGAACCCTTCGGGGAGCGGGACTTCGCCACCTCCGCCGCGCACCAACGTGCCACGGTGGTGGCACTTAGGCCCCAGGGGCCGTGGTCCCGGCACTTAGCCGGGCCACGGTATCGGGTGTGACGCACCCGGGGCTCCCAGTCGAACCGGGCCAAGCCTGGCCCGAGGCGTCGGCGACGCCCGTGCGGGGAGGACCCTCACCTCGGTGGGGGTCGTGCCCCACGTCTTTGCACGGGGGTCGCCCGGGGGGCGCGGCTGGGGCGATTGGGGGATCGCCTCAGCCATTGCACGCGCCCTCCGGGACGGGGGCGGTGGCCGGGTGACCGGGTCACCGCCCGTTACCCCGGATGGGGGGGTGTATCGTCGACCACCCCCCCAACGGGAAGGGGGTCCCCTCAGTCACCATAGGGGGCCCCGGCGCGGGGAGGGACCGGACGTGTTCGTCCAGAGTTCCCGGGCCCTCCCCAGCAGCGCCGAGGTAGGTCACCGTGGGGTTTTAGCCGGTAAGAGTCCGGCATACCCCCGGGGTTCCCCAGCCCCGGGGGATCCATGAGGATTTCCCCACGTTAAAAAAAAAAAAAAAAAAAAAAAAAAAAAAAAAAAAAAAAAAAAAAAAAAAAAAAGGTTTCCCCGTCTGGGTGCGGGTCAGAATACACCCAGGGTATACCCTGCCTGTCGTAAGAGGCGACTAAAAGGGTGCATCGCGGAAGCTGAGGTAGCCTCAGTGATGCTCCGGGGCGATGCCGGCGGGATCTTCGGATCCTGGCAGGGCCTCCCTTGCCGGTAAGGCCCGGAGTTGAGAGGTGAGAAGGTGGAAGCGGTGAGGGACGGGATACTTGGTGACGACTTGGGCACGTTAGGGGTGGAGTACATTTAACAAACATGGATACACGGAATAAAGGGAAGAGATCTTACGGTGCAGGAGGCCTCGGAACCTCCAGTACCGGCGCAGTTTCGGGTGGTCAAGCGGGCCCGGCTGCGTCGTCATCCGGCAACCGTGGGACGTCCGTGGTGGAGGGCCAGGCCACGGCGTTTGAGGCTACTGGTTCCTCTGGGGCTGGGGGGAATTTTGCGAGGCCGCTGGCCGGCCTCGTCAAGGATTTGGCGGCGGGCAGCGCTGGACGCTGGTCGCTGGGAATGGACTCAGACGACGAGGAGGGGTTCTCTGACGCGTCCTTCTCGTGTCGTTTGGAGCCTCCTGTTGTGAGGAAAAGGGGCAGGCCCCCTACAACAGGGGAATACGTTGGGCTCGCGGAGGCAAAGCGTGCATACATGGAGCTCTGCCGGGAGGAGGAGGCGGTCCGGAGGGAGTTGGAGCGATCCGATCCCTCCCGGGCCCCTCCGCCTCCTAGCAAGAGCGCCAAGCCGCTTCCCAACGAGCGCGAGGTGAGGGAAGAAATGAGGAATCGGCCGACGCCCGACCTCGGTGCTCTCATTTTGGAGCACGCGAAGGAGGTCGAGCGTGTGGCCGGTTCCTCTAAGAACCTGAGCGGGAAGTTTGTGCACCGCCTCAGAGAAAGTGCGCAGGCACTTAGATTAGCTGGTCTGGAGGCGATCCAGCGGACAAGTCGGGATGGGAGGGTCCAGGAGTTGGAGGAGGCAAACCACAGGCTCTCCTCCGAACTGGAGGACCTCAAGCAGGAGGTGGGCAGGCTCAAGCGTCAGCTCGAGTCTGGCGCTCGGGGGGATTCCCGAATGGAGGTGGTGCCTCCCAGGGGGATATCTCCTCCTATCACGGGGGCGCGGGGAGGCAGGTCCTCCCCGAGTATGGGTCCAGCCGCTGGCGGCGTGGACGTGGAGACCATCATCTCCCGGGTGGGAGATATAATGGAGGCGAGATTCGCCGCTCTCAGGGGTGAGTTGAACCTCACCCTGGGAGCGGCGGGTCCCGCCTCCGGATTGGTGTTGGGGGGTGGTTCGTTGGGGGAGGTTAGGGGGAGCGGAGCGGGTACTCCCCGTGCTGCCCAGCCCGACCAACCACCGTCGGCCACCCCTCGCCCGGCGAAAGCCGGGAAAAAGGGAAGGGGCAAGAGGGGGACTAGGGGGGTGACTAATGTCCCTCCTCCGGCTGGGTCTGCTGTGCAGGCTCAGTCCGGGGGTGGGGACTCCTGGGCGGAGGTGGTGGGCCGCAAGGCTCCCACTTCTGCCCCGGTCCCTCCCTCTTCCTCCTCGAAAAAGAAGAGGGTAAAGGGGAAGAAGTCGGCCGCGAAGGCCGGCTCCGGCCCCGATAAGAAGAAGGGGGGTGTGCGTCTGGGTAGGCTTCCCAGGTCGGAGGCGGTGACCATCACCGTCCCGCCTGGGTGCTCCCAGACGCTCACCAACGCAATGTTGGTGGCGCGGAACGCATTCGCCCTCGATGAGCTTGGCATCGAGGCGGTGAGGCCCAAGAGGGCCAAGACCGGAGCCCTCATCTTAGAGGTGGAGGGCGAGGGGAGGGCGGAAAAGGCCGACCAACTGGCCTATCGCCTCACCGAGGTGTTGGAACCGAGGGGCCTCAAGGTCGGCCGCCCGATGAAGCTCGTTGAGCTGAGGGTGGTCGGCCTTGAGGACTCGGTCCGCGCCATCGAGGTGAAGGCGGCCTTGTCGAGGGAGGGTGGGTGCCCAATGGACCCGATCGCGGTTGGCAACATCCAGCGATCGGGCCCATTGGGTACCGTGTGGGCGAGATGTCCACTCGCGGCGGCGAAAAAGATCTTCGCCAAGGGGGATAGGATACGGGTGGGGTGGGCAACAGCTCGGGTCGAGCTGCTCAAGCCCCGGCCGTTGCAGTGCTACCGCTGCCTCCAGCACGGTCACGTGCGGGCGCGGTGCACTGCCGACGAGGACCGTAGCACTCTGTGCTATCGGTGTGGCGCTGCAGGCCACAAGGCGGCCGGGTGTCCGGCGGCGGCGCCCAACTGTCCGCTCTGTGCGGACTTGGGTCTGTCGTCCGGGCATCGCTTGGGCAGCTCGGCCTGTAAGCCGCCCGTCCGAAAGGGCGGGCGTGGGGAGCCCTCTAGGGCCGGCACTAAGGTGCCCAAGGGGCAGGCGGTTGCGCCTGATCGGGGTGGGGCTGCTCCTTCTCCGAAGGAGTAGACCTACCCCGACATGTCTCCCTTTCCCGGGAGACATCATCCCCCAGGGGCCGCGGCAACCGACCATCTGTTGCCGCGGTACGGGTAGTAGCGCACCCGGGGCCCGAGCTGTGGTGGTGGAGGGCGGCCGTCTCGCCGAGTGTTTGAGCACCGCTCCACTCGAGTACTTCAAGGCGAGGCGGTCGCCGGGGCTGCAGCATCGGCGAATGGGGGTTCGCCGATGCATTGCACGCGGCCCGGGACGGTCGGCGAGGTCGGCGTGGCCCTGACATCGCCGTCTTTAGCGGGTAGGGGAGGCTCTGCCCTCCAACTTTTGGGAAGCGGGCGCCCTTCTGGCGCCCTTGCACGGGGAGGGTCTGGTTGTTGTTCGCAAGAGATCCCAGACCCTCCCCGGTAGTGCAGGGATGGCCACCGTGGGGTTTTTAGCCGGTAGGAGTCCGGCATAACCCCGGAGCTTCCCCAGCTCCGGGGTATCCATGATGGATTTCCCCACGTAAAAAAAAAAAAAAAAAAAAGGTTAGGTTAGGTTTCCCCGTCTGGGTGCGGGTCAGAATACACCCAGGGTATACCCTGCCTGTCGTACGAGGCGACTAAAAGGGTGCATCGCGGAAGCTGAGGTAGCCTCAGTGATGCTCCGGGGCGATGCCGGCGGGATCTTCGGATCCTGGCAGGGCCTCCCTTGCCGGTAAGGCCCGGAGTTGAGGGGTGAGAAGGTGGAAGCGGTGCTGGACGGGACTTCTTGTTGACGACACGGGCACGTTAGGGGGGGATTTATTTACTACAATTATGGACTTACGACCTAAGGGAAAGAAAACTTACGGTGCAGGAGGCCTCGGAACCTCCAGTACCGGCGCAGTTTCGGGTGGTCAAGCGGGCCCGGCTGCGTCGTCATCCGGCAACCGTGGGACGTCCGTGGTGGAGGGCCAGGCCACGGCGTCTAGTGCTACTGGCACCTCTGGGGATGGGGGGACTTCTTCGCGGCCGCTGGTCGGCCACGTAAGGGATCTCGCGGCGGGCAGCGCTGGTCGCTGGTCCTTGGGCGGGATGGACTCCGACGACGAGGAGGGGTATTCCGATACCTCCTTCTCGTGCCGGTTGGAGCCACCGGTGTTGAGGAAGAGGGGCAGGCCACCTACTACGGGCGAGTACGTTGGGCTCGCTGAGGCGAAGCGGGCGTACATGGAGCTCTGCCGGGAGGAGGAGGCGGTCCGGAGGGAGTTGGAGCGATCCGACCCCTCCCGGGCCCCTCCGCCTCCTAGTAAGAGCGCTAAACCGCTGCCCGATGAGAGGGAGGTGCGGGAGCAAATGAGGCACCGGCCGACGCCCGACCTCGGTGCTCTTATCTTGGAGCACTCGGAGGAGGTCGAGCGCGTGGCCGGCTCCTCGAAAAATCTGAGCGGCAGGTTTGTCCACCGCCTGCGGGAGAGTGCGCAGGCCCTCAGGTTAGCCGGACTTGAGGCAATCCTGCGCACACAAAGGGACGGGAGAGTAAAAGAGTTGGAGGAAGCCAATGATAGGCTCTCCTCCGAACTCGATGATTTAAGGAGAGAGGTTGCCAGACTTAAGCGGCAACTCGAGTCTTCCACTCGGGAGCAATCTGGAATGGAGGTTGAGCCTCCTAGTGGGACATCGCCGCCCATCACAGGGGCACGGGGAGGCAGGTCCTCCCCGAGTACGGGTCCAGCCGCTGGCGGCGTGGACGTAGAGGAGATTATCTCCCGAGTGGGAGAGATGATGGAGGCGAGATTCGCCGCTCTCAGGGGTGAGTTGAACCTCACCCTGGGAGCGGCGGGTTCCGCCTCCGGTTTGGTGTTGGGGGGTGGTTCGTTGGGGGAGGTTAGGGGGGACGGCGCGGGTACTCCCCGTGCTGCCCAGCCCGACCAACCACCGTCGGCCACTCCTCGCCCGGCGAAAGCCGGGAAAAAGGGAAGGGGTAAGAGGGGGAATAGGGGGGTGACCGAGGTCCCTCCCTCGGCTGGGTCTGCTGTGCGGGCTCAGTCCGGGGGTGGGGACTCCTGGGCGGAGGTGGTGGGTCGTAAGACTCCCACTTCTGCCCCGGTCCCTCCCGCTTCCTCCTCGAAGAAGAGGACGGTGAAGGGGAAGAAGTCGGCCGCGAAGACCGGCTCCGGCCCCGAAAAGAAGAAGGGAGGTGTGCGTCTGGGTAGGCTGCCCAGGTCTGAGGCGGTGACTATCACCGTCCCGCCTGGGTGCTCCCAGACGCTCACGAATGCTATGTTGGTGGCGCGTAACGCCTTCGCCCTCGACGAGGTGGGCATCGAGGCCGTGAGGCCCAAGCGGGCCAAGACCGGTGCCCTCATTCTTGAGGTGGACGGCGAGGGGAGGGCGGAAAAGGCGGACAATCTCGCCATTCGCCTTACAGAGGTATTGGAGCCTAGGGGCCTCAAGGTCGGCCGCCCAATGAAGCTCGTAGAGCTGAGGGTGGTCGGGCTTGAGGACTCCGTGAGGGCCATAGAGGTGAAGGCGGCTCTCTCTAGGGAGGGTGGGTGCCCCATGGACCGGATCGTGGTTGGTACCATCCAGCGATCCGGCCCATTGGGCACCGTGTGGGCGCGGTGCCCATTGGCGGGGGCTAAAAAGCTCTTCGCCAAGGGGGATCGTATTAGGGTTGGGTGGGCGACAGCTCGGGTCGAGCTGCTCAAGCCCCGGCCGTTGCAGTGTTACCGCTGCCTCCAGCACGGTCACGTGCGGGCGCGGTGCACTGCCGACGAGGACCGTAGCACTCTGTGCTATCGGTGTGGCGCTGCAGGCCACAAGGCGGCCGGGTGTCCGGCGGCGGCGCCCAACTGTCCGCTTTGCGCGGACTTGGGTCTGCCGTCCGGGCACCGCTTGGGCAGCTCGGCCTGTAAGCCGCCCGTCCGGAAGGGCGGGCGTGGGGAGCCCTCTAGGGCAGGCACTAAGGTGCCCAAGGGGCAGGCGGTTGCGCCTGATCGGGGTGGGGCTGCTCCTTCTCCGAAGGAGTAGACACGCCCCGATATGTCTCCCTTTCCCGGGAGACATCATCCCCCAGGGGCCGCGGCAACCGACCATCTGTTGCCGCGGTACGGGTAGTAGCGCACCCGGGGCCCGAGCTACGGTGGCGGAGGGCGGCCGTCTTGCCGAGTGTTTGAGCACCGCTCCACTCGAGTACTTCAAGGCGAGGCGGCCGCCGGGGCTGCAGCATCGGCGAATGGGGGTTCGCCGATGCATTGCACGCGGCCCGGGATGGTCGGCGATGTCGGCGTGGCCCCGACATCGCCGTCTTTAGCTGGGTAGGGGAGGCTCAGCCCTCCAACTTTTGGGAAGCGGGCGCCCTTCTGGCGCCCTTGCACGGGGAGGGTCTGGTTGTTGTTCGCAAGAGATCCCAGACTCTCCCCGGTAGTGCAGGGAGGGCCACCGTGGGGTTTTAGCCGGTAAGAGTCCGGCATAACCCCGGAGCTTCCCCAGCTCCGGGGTATCCATGATGGATTTCCCCACGTAAAAAAAAAAAAAAAAAAAGGTTAGGTTAGGTTAGGTTCCCCCTCCCCGTCTGGGTGCGGGTCAGAATACACCCAGGGTATACCCTGCCTGTCGTAAGAGGCGACTAAAAGGGTGCATCGCGGAAGCTGAGGTAGCCTCAGTGATGCTCCGGGGCGATGCCGGCGGGATCTTCGGATCCTGGCAGGGCCTCCCTTGCCGGTAAGGCCCGGAGTTGAGAGGTGAGAAGGTGGAAGCGGTGCGGGACGGGCATTTTCGGTGACGACTTCGGCAAGTTTGGGAGGGAGTTACATATAATAATATGGATTTACGACCTAAGGGAAAGAAAACTTACGGTGCAGGAGGCCTCGGAACCTCCAGTACCGGCGCAGTTTCGGGTGGTCAAGCGGGCCCGGCTGCGTCGTCATCTGGCAACCGTGGGACGTCCGTGGTGGAGGGCCAGGCCACGGCGTCTAGTGCTACTGGCACCTCTGGGGATGGGGGGACTTCTTCGCGGCCGCTGGTCGGCCACGTAAGGGATCTCGCGGCGGGCAGCGCTGGTCGCTGGTCCTTGGGCGGGATGGACTCCGACGACGAGGAGGGGTATTCCGATACCTCCTTCTCGTGTCGGTTGGAGCCACCGGTGTTGAGGAAGAGGGGCAGGCCCCCTACTACGGGCGAGTACGTTGGGCTCGCTGAGGCGAAGCGGGCGTACATGGAGCTCTGCCGGGAGGAGGAGGCGGTCCGGAGGGAGTTGGAGAGATCCGACCCCTCCCGGGCCCCTCCGCCTCCTAGTAAGAGCGCTAAACCGCTGCCCGATGAGAGGGAGGTGCGGGAGCAAATGAGGCACCGGCCGACGCCCGACCTCGGTGCTCTTATCTTGGAGCACTCGGAGGAGGTCGAGCGCGTGGCCGGCTCCTCGAAGAACCTAAGCGGCAGGTTTGTCCACCGCCTGCGGGAGAGTGCGCAGGCCCTCAGGTTTGCCGGACTTGAGGCAATCCTGCGCACACAAAGGGACGGGAGAGTAAAAGAGTTGGAGGAAGCCAATGATAGGCTCTCCTCCGAACTCGAAGATTTAAGGAGAGAGGTTGCCAGACTTAAGCGGCAACTCGAGTCTTCCACTCGGGAGCAATCCGGAATGGAGGTTGAGCCTCCTAGTGGCACATCGCCGCCCATCACGGGGGCACGGGGAGGCAGGTCCTCCCCGAGTACGGGTCCAGCCGCTGGCGGCGTGGACGTAGAGGAGATTATCTCCCGAGTGGGAGAGATGATGGAGGCGAGATTCGCCGCTCTCAGGGGTGAGTTGAACCTCACCCTGGGAGCGGCGGGTCCCGCCTCCGGTTTGGTGTTGGGGGGTGGTTCGTTGGGGGAGGTTAGGGGGGACGGCGCGGGTACTCCCCGTGCCGCCCAGCCCGACCAACCACCGTCGGCCACCTCTCGCCCGGCGAAAGCCGGGAAAAAGGGAAGGGGCAAGAGGGGGACTAGGGGGGTGAGTAATGTCCCTCCTCCGGCTGAGTCTGCTGTGCGGGCTCAGTCCGGGGGTGGTGACTCCTGGGCGGAGGTGGTGGGTCGTAAGACTCCCACTTCTGCCCCGGTCCCTCCCTCTTCCTCCTCTAAGAAGAAGAAGGGTAAGGGGAAGAAGTCGGCCGCGAAGGCCGGCTCCGGCCCCGATAAGAAGAAGGGGGGTGTGCGTCTGGGTAGGCTTCCCAGGTCGGAGGCGGTGACTATCACCGTCCCGCCTGGGTGCTCCCAGACGCTCACCAACGCTATGTTGGCGGCGCGTAACGCCTTTGCTCTCGATGAGCTGGGCATTGAGGCCGTGAGGCCCAAGCGGGCTAAAACCGGTGCCCTCATCTTAGAGGTTGAGGGCGAGGGGAGGGCTGAGAAGGCCGATGAATTGGCCTACCGCCTCACGGAGGTGCTGGAGCCGAAGGGCCTCAAGGTCGGCCGCCCAACGAAGCTCGTCGAGCTGAGGGTGGTCGGCCTTGAGGACTCGGTCCGCGCCATCGAAGTGAAGGCGGCTCTGTCGAGGGAGGGCGGGTGCCCCATGGACCGGATCGTCGTTGGAACCATCCAGCGATCCGGCCCATTGGGCACCGTGTGGGCTAGGTGCCCACTCGCGGGGGCGAAGAAACTCTTCGCCAAAGGGGATCGTATTCGGGTGGGGTGGGCTACAGCTCGGGTCGAGCTGCTCAAGCCCCGGCCGTTGCAGTGTTACCGCTGCCTCCAGCACGGTCACGTGCGGGCACGGTGCACTGCCGACGAGGACCGTAGCACTTTGTGCTACCGGTGTGGCGCTGCAGGCCACAAGGCGGCCGGGTGTCCGACGGCGGCTCCCAATTGTCCGCTCTGCGCGGACTTGGGTCTGCCGTCCGGGCACCGCTTGGGCAGCTCGGCCTGTAGGCCGCCCGTCCGAAAGGGCGGGCGTGGGGAGCCCTCTAGGGCAGGCACTAAGGTGCCCAAGGGGCAGGCGGTTGCGCCTGATCGGGGTGGGGCTGCTCCTTCTCCGAAGGAGTAGACCCGCCCCGATATGTCTCCCTTTTCCGGGAGACATCATCCCCCAGGGGCCGCGGCAACCGACCACCTGTTGCCGCGGTACGGGTAGTAGCGCACCCGGGGCCCGAGCTACGGTGGTGGAGGGCGGCCGCCTCGCCGAGTGTTTGAGCACCGCTCCACTCGAGTACTTCAAGGCGAGGCGGTCGCCGGGGCTGCAGCATCGGCGAATGGGGGTTCGCCGATGCATTGCACGCGGCCCGGGATGGTCGGCGATGTCGGCGTGGCCCCGACATCGCCGTCTTTAGCTGGGTAGGGGAGGCTCAGCCCTCCAACTTTTGGGAAGCGGGCGCCCTTCTGGCGCCCTTGCACGGGGAGGGTCTGGTTGTTGTTCGCAAGAGATCCCAGACTCTCCCCGGTAGTGCAGGGATGGCCACCGTGGGGTTTTAGCCGGTAAGAGTCCGGCATAACCCCGGAGCTTCCCCAGCTCCGGGGTATCCATGATGGATTTCCCCACGTAAAAAAAAAAAAAAAAAGGTTAGGTTCCCCCCCCGTCTGGGTGCGGGTCAGAATACACCCAGGGTATACCCTGCCTGTCGTAAGAGGCGACTAAAAGGGTGCATCGCGGAAGCTGAGGTAGCCTCAGTGATGCTCCGGGGCGATGCCGGCGGGATCTTCGGATCCTGGCAGGGCCTCCCTTGCCGGTAAGGCCCGGAGTTGAGAGGTGAGAAGGTGGAAGCGGTGCGGGACGGACTTTTACGGTGACGACTCGGGCACGTTGGGGGAGGAATTTTATAACTATGGAATTACGAACCAAGGATAGGAAAACTTACGGTGCAGGAGACCTCGGAACCTCCAGTACCGGCGCAGTTTCGGGTGGTCAAGCGGGCCCGGCTGCGTCGTCATCCGGCAACCGTGGGACGTCCGTGGTGGAGGGCCAGGCCACGGCGTTTAAGGCTACTGGTTCCTCTGGGGTTGGGGGGAATTCTGCGAGGCCGCTGGCCGGCCTCGTGAAGGATTTAGCGGCGGGCAGCGCTGGTCGCTGGTCGCTTGGAATGGATTCCGACGACGAGGAGTGTTTTTCGGACACCTCGTACTCGTGTCGGATGGAGCCTCCTGTTGTGAGGAAAAGGGGCAGGCCCCCTACAACAGGAGAGTATGTTGGATTGGCGGAGGCGAAGCGCGCCTATATGGAACTTTGCCGGGAGGAGGAGGCGGTCCGGAGGGAGTTGGAGCGATCCGACCCCTCCCGGACTCCTCCGCCTCCAAGCAAAGGCGCTAAGCCTCTCCCGAATGAGCGGGAAGTGCGGGAGCAGATGAGGCACCGGCCGACGCCCGACCTCGGTGCTCTAATCTTAGAGCACTCGAAGGAGGTCGAGCGCGTGGCCGGCTCATCGAAGAATTTAAGTGGCCGATTTGTGCATCTCCTGCGGGAGAGTGCGCAGGCCCTCCGACTGGCTGGACTGGAGGCGATCCAGC
The DNA here is from genome assembly GCA_963969225.1 of Xylocopa violacea. Taxonomy (NCBI): domain Eukaryota; kingdom Metazoa; phylum Arthropoda; class Insecta; order Hymenoptera; family Apidae; genus Xylocopa; species Xylocopa violacea. Next base: position 1,840,298 of record CAXAJV010001289.1, on the reverse strand, counting down.
GGACAGAGAGGGACGGGAGGGTGAAAGAGCTCGAGGAGTCTAATGATAGACTTTCCTCTGAGCTTGAAGATTTACGGAGGGAGGTGGGCAGACTCAAACGTCAGCTCGAGTCTGCCACTCGGGAGGAATCGCGAATGGAGGTAGAGCCTCCCAGGGGGACAACACCTCCTATCATGGGGGCACGGGGAGGCAGGTCCTCCCCGAGTACGGGTCCAGCCGCTGGCGGCGTGGACGTAGAGATGATTATCTCCCGAGTGGGAGAGATGATGGAGGCGAGATTCGCCGCTCTCAGGGGTGAGTTGAACCTCACCCTGGGAGCGGCGGGTCCCGCCTCCGGATTGGAGTTGGGGGGTGGTTCTTTGGTGGAGGTTAGGGGGGACAGCGGGGGGACTCCCCGCGCTGCCCAGCCCGACCAACCGCCGTCGGCCACCACTCGCCCGGCGAAAGCCGGGAAAAAGGGAAGGGGCAAGAGGGGGACTAGGGGGGTGAGTAATGTCCCTCCTCCGGCTGAGTCTGCTGTGCGGGCTCAGTCCGGGGGTGGGGACTCCTGGGCGGAGGTGGTGGGTCGTAAGACTCCCACTTCTGCCCCGGTCCCACCCTCGTCCTCCTCGAAAAAGAGGAAGAGTAAGGGGAAGAAGTCGGCCGCGAAGGCCGGCTCCGGCCCCGATAAGAAGAAGGGTGGTGTGCGTCTGGGTAGGCTTCCCAGGTCGGAGGCGGTGACCATCACCGTCCCGCCTGGGTGCTCCCAGACGCTCACCAACGCAATGTTGGTGGCGCGGAACGCATTCGCCCTCGATGAGCTTGGCATCGAGGCGGTGAGGCCCAAGAGGGCCAAGACCGGAGCCCTCATCTTAGAGGTGGAGGGCGAGGGGAGGGCGGAAAAGGCCGACCAACTGGCCTATCGCCTCACCGAGGTGTTGGAACCGAGGGGCCTCAAGGTCGGCCGCCCGATGAAGCTCGTTGAGCTGAGGGTGGTCGGCCTTGAGGACTCGGTCCGCGCCATCGAGGTGAAGGCGGCCTTGTCGCGGGAGGGTGGGTGCCCAATGGACCCGATCGCGGTTGGCAACATCCAGCGATCGGGCCCATTGGGCACCGTGTGGGCGAGATGTCCACTCGCGGCGGCGAAGAAAATTTTCGCCAAAGGGGATCGTATACGGGTGGGGTGGGGTATAGCTCGGGTCGAGCTGCTCAAGCCCCGGCCGTTGCAGTGCTACCGCTGCCTCCAGCACGGTCACGTGCGGGCGCGGTGCACTGCCGACGAGGACCGTAGCACTTTGTGCTATCGGTGTGGCGCTGCAGGCCACAAGGCGGCCGGGTGTCCGGCGGCGGCGCCCAACTGTCCGCTCTGCGCGGACTTGGGTCTGTCGTCCGGGCATCGCTTGGGCAGCTCGGCCTGTAAGCCGCCCGTCCGCAAGGTCGGGCGTGGGGGGCCCTCGAGGGCCGGCACTTCGGTGCCCAAGGGGAAGGCGGTTGCGCCTGATCGGGGTGGGGCTGCTCCTTCTCCGAAGGAGTAGACTCACCCCGATATGTCTCCCTTTTCCGGGAGACATCATCCCCCAGGGGCCGCGGCAACCGACCATCTGTTGCCGCGGTACGGGTAGTAGCGCACCCGGGGCCCGAGCTACGGTGGTGGAGGGCGGCCGTCTCGCCGAGTGTTTGAGCTCCGCTCCACTCGAGTACTTCAAGGCGAGGCGGTCGCCGGGGCTGCAGCATCGGCGAATGGGGGTTCGCCGATGCATTGCACGCGGCCCGGGATGGTCGGCGATGTCGGCGTGGCCCCGACATCGCCGTCTTTAGCTGGGTAGGGGAGGCTCAGCCCTCCAACTTTTGGGAAGCGGGCGCCCTTCTGGCGCCCTTGCACGGGGAGGGTCTGGTTGTTGTTCGCAAGAGATCCCAGACCCTCCCCGGTAGTGCAGGGATGGCCACCGTGGGGTTTTAGCCGGTAAGAGTCCGGCATAACCCCGGAGCTTCCCCAGCTCCGGGGTATCCATGATGGATTTCCCCACGTAAAAAAAAAAAAAAAAAAAAGGTTAGGTTCCCCCGTCTGGGTGCGGGTCAGAATACACCCAGGGTATACCCTGCCTGTCGTAAGAGGCGACTAAAAGGGTGCATCGCGGAAGCTGAGGTAGCCTCAGTGATGCTCCGGGGCGATGCCGGCGGGATCTTCGGATCCTGGCAGGGCCTCCCTTGCCGGTAAGGCCCGGAGTTGAGGGGTGAGAAGGTGGAAGCGGTGCTGGACGGGACTTTTTGTTGACGACACGGGCACGTTAGGGGTGGATTTATTTACTACAATTATGGACTTACGACCCAAGGGAAAGAAAACTTACGGTGCAGGAGGCCTCGGAACCTCCAGTACCGGCGCAGTTTCGGGTGGTCAAGCGGGCCCGGCTGCGTCGTCATCCGGCAACCGTGGGACGTCCGTGGTGGAGGGCCAGGCCACGGCGTCTAGTGCTACTGGCACCTCTGGGGTTGGGGGGACTTCTTCGCGGCCGCTGGTCGGCCACGTAAGGGATCTCGCGGCGGGCAGCGCTGGTCGCTGGTCCTTGGGCGGGATGGACTCCGACGACGAGGAGGGGTATTCCGATACCTCCTTCTCGTGTCGGTTGGAGCCACCGGTGGTGAGAAAGAGGGGCAGGCCCCCTACTACAGGGGAGTACGTCGGGCTCGCTGAGGCGAAGCGGGCTTACATGGAGCTCTGCCGGGAGGAGGAGGCGGTCCGGAGGGAGTTGGAGCGATCCGACCCCTCCCGGGCCCCTCCGCCTCCTAGTAAGAGCGCTAAACCGCTGCCCGATGAGAGGGAGGTGCGGGAGCAAATGAGGCACCGGCCGACGCCCGACCTCGGTGCTCTTATCTTGGAGCACTCGGAGGAGGTCGAGCGCGTGGCCGGCTCCTCGAAGAACCTAAGCGGCAGGTTTGTTCACCGCCTGCGGGAGAGTGCGCAGGCCCTCAGGTTAGCCGGACTTGAGGCAATCCTGCGCACACAAAGGGACGGGAGAGTAAAAGAGTTGGAGGAAGCCAATGGTAGGCTCTCCTCCGAACTCGAAGATCTAAGGAGGGAGGTGGCAAGACTTAAGAGGCAACTCGAGTCTTCCACTCGGGAGCAATCCCGAATGGACGTGGAGCCTTCGAGGGGGACATCTCCTCCTATCACGGGGGTACGGGGAGGCAGGTCCTCCCCGAGTACGGGTCCAGCCGCTGGCGGCGTGGACGTAGAGGAGATTATCTCCCGTGTGGGAGATATGATGGAGGCGAGATTCGCCGCTCTCAGGGGTGAGTTGAACCTCACCCTGGGAGCGGCGGGTCCCGCCTCCGGATTGGAGTTGGGGGGTGGTTCTTTGGTGGAGGTTAGGGGGGACAGCGGGGGGACTCCCCGCGCTGCCCAACCCGACCAATCATCGTCGGCCACCACTCGCCCGGCGAAAGCCGGGAAAAAGGGACGGGCTAAGAGGGGGAAGGGGGTGGTGTCTGCTGTCCCTCCCTCGGCTGGGTCTGCTGTGCAGGCTCAGTCCGGGGGTGGGGACTCCTGGGCGGAGGTGGTGGGCCGCAAGGCTTCCACGTCTGCCCCGGTCGCACCCTCGGCCTCCTCGAAGAAGAAGACGGCTAAGGGGAAGAAGTCGGCCGCAAAGGCTGGCTCCGTCCCCGATAAAAAGAAGGGGGTTGTGCGTCTGGGCAAGCTTCCCAGGTCGGAGGCGGTGACTATCACCGTCCCGCCTGGGTGCACCCAGACGCTGACAAACGCGATGTTGGCGGCGCGTAATGCCTTTGCTCTCGATGAGCTGGGCATCGAGGCGGTCAGGCCCAAGAGGGCCAAGACCGGGGCTCTTATCCTGGAGATAGAGGGCGAGGGGAGGGAGGAGAAGGCTGACCAGCTAGCCTATCGACTCACGGAGGTGTTGGAGCCGAAGGGCCTCAAGGTCGGCCGCCCAATGAAGCTCGTTGAGCTGAGGGTGGTCGGGCTTGAGGACTCCGTCCGGGCGATAGAAGTAAAGGCGGCTCTATCGAGGGAGGGTGGGTGCCCCATGGACCGGATCGTGGTCGGTACCATCCGGCGATCCGGCCCATTGGGCACCGTGTGGGCGCGATGCCCATTGGCTGGGGCTAAGAAGCTCTTCGCCAAGGGGGATCGCATAAGGGTAGGGTGGGCTACAGCTCGGGTCGAGCTGCTCAAGCCCCGGCCGTTGCAGTGTTACCGCTGCCTCCAGCACGGTCACGTGCGGGCGCGGTGCACTGCCGACGAGGACCGTAGCACTTTGTGCTATCGGTGTGGCGCTGCAGGCCACAAGGCGGCCGGGTGTCCGGCGGCGGCGCCCAACTGTCCGCTCTGCGCGGACTTGGGTCTGCCGTCCGGGCATCGCTTGGGCAGCTCGGCCTGTAAGCCGCCCGTCCGAAAGGGCGGGCGTGGGGAGCCCTCTAGGGCAGGCACTAAGGTGCCCAAGGGGCAGGCGGTTGCGCCTGATCGGGGTGGGGCTGCTCCTTCTCCGAAGGAGTAGACCTGCCCCGATATGTCTCCCTCTCCCGGGAGACATCATCCCCCAGGGGCCGCGGCAACCGAACACCTGTTGCCGCGGTACGGGTAGTAGCGCACCCGGGGCCCGAGCTACGGTGGAGGAGGGCGGCCGTCTCGCCGAGTGTTTGAGCACCGCTCCACTCGAGTACTTCAAGGCGAGGCGATCGCCGGGGCTGCAGCATCGGCGAATGGGGGTTCGCCGATGCATTGCACGCGGCCCGGGACGGTCGGCGATGTCGGCGTGGCCCCGACATCGCCGTCTTTAGCTGGGTAGGGGAGGCTCAGCCCTCCAACTTTTGGGAAGCGGGCGCCCTTCTGGCGCCCTTGCACGGGGAGGGTCTGGTTGTTGTTCGCAAGAGATCCCAGACCCTCCCCGGTAGTGCAGGGATGGCCACCGTGGGGTTTTAGCCGGTAAGAGTCCGGCATAACCCCGGAGCTTCCCCAGCTCCGGGGTATCCATGATGGATTTCCCCACGTAAAAAAAAAAAAAAAAAAAAAAAAAAAAAAAAAAAAAAAGGTTAGGTTAGGTTAGGTTGGGTTCTAGAAGTTGTTGCAGCTTGCAACAACATGTGCCATCCCCACCTCCTCGTGGTGGAACCTGGACACCGGAGTCATCCGGTGACTAACGGGGCTCTGGCTTTCGGGGGTTCCGTTGATACCAAGTAGCCTCAGTGATGCTCCGAGGCGATGCCGGTGGGATCTTCGGATCCTGGCGGGGCCTCCCTTGCCGGTAAGGCTCGGAGCGGAGGGGTGAAAATGGTGGATGCGGGCCTCCATCCCAGGGGTCACGGCCAGTTCTGGTCGTGATACGGGGAGTTGCGTCCCCGGGATCCCATAGCTCGGCAGGGGTGGTGTGACCCCTGTCGTAATACCGTAAACCGGTGGTCATGTTTCGCCGGAACGGGGGGCTTGCCTTCATTGGCCGGCCCGCGAGGGGATAAACCTCTATAAAAAGTCCCTAGCCTCAAGCTGCGGTACGCGGCGAGGGGGCACGTCCAGTCCTCGCGGCTGGGCGTGGCCGGTGGGTGCACCGGTCTCGAGCGACCAACCCCGGGGATACTGGCGCCCCCCGGGTGTATCTGCCTTCCCCTGGCATGGCGGCTCTGCCAGGGGCGACTTTAATTCCGACCCTTCTCGTGGGAACACTATGGAAAACTGTTCACTTTTCAAAAAACCGGGGATTGGGGGGGTCTGTGAAGAAGACAAGGCGGGGACCAGTGGGGTCCGAAAGGTCGGCGGTCCGAGACCTAACATCGTCTCGGACACTAAACTCACTGCCTCACAGGGGCAGGTAATATTGGAGAAACTCCAGCTTAGAGGTAGAGTGCTGGAGAAGGGCGCCGAGGAGGAGTCAGGTGACGCCTCCTACGACTCGGACACGTCCGTGGGATCAGTGAGATCCAATTTCTCTATACTTAGAGAACGGGCGTGTCCGAAGTCGAAGAAGAGGGGACGACCCCCAACAACTGGGGAATATGTCGGCCTCGCTGAGGCTAAGAGAGCCTACCTTGAAGCTCAGCGGGAGGCTGAGCTTGTGGAACTCGAGGAGGAGATAAGGTCCGGATCAGGAACTATTCCACCACCCGGCAAGTCGGGTAACCCTGTGCCGGAGATGGAGGTCTTCGTGCAGGAGGCTAAGATGAAGCCACTGGCGGACCTAGGAGCGTGGGCCCTTGAGGTGGCCGATAAGATTGAGTTGGCGGCGGCCAAGTCAAAGAACCTCAAGGGCACGATCCAGCGGGATATCCGCGTTGGTGCACGTACCGTTAGGGCCGTCACGATGGAGTTGGCCCAAAGGGTGCAACGACCAGCAGAGCCAGCACCAGGACCAGAGGCTGCAGCTCTGAAAGAGCAATTGGAGGCCCTGCAGGCTGAGAATAAGCGCCTGCAGGAAAGAATCACTGCTTTGGAGAGGCGATCTCCAAGCCCGCCAGTAACTAGGATGGCGGACTTGGAGATCGCGAGCCGCGCGAGGTTAACACCGACCTCGCCTTTGAAGGTTTCGGGGGGCGATGTCCGCGAAAGGGGTGTCCCGGCACCCAAGGAGCCGACGGGGTCCGACATAGCTCGTCAAGTAGTGGACCTCGTCAACAGAAGATTGGAGGAGTTCCGCCAGGAACTCCTCCCTGCCCAGAGGAAACAGGAGGCGTCCCCGGTAAGGGGCATGGCACAAGCCACCGGGGACCACGAGAAGAAGAAGAAGAAGAAAAAGAAGATGAAGAAGGGGAAGGGTATGGAAAATCCTCCTGTTCAACACCAACCCACCCAAAAGAAGGCGACCCCATCCGGGGCCGCCAGAAGACTGGAGGCAGCGCGCCAGGAGGCGCTGAAGAAAGTGGTGGCACCCATAACAACGACAGGTGTCACCGCCACCGAGGGATCATGGGCCCAGGTGGTGGGCAGAAAGGCCAAGAGGGATGTCAAAAAGGCCCAGTCAGCCCCTGCCCCACCACCGAAAGTCCACAAGAAGGCGGAGAAGCCCAAGTTGGGACGACTGCCGCGCACGGCGGCGGTAGTCCTGACCCTCCAGCCTGGCAGCAAGTCCTCATACAAGGATGTTATGACTGCTGCCAGGCAGAGGGTCAAGCTGTCGGACGTTGGGGTGGAGAGTGTCCGCCCCAAGAAGGCGAGAACCGGAGGCCTCATGCTAGAGGTCTCCGGACCAGATAAGGACGTCAAGGCAACAGCCTTGGCAGACAAGTTGCGTGAGGCGTTGGCTGCAGACGCGGTAACCGTCACAAGGCCAATAAAGAAGGCCGAACTTCGGGTATTTGGCCTTGACGAGTCGGCCACCCCAGCAGAGGTGGCCGAAGCCATAGCTGGCACCACAGGGTGCCAGCTCGAGGAAGTGAGGACCGGCGAAATCCGGTCCTCACGTGCGGGGCTCGGCACCCTGTGGGTGCAATGCCCCTTGGCAGCGGCCAAGAAAGTGGTCGCGGCCGGACGCATCAGGGTGGGGTGGGTCAACGCCAGGGTAGAGGCGTTGAAGCCCCGCCCTGAGCAGTGCTACCGCTGCTGGCAGCAGGGTCATGTCCAGCAGCGGTGCACAGCGGAGGTGGACCGGTCGCACCAATGCTACAGGTGCGGCGAAACCGGTCACAGGGCGGGCCTATGCACGGCGGCCGCCCCGGTTTGCACATTGTGCAAAGAAGCCGGGCGGCCCGCCGACCATCGTATGGGGAGCAAGACATGCTTCCCACCCAAGGCCCGCCCAGCAAAGAAGAGAGGAGACGCGACGCAGAAGAGGAGCCAACTCTCCAGTGTCCATCAAGGGGGTGGTGCGGCTGCACCATCCTCCAACGTGGGATGTTCCAGCGGGGGTGGTGCACCGGCATCACCCCCCACCGTGGGAGGTTCCAGCGGGGGTGGTGCACCCGCATCACCCTCCACCGTGGGAGTTCCTGCGATGGACACTGGAGAGGAGGCGGAGCGGGCAACTAAACCCGCTCCCAAGGATGATTCTGGCCGGGGGGAGGCCATGGACACGGCATAACGTTCACGCCTCCCCGCGGTCAGATCATCCAGACCAATCTCAACCACGCCGTCGCCGCTCAAGACTTGATGTCTCACAGTCTTTGCGGCGGCGTGGTTGAGTTGGTCGTAGCCGCGGAGCCGTACCGAGTTCCCCAACGCCCGTCCTGGGTTGGAGACTTGGACGACTCCGTGGTGATCGCCCAGTCGGTTCCGTCACGGATCCGGCCAATTGCGCCTGTCACGCGCGGCCATGGATTCGTGGCGGTCGACTGGGCGGGTTGTGTGGTGGTGGGCGTCTACGCTCCACCGAGTTGGTCCCTCAGTCGCTTCGACTCCCTACTGGACGAGCTGCAGAACGTCGTTTCATTGCACGCAGCTCGTCCAGTACTCGTCCTCGGGGACTTCAATGCTCACGCATCCGCGTGGCACTCCCCGAGGACGGACCAGAGGGGCCACTCGGTGCTGGACTGGGCGGCTGGCCTGGGTCTCCGGTTGTTGAACCGGGGCTCGGCCAGCACGTGCGTGCGGTACCAGGGCGAAAGCATCGTGGACTTGTCTTTCGCCAATGCCCTGGCCGCGCGCCGTGTGTCGGGGTGGAGGGTCGACGACGTGGAGACACTGTCGGACCATGTCTACATCCGCATGGATGTCTCCACGCCTCCCCCGACCCGCCCAGCAGCCCACCACCCACGGAGGTGGGCCCTGAAGGGCATGGATGAGGACGCACTGATGGCGGCCGTTCTCGCAGTGGCCTGGCCGGAAGTTCCGGCTGGGCCAGTGGAGGTGTCACAGGAGGCGGATTGGTTCGCGGACGCCATGTCGGCAGTTTGCGACGTGGCGATGCCACGTGTCCGCGCCAATCCGCCCCGCCGCCCGGTGTACTGGTGGAGCGCTGAGATTCAGCGTCTCCGCGAAGAGTGCGGAGTCGCACGCCGCCAGTACACCCGGGCGAGGCGTCGGCGTAACTCCGACGCAGCGAGAACGGCACAGCTGTACGCCGAATATCGTGAGCTCACGAAGCGGCTGCAGCTGGCCATCAGGAGCGCCAAGGCTCAGGCCTGGGACGGACTCCTCGACTCACTCCGTGAGGACCCATGGGGGCGCCCATACCGTCTAGTTATGGACAAACTTCGTCCATGGGCGCCTCCCCTCACGGAGACGATGGACCCCCCACTCCTGGAGCGGGTGGTCGGCACTCTATTCCCAGACGGGGAGGTGTCGGCCCCCGCTCCACCACCGGACCGTGTCTTATGGTCCCAGGAGTGGGAGGTGTCCGAAGAGGAGTTGGCCGGGGCTGTCAAGCGCATGGGGGCGCGTAACACCGCCCCCGGCCCCGACGGCATCCCCGGCCGCGCCTGGGTCTTGGCGCTCAGCGTCCTCGGGCCCCGTCTGCGCAGGCTGTTCACAGCCTGCCTCCAGACGGGGACCCTTCCACCGAGGTGGAAAACAGGGCGGATGGTCCTCCTTCGCAAGGACAACAGGCCCGCAGAGTCGCCTGCCGCCTACAGGCCCATCGTGTTGCTGGACGAGGTGGGGAAGCTCTTTGAACGTATCGTTCACAAGCGCCTCGTCCAGCACCTGTCCCGTGATGGACCCGACCTGGCCGAGTGCCAGTTCGGCTTCCGGGAGGGACGATCGACCATCGACGCGATCCAGCGCGTCAAGTCCCTCTCGGACTCGGCCACGTCCGGGGGAGGGGTTGCACTGGCGGTCTCTTTAGATATAAAGAACGCCTTCAACTCCCTCTCCTGGGCGGCCATCCGCGGGGCCCTCGAAAGTCACGAGGTGCCCCTCTACCTGCGGATGGTGGTCGGAGACTACCTCCGGGACAGGGCCATCGTTTACGGTGGCCGCGATGGGTCTGTCAGGCGGCAGATCAACCGTGGAGTGCCCCAGGGGTCCGTCTTGGGTCCATTACTATGGAACCTGGGGTACGACGCGGCTCTGCGGGTGTCCCTGCCGGTCGGCGTACACTTGACGTGTTACGCCGATGACACCATGGTGTTGGCCACCGGCAGGGACCGTGGGAGGACCATCCGCCGGGCGGAAGTCGCGGTTGCGGCTGTCGCCTCGCGGATCCGGGGCATGGGGTTGGAGTTGTCCCCTCAGAAGACGGAGATCGTCTTCTTCCAGGGTCGTACGAGGGGCACTCCACCCCATAGCCTGGTGAGGATCGGGTCGTCCGACGTCCAGGTGGGCACCGACATTAAATATCTTGGTGTCTACCTGGACAGCTCCTGGAGCTTCGTCCCGCATTTCGCTCGTCTGGCCGCCAGGTTGGGTAGCCTAGTGACTCACTTGAGTCGCATCATGCCCAACCTTGGTGGTCCGGACGAGCGGGTGCGCCGCCTCTACTGCGGTGTGGTTAAGTCAGTGGCACTGTACGGTGCCCCCATCTGGGCCGACGCCTTAGCGGCCAGCCGGGGGAGCAAGACGCTCCTCCGCAGGGAGTGGCGACGCGCCGCAATACGCGTCATCAGGGGGTACCGTACGGTGTCCTACGAGGCGGCCACCACCCTGGCGGGTCTACCACCTTTGGAGTTCCTGGCGGCTGAGGATGCCTATGTCTATAGGCATCTTGGCCTTGTCCGCCAGGACTCCAACCCGCCAGGGGAGGACAGGGACGAGCTGAGGCTCCAGGCCCGGCGGTCCACATTGTCATCGTGGAAGCAGGAGTTATCCCGTTATAGGGACCATTGGACCGTCGGGGCGGTCCTGCCCGTCTTGGATAGATGGGTGGGCCGTAGCTCCGGGCGACTGACGTTCCGAGCCACACAGGTGCTGACCGACCACGGGTGTTTCGGTCGGTACCTGTGCCGGATCGGTCGCGAGGCGGACCCGCGGTGCCACCACTGTGGCGCCGCGGTGGACTCGGCGCGGCACACTCTCATGGAGTGTCCTGCCTGGGAGGTGCCGCGTCGGGCCTTAGCGGCGGAGGTGGGTCCGGACCTCTCGCTGCCGACCATCCTGTCTCGGATGGTCGGTGGCGGGAGCGTCTGGCAGGCCATGATCTCCTTTTGCGAGGGGGTCATGGTCGCGAAGGAGGCCGCCGAGCGCTCAAGGGAGCTTCTGCTCCCTGCTCGGCGTCGCCTGCGGGGTCGGCGTCTTGTACGTTTGCCCCGCCCCGCTCCACGGGGGGGACTCTCACCTTCGGGTGGGGGTCGCTCCTAAGAACCCTTCGGGGAGCGGGACTTCGCCACCTCCGCCGCGCTTCTAGCGTGCCACGGTGGTGGCACCTTTGCCCCAGGGGCCGTGGTCCCGGCACTTAGCCGGGCCACGGTATCGGGTCTGACGCACCCGGGGCTCCCAGTCGCACCGGGCCAAGCCTGGCCCGAGGCGTCGGCGACGCCCGTGCGGGGAGGACCCTCACTCCGGTGGGGGTCGTGCCCCACGTCTTTGCACGGGGGTCGCCCGGGGGGCGCGGCTGGGGCGATTGGGGGATCGCCTCAGCCATTGCACGCGCCCTCCGGGACGGGGGCGGTGGCCGGGTGACCGGGTCACCGCCCGTATTCCCCGGATGGGGGGGTGTATCGTCGACCACCCTCCCAACGGGAAGGGGGTCCCCTCAGTCACCATAGGGGGCCCCGGCGCGGGGAGGGACCGGACGTGTTCGTCCAGAGTTCCCGGGCCCTCCCCAGCAGCGCCGAGGTAGGTCACCGTGGGGTTTTAGCCGGTAAGAGTCCGGCATACCCCCGGGGTTCCCCAGCCCCGGGGGATCCATGAGGATTTCCCCACGTAAAAAAAAAAAAAAAAAAAAAAAAAAAAAAAAAAAAAAAAAAAAAAAAAAGGTTAGGTTAGGTTGTACTTGCTTGGGTTCTAGAAGTTGTTGCAGCTGCAACAACATGTGCCATCCCCACCTCCTCGTGGTGGAACCTGGACACCGGAGTCATCCGGTGACTAACGGGGCTCTGGCTTTCGGGGGTTCCGTTGATACCAAGTAGCCTCAGTGATGCTCCGAGGCGATGCCGGTGGGATCTTCGGATCCTGGCGGGGCCTCCCTTGCCGGTAAGGCTCGGAGCGGAGGGGTGAAAACGGTGGATGCGGGCCTCCATCCCAGGGGTCACGGCCAGTTCTGGTCGTGATACGGGGAGTTGCGTCCCCGGGATCCCATAGCTCGGCAGGGGTGGTGTGACCCCTGTCGTAATACCGTAAACCGGTGGTCATGTTTCGCCGGAGCGGGGGGCTTGCCTTCATTGGCCGGCCCGCGAGGGGATAAACCTCTATAAAAAGTCCCTAGCCTCAAGCTGCGGTACGCGGCGAGGGGGCACGTCCAGTCCTCGCGGCTGGGCGTGGCCGGTGGGTGCACCGGTCTCTAGCGACCAACCCCGGGGATACTGGCGCCCCCCGGGTGTATCTGCCTTCCCCTGGTATGGCGGCTCTGCCAGGGGTGACCTCACTTCCGACCCTTCTCGTGGGAACAATATGGATAAGTGTTCTTTCTTTAAAAAACCGGGGAATGGGGGGGTTGACGAGGAGAAGGCGGGGACCTCTGGGGTCCGAAAGGTCGGCGGTCCGAAACCGAGCATAGTTTCGGACAAGATGCTCACTGCCTCGCAGGAGCAATTAGTGATGGAAAAGCTTCACTTAAGAGGCCGAGCACTTGAGAGAGGCGCCCAGGAGGAGTCGTGCGACGCCTCGTACGATTCCGACACGTCCGTGGGATCGGTGAGATCCACCGCTTCTGTATTGAGGGAACGGGCGTGTCCCAAATCAAAAAAGAGAGGAAGGCCCCCAACAACAGGGGAATACGTTGGGCTTGCAGAGGCCAAGAGGGCCTATGTAGAAGCCCAAAAGGAAATAGAGCTTCTAGAATTGGAGGAGGAGATAAGGGCTGGCACAGGGAGCATTCCACCGCCCGGCAAGTCCGGTAACCCTGTGCCGGAAATGGATGTCTTCGTCCAAGAGGCGAAGATGAAGCCGCTGGCGGATCTTGGAGCGTGGGCCCTAGAGGTGGCCGACAAAATAGAGTTAGCTGCGGCCAAGTCTAAAAACTTGAAGGGGACGATCCAGCGGGATATCCGTGTTGGGGCTCGTACAGTCCGAGCAGTTACCATGGAGCTGGCACAGAGAGTGCAGCGGCCACCTGAACCAGCAGCAACGGATGATGTTGCTGCACTGAAAGTACAAATTGAGGCCCTGCAGGCCGAAAACAAACGCCTGCAGGAGCGATTATCTGTGCTTGAGAGACGATCTCCAAGCCCGCCAGTCACACGAATGGCGGACTTGGAGATCGCGAGCCGCGCGAGGCCTGCACCGGCCTCGCCAGTGATGGTTTCGGGGGATAATGGCCCCGAAACGGGTGTCCCGGCACCCATGGAGTCTTCGGGGTCCGCACTCGTCGATAAAATTGCGGATCTCGTGAACAAAAGATTAGAGGAGTTCCGCAAGGAACTCCTCCCAGTTAAGGGCAAGGTGGAAGCCTCCCCAGATGGCCCTTCATCGAAGGCTGCTGGGGATAAGAAGAAAAAGACGAAAAAGGGGAAGGGGAAGGGCGCCACTCCCGTCCAAACCCAACCCCCTCAAAAGAAGGCGACCCCGTCCGGGGCCGCCAGAAGATTGGAGGCAGCGCGCCAGGAGGCGCAGAAGAAAGCGGTGGTGCCGACGACATCAAGCTGCGCCACTGCCAACGAGGGAACTTGGGCCCAGGTGGTGGGCAGAAAGGCACAAAGGGCTGCCAAAAAGGCCCAATCTGCCCCTGCTCCACCACCTCGGGTTCAGAAGAAGGTGGAGAGGCCCAAGTTGGGTCGGCTCCCGCGCACGGCGGCGGTAGTGCTCACCCTCCAGCCTGGCAGCGAGTCCTCATACAAGGACGTAATGATTGCTGCCAGGCAGAGGGTGAAGTTGGCGGACGTGGGGATCGACAACATCCGCCCCAAGAAAGCCAGGACCGGTGGCCTCATGTTAGAGGTTGCCGGTCCTGACAAGGAGGCCAAGGCGACCGCTTTAGCGGTCAAGTTACGCGAGGCGTTGGCTGGTAACGCCGTAACTGTTACGAGGCCAATAAAGAAGGCCGACCTTCGGGTCTATGGTCTTGACGAATCGGCCACCTCAGCCGAGGTGGCCGAAGCCATAGCTGGCACCGCAGGGTGTCAGCTCGACGAGGTCAGGACCGGCGAAATTAGGTCCTCACGAGCCGGGCTAGGCACCCTTTGGGTGCAGTGCCCGCTGGCGGCGGCCAAGAAGGTGGTCGCTGCCGGACGAATCAGGGTGGGGTGGGTCAACGCCAGGGTAGAGGCGTTGAAACCCCGCCCTGAGCAGTGCTACCGCTGCTGGCAGCAGGGTCATGTCCAGCAGCGGTGCACTGCGGAGGTGGACCGGTCGCACCTTTGTTATAGGTGCGGCGAAACCGGTCATAGGGCGGGCCTATGTACGGCGGCCGCCCCGGTTTGCACATTGTGCAAAGAAGCCGGGCGGCCCGCCGACCATCGAATGGGGAGCAAGACTTGCTCCCCACCAAAGGCCCGCCCAGGAAAGAAGGTAGGAGTGACGCAGGCAAAGAAGAGCCAACTCTCCGGTGTCCATCAAGGGGGTGGTGCGGCTGCATCACCCTCCAACGTGGGACGTTCCAGCGGGGGTGGTGCACCGGCATCACCCTCCACCGTGGGAGGTTCCAGCGGGGGTGGTGCATCCGCATCACCCTCCACCGTGGGAGTTGCTGCTGCGATGGACACTGGGGAGAAGGCGGAGCGGTCTACTAAAACCGCTCCACTGGATGATTCTGGCCGGGGGGAGGCCATGGACACGGCATAACGTTCACGCCTCCCCGCGGTCAGATCATCCAGACCAATCTCAACCACGCCGTCGCCGCTCAAGACTTGATGTCTCATAGTCTTTGCGGCGGCGTGGTTGAGTTGGTCGTAGCCGCGGAGCCGTACCGAGTCCTCCAACGCCCGTCCTGGGTTGGGGACTTGGACGACTCCGTGGTGATCGCCCAGTCGGTCCCGTCACAGATCCGGCCAATAGCGCCACTTATGCGCGGCCATGGATTCGTGGCGGTCGACTGGGCGGGTTGTGTGGTGGTGGGCGTCTACGCGCCTCCGAGTTGGTCCCTCAGTCGCTTTGACCTACTACTGGACGAGCTGCAGAACGTTGTGTCATTGCACGCAGCTCGTCCAGTACTCGTCCTCGGGGACTTCAATGCTCACGCATCCGCGTGGCACTCCCCGAGGACGGACCAGAGGGGCCACTCGGTGCTGGACTGGGCGGCTGGCCTGGGTCTCCGGTTGTTGAACCGGGGCTCGGCCAGCACGTGCGTGCGGTACCAGGGCGAAAGCATCGTAGACTTGTCTTTCGCTAACGCCCTGGCCGCTCGCCGTGTGTCGGGGTGGAGGGTCGACGACGTGGAGACAATGTCGGACCACGTCTACATCCGCATGAATGTCTCCACGCCTCCCCCGACCCGCCCAGCAGCCCACCACCCACGGAGGTGGGCCCTGAAGGGCATGGATGAGGACGCACTGATGGCGGCCGTTCTCGCAGTGGCCTGGCCGGAAGTTCCGGCTGGGCCAGTGGATGTCTCGGAGGAGGCGGATTGGTTCGCGGACGCCATGTCGGCTGTTTGTGACGTGGCAATGCCACGAGTCCGCGCCAATCCGCCCCGCCGCCCGGTGTACTGGTGGAGCGCTGACATTCAGCGTCTCCGCGAGGACTGCGGAGTCGCTCGCCGCCAGTACACCCGGGCGAGGCGTCGGCGGAACTCCGACGCAGCGAGAACGGCACAGCTGTACGCCGACTATCGTGAACTCACGAAGCGGCTGCAGCTGGCCATCAGGAGCGCCAAGGCTCAGGCCTGGGACGGACTCCTCGACACACTCCGTGAGGACCCATGGGGGCGCCCATACCGTCTTGTGATGGACAAGCTTCGTCCATGGGCGCCTCCCCTCACGGAGACGATGGACCCCCCACTCCTGGAGCGGGTGGTCGGCACTTTGTTCCCAGACGGGGAGGTGTCGGCCCCCGCTCCACCACCATTGGACCGTGTATTATGGTCCGAGGAGTGGGAGGTGTCCGAAGAGGAGTTGGCCGGGGCTGTCAAGCGCATGGGGGCACGCAACACTGCCCCCGGCCCCGACGGCATCCCCGGCCGCGCCTGGGTCTTGGCGCTCAGCGTCCTCGGGCCCCGTCTGCGCAGGCTCCTCACAGCCTGTTTGCAGACGGGGACTCTTCCACCACGGTGGAAGACCGGGCGGATGGTCCTCCTACGGAAGGACAATAGGCCCGCGGAGTCGCCTTCCGCCTACAGGCCCATCGTGTTGCTGGACGAGGTGGGGAAGCTCTTTGAACGTATCGTTCACAAGCGCCTCGTCCAGCACCTGTCCCGTGATGGACCCGACCTGGCCGAGTGCCAGTTCGGCTTCCGGGAGGGACGTTCCACCATCGACGCGATCCAGCGCGTCAAGTCCCTCTCGGACTCGGCCACGTCCGGGGGAGGGGTTGCTCTGGCAGTATCTTTAGACATAAAGAACGCCTTCAACTCCCTCTCCTGGGCGGCCATCCGCGGGGCCCTCGAAAGTCACGAGGTGCCCCTCTACCTGCGGATGGTGGTCGGAGACTACCTCCGGGACAGGGCCATCGTTTACGGTGGCCGCGATGGGTCTGTCAGGCGGCAGATCAACCGTGGAGTACCCCAGGGGTCCGTCTTGGGCCCATTGTTGTGGAACCTGGGGTACGACGCGGCTCTGCGGGTGTCCCTGCCGGTCGGCGTACACTTAACGTGTTACGCCGATGACACAATGGTGTTGGCCACCGGCAGGGACCGTGGGAGGACCATCCGCCGGGCGGAGGTCGCAGTTGCGGCCGTCGCCTCGCGGATCCGGGGCATGGGGTTGGAGTTGTCCCCTCAGAAGACGGAAATCGTCTTCTTCCAGGGACGTGCGAGGGGCACTCCACCCCATAGCCTGGTGAGGATCGGGTCGTCCGACGTCCAGGTGGCCACCGACATCAAGTATCTTGGTGTCCACCTGGACAGCTCCTGGAGCTTCGTCCCTCATTTCGCTCGTCTGGCCACCAGGTTGGGTAGCCTAGTGACTCACTTGAGTCGCATCATGCCCAACCTTGGTGGTCCGGACGAGCGGGTGCGCCGCCTCTATTGCGGTGTGGTGAAGTCTGTGGCACTGTACGGTGCCCCCATCTGGGCCGACGCCTTAGCGGCCAGCCGGGGGAGCAAGTCGCTCCTCCGGAGGGAATGGCGACGCGCCGCAATACGCGTCATCAGGGGGTACCGTACGGTGTCATACGAGGCGGCCACCGCCCTGGCGGGTTTACCACCTTTGGAGTTCCTGGCGGCAGAAGACGCCTACGTCTACAGGCGCCTTCGTCTTGCCCGCCAGGACTCCAACCCGCCAGGGGAGGAGTTAAATCGGGACGAGCTGAGGCTCCAGGCCCGGCGGTCCACATTTTCATCGTGGAAGCAGGAGTTATCCCGTTATAGGGACCATTGGACCGTCGGGGCGGTCCTGCCCGTCTTGGATAGATGGGTGGGCCGTAGCTCCGGACGACTGACGTTCCGAGCCACACAGGTGCTGACCGACCACGGGTGTTTCGGTCGGTACCTGTGCCGGATCGGTCGCGAGGCGGACCCGCGGTGCCACCACTGTGGTGCCGCGGTGGACTCGGCGCGGCACACTCTCATGGAGTGTCCAGCCTGGGAGGTGCCGCGTCGGGCCTTAGCGGCGGAGGTGGGTCCGGACCTCTCGCTGCCGACCATCCTGTCTCGGATGGTCGGTAGCGGGAGCGTCTGGCAGGCCATGATCTCCTTTTGCGAGGGGGTCATGGTCGCGAAGGAGGCCGCCGAGCGCTCAAGGGAGCAACTGCTCCCTGCTCGGCGTCGCCTGCGGGGTCGGCGTCTTGTACGTTTGCCCCGCCCCGCTCCACGGGGGGGACCTTCACCTTCGGGTGGAGGTCGCTCCTAAGTACCCTTCGGGGAGCGGGACTTCGCCACCTCCGCCGCGCACCCAGCGTGCCACGGTGGTGGCACTTATGCCCCAGGGGCCGTGGTCTCGGCACTTAGCCGAGCCACGGTATCGGGTCTGACGCACCCGGGGCTCCCAGTCGAACCGGGCCAAGCCTGGCCCGAGGCGTCGGCGACGCCCGTGCGGGGAGGACCCTCACCTCGGTGGGGGTCGTGCCCCACGTCTTTGCACGGGGGTCGTCCGGGGGGCGCGGCTGGGGCGATTGGGGGATCGCCACAGCCATTGCACGCGCCCTCCGGGACGGGGGCGGTGGCCGGGTGACCGGGTCACCGCCCGTTACCCCGGATGGGGGGGTGCATCGTCGACCACCCCCCCAACGGGAAGGGGGTCCCCTCAGTCACCATAGGGGGCCCCCGGCGCGGGGAGGGACCGGACGTGTTCGTCCAGAGTTCCCGGGCCCTCCCCAGCAGCGCCGAGGTAGGTCACCGTGGGGTTTTAGCCGGTAAGAGTCCGGCATAACCCCGGAGTCCCCCCCAGGACTCCGGGGTATCCATGATGGATTTCCCCACGTAAAAAAAAAAAAAAAAAAAAAGGTTGTACTTGCTTCGGCAGTACGTATACTAAAATTGGAACGATACAGAGAAGATTAGCATGGCCCCTGCGCAAGGATGACACGCAAAATCGTGAAGCGTTCCACATTTTTGGGTTCTAGAAGTTGTTGCAGCTGCAGCTGCAACAACATGTGCCATCCCCACCTCCTCGTGGTGGAACCTGGACACCGGAGTCATCCGGTGACTAACGGGGCTCTGGCTTTCGGGGGTTTCGCTGATACCAAGTAGCCTCAGTGATGCTCCGAGGCGATGCCGGTGGGATCTTCGGATCCTGGCGGGGCCTCCCTTGCCGGTAAGGCTCGGAGCGGAGGGGTGAAAACGGTGGATGCGGGCCTCCATCCCAGGGGTCACGGCCAGTTCTGGTCGTGATACGGGGAGTTGCGTCCCCGGGATCCCATAGCTCGGCAGGGGTGGTGTGACCCCTGTCGTAATACCGTAAACCGGTGGTCATGTTTCGCCGGAGCGGGGGGCTTGCCTTCATTGGCCGGCCCGCGAGGGGATAAACCTCTATAATAAGTCCCTAGCCTCAAGCTGCGGTACGCGGCGAGGGGGCACGCCCAGTCCTTGCGGCTGGGCGTGGCCGGTGGGTGCACCGGTCTCGAGCGACCAACCCCGGGGATACTGGCGCCCCCCGGGTGTATCTGCCTTCCCCTGGCATGGCGGCTCTGCCAGGGGCGACTTTTATTTCCGACCCTGCTCGTGGGAACAAATATGCATTGTTCAGATTCTTTTAAAAAACCGGGGATTGGGGGGATCGATGATGTTAAGGCGGGGCCAAGTGGGGCCCGGAAGGTCGCAGATCCGAGACCGAACATCGTCTCGGAAAAGATACTCACTGCCTCACAAGGGCAGGTAGTACTGGAGAAGCTCCAGCTGAGAGGCAGAGTACTGGAGAAGGGCGCTCAGGAGGAGTCGGGTGACGCCTCCTATGACTCGGACACGTCCGTGGGATCAGTTAGATCCAATTTCTCTATCCTCAGAGAACGGGCGTGTCCGAAGTCCAAAAAGAGAGGACGACCCCCAACAACAGGGGAGTACGTAGGGCTAGCTGAAGCCAAGAGGGCTTTCATGGAAGCCCAAAGGGAAATCGAGATGGTGGAGCTCGAGGAGGAAATTAGGCGGGGCACAGGGTGCATCCCTCCTCCTGGGAAGTCGGGCAACCCAGTGCCAGAGATGGAGGCCTTCGTCCAGGAGGCGAAGTCGAAGCCACTGGAGGATCTGGGAGCATGGGCCCTCGAGGAGGCAGATAAAATAGAATTGGCAGCTGCCAAATCTAAAAATTTAAAGGGCACCATTCAAAGGGACATCCGCGTAGGTGCACGCGCGGTTAGAGCGGTCACGATGGAGCTCGCTCAGCGAGTCGTGAGGCCAGCGGAAGCCCACCACACAGAGGACATCTCTGCGCTGAAACAGCAATTGGAGGCACTGCAGGCGGAAAATAAACGCCTGCAGGATAAATTAGCTGCTCTGGAGCGACGATCTCCAAGCCCGCCAGTTAGTAGAATGGGCGGCTTGGAGATCGCGAGCCGCGCGAGGCGTACACCAGCCTCGCCATTGAAGGCTCCGGGGGGAGATTGCCCCGAAATGGGTGTCCCGGCACCCAGAGAGCCGACGGGGTCCGACATCGCTATTCAAATTGCGGACCTCGTTAATAGAAGATTGGAGGAGTTTCGAAAAGAACTCCTACCAGTCACTAGGAAAGAGGAAGCGCCCCCGGCTGACACAGCATTGAAGACCGCCGGGGAGACAAAGAAGAAAAAGAAAAAGGAAAAGAAGAAGAAGAAGGGGAAGGGGAAGGACAGCATCCCGGCCCAACCCCAACCCCAGCAGAGGAAGGCGACCCTGTCCGGGGCCGCCAGAAGATTGGAGGCGGTGCGCCAAGAGGCGCTGAAGAAAGCGGTGGCTACCACTACACCCTCAGGTGCCGCCGCCAACGAGGGAACTTGGGCCCAGGTGGTGGGCAGAAAGGCCCAAAGGGCTGCCAAGAAGGCCCAATCTGCCCCTGCTCCACCACCTAAGACGCAGAAGAAGGTGGAGAGGCCCAAGTTGGGCCGGCTACCGCGCACAGCTGCGGTAGTACTGACCCTCCAGCCTGGCAGCAAGTCCTCATACAAGGACGTTATGACTGCTGCCAGGCAGAGGGTAAGGCTGTCGGACATCGGGGTGGATAGCGTCCGCCCCAAGAAGGCCAGGACCGGGGGCATGATGTTGGAGATCTCCGGCCCTGATAAAGAGGTCAAGGCATCTGCCTTGGCCGAAAAGCTGAAGATGGCGCTGGCCGGCGAGGGAGTAACAGTGGCCAGGCCCATTAAAAAGGCAGACCTTCGGGTCTTAGGCCTAGATGAATCAGCCACCCCAGCAGAGGTGGCCGAAGCAATAGCTGGCACTGCAGGGTGCCAGCTGGAGGAGGTGAAGACAGGGGAAATCCGGTCTTCACGTGCGGGACTCGGAACCCTTTGGGTACAGTGCCCACTGGCTGCGGCCAAAAAGGTGGTCGCGGCCGGACGCATCAGGGTGGGGTGGGTCAACGCCAGAGTAGAGGCGTTGAAGCCCCGCCCTGAGCAGTGCTACCGCTGCTGGCAGCTTGGCCATGTCCAGCAGCGGTGCACTGCGGAGGTGGACCGGTCGCGCCTGTGTTACAGGTGCGGCGAAACCGGTCACCAGGCGGGCCAATGCACGGCGGCCGCCCCGGTTTGCACTTTGTGCAAGGAGGCCGGGCGGCCCGCCGACCATCGCATGGGGAGCAAAACTTGCTCCCCACCGAAGGCCCGACCAGCCAAGAAGGGAGGAGACAAGAAGAGGAAGAGCCAACTCTCCAGTGTCCATCAAGGGGGTGGTGCGGCTGCACCATCCTCCAACGTGGGATGTTCCAGCGGGGGTGGTGCACCGGCATCACCCCCCACCGTGGGATGTTCCAGCGGGGGTGGTGCACCCGCATCACCCTCCACCGTGGGAGTTGCAGTGATGGACACTGGAGAGGAGGCGGAGCGGTCAGCTAAAACCGCTCCACTGGATGATTCTGGCCGGGGGGAGGCCATGGACACGGCCTAAAGTTCATGCCTCCCCGCGGTCAGATCATCCAGACCAATCTCAACCACGCCGTCGCCGCCCAAGACTTGATGGCTCACAGTCTTTGCGGCGGCGTGGTTGAGTTGGTCGTAGCCGCGGAGCCGTACCGAGTTCTCCAACGCCCGTCCTGGGTTGGGGACTTGGACGACTCCGTGGTGATCGCCCAGTCGGTTCCGTCACGGATCCGGCCAATAGCGCCACTTATGCGCGGCCATGGATTCGTGGCGGTCGACTGGGCGGGTTGTGTGGTGGTGGGCGTCTACGCTCCACCGAGTTGGCCCCTCAGTCGTTTCGACATCTTGCTGGACGAGCTGCAGAACGTTGTTTCATCGCACGCAGCTCGTCCAGTACTCGTCCTCGGGGACTTCAATGCTCACGCCTTCGCGTGGCACTCCCCGAGGACGGACCAGAGGGGCCACTCGGTGCTGGACTGGGCGGCTGGCCTGGGCCTCCGGTTGTTGAACCGGGGCTCGGCCAGCACGTGCGTGCGGTACCAGGGCGAAAGTATAGTGGATCTATCTTTCGCTAACGCCCTGGCCGCGCGCCGTGTGTCGGGGTGGAGGGTCGACGACGTGGAGACACTGTCGGACCACGTATACATCCGCATGGATGTCTCCACGCCTCCCCCGACCCGCCCAGCAGCCCACCACCCACGGAGGTGGGCCCTGAAGGGCATGGATGAGGACGCCCTGATGGCGGCCGTTCTCGCAGTGGCCTGGCCGGAAGTTCCGGCTGGGCCAGTGGAGGTGTCACAGGAGGCGGATTGGTTCGCGGACGCCATGTCGGCAGTTTGCGACGTGGCGATGCCACGTGTCCGCGCCAATCCGCCTCGCCGCCCGGTGTACTGGTGGAGCGACGTTATACAGCGTCTCCGCGAAGAGTGCGGAGTCGCACGCCGCCAGTACACCCGGGCGAGGCGTCGGCGCAACACCGACGCGGCGAGAACGGCACAGCTGTACGCCGACTATCGTGACCTCACGAAGCGGCTGCAGCTGGCCATCAGGAGCGCCAAGGCTCAGGCCTGGGACGGACTCCTCGACTCACTCCGTGAGGACCCATGGGGGCGCCCATACCGTCTTGTGATGGACAAGCTTCGTCCATGGGCGCCTCCCCTCACGGAGACGATGGACCCCCCACTCCTGGAGCGGGTGGTCGGCACTCTGTTCCCTGACGGGGAGGTGTCGGCCCCCGCTCCACCACCATTGGACTGTGTCTTATGGTCCGAGGAGTGGGAGGTGTCCGAAGAGGAGTTGGCCGGGGCTGTCAAGCGCATGGGGGCACGCAACACTGCCCCCGGCCCCGACGGCATCCCCGGCCGCGCCTGGGTCTTGGCGCTCAGCGTCCTCGGGCCCCGTCTGCGCAGGCTCTTCACAGCCTGTCTGCAGACGGGGACCCTTCCACCACGGTGGAAGACCGGGCGGATGGTCCTCCTTCGCAAGGACAACAGGCCCGCGGAGTCGCCTTCTGCCTACAGGCCCATCGTGTTGCTGGACGAGGTCGGGAAGCTCTTTGAACGCATTGTTCACAAGCGCCTCGTCCAGCACCTGTCCCGTGATGGACCCGACCTGGCCGAGTGCCAGTTCGGCTTCCGGGAGGGACGATCGACCATCGACGCGATCCAGCGCGTCAAGTCCCTCTCGGACTCGGCCACGTCCGGGGGAGGGGTTGCTCTGGCTGTCTCCCTAGACATCAAGAATGCCTTCAACTCCCTCTCCTGGGCGGCCATCCGCGGGGCCCTCGAACGTCACGAGGTGCCCCTCTACCTGCGGATGGTGGTCGGAGACTACCTCCGGGACAGGGCCATCGTTTACGGTGGCCGCGATGGGTCTGTCAGGCGACAGATCACCCGTGGAGTACCCCAGGGGTCCGTCTTGGGCCCACTCTTGTGGAACCTGGGGTACGACGCGGCTCTGCGGGTGTCCCTGCCGGTCGGCGTACATCTTACCTGTTACGCCGACGACACCATGGTGTTAGCCACCGGCAGGGACCGTGGGAGGACCATCCGCCGGGCGGAAGTCGCGGTTGCGGCTGTCGCCTCGCGGATCCGGGGCATGGGGTTGGAGTTGTCCCCTCAGAAGACGGAGATCGTCTTGTTCGAGGGTCGCAAGAGGGGCACTCCACCCCATAGCCTGGTGAGGATCGGGTCGTCCGACGTCCAGGTGGGCACCGACATCAAGTATCTTGGTGTCCACCTGGACAGCTCCTGGAGCTTCGTCCCGCACTTCTCCCGTCTGGCCGCCAGGTTGGGTACTCTAGTGACACACTTAAGTCGCATCATGCCCAACCTTGGCGGTCCGGACGAGCGGGTGCGCCGCCTCTACTGTGGGGTTGTGAAGTCCGTGGCACTGTACGGTGCCCCCATCTGGGCCGACGCCTTAGCGGCCAGCCGGGGGAGCAAGACGCTCCTCCGGCGTGAATGGAGACGCGCTGCCATTCGCGTCATTCGGGGGTACCGTACGGTGTCATACGAGGCGGCCACCGCCCTGGCGGGTTTACCACCTTTGGAGTTCCTGGCGGCAGAAGACGCCTACGTCTACAGGCGCCTTCGTCTTGCCCGCCAGGACTCCAACCCGCCAGGGGAGGAGTTAAATCGGGACGAGCTGAGGCTCCAGGCCCGGCGGTCCACATTGTCATCGTGGAAGCAGGAGTTATCCCGTTATAGGGACCATTGGACCGTCGGGGCGGTCCTGCCCGTCTTGGATAGATGGGTGGGCCGTAGCTCCGGACGACTGACGTTCCGAGCCACACAGGTGCTGACCGACCACGGGTGTTTCGGTCGGTACCTGTGCCGGATCGGTCGCGAGGCGGACCCGCGGTGCCACCACTGTGGCGCCGCGGTGGACTCGGCGCGGCACACACTCACGGAGTGTCCTGCCTGGGAGGTGCCGCGTCGGGCCTTAGCGGCGGAGGTGGGTCCGGACCTCTCGCTGCCGGCCATCCTGTCTCGGATGGTCGGTAGCGGGAGCGTCTGGCAGGCCATGATCTCCTTTTGCGAGGGGGTCATGGTCGCGAAGGAGGCCGCCGAGCGCTCAAGGGAGCTTCTGCTCCCTGCTCGGCGTCGCCTGCGGGGTCGGCGTCTTGCACGTTTGCCCCGCCCCGCTCCACGGGGGGGACTCTCGCCTTCGGGCGGGGGTCGCTCCTAAGAACCCTTCGGGGAGCGGGACTTCGCCACCTCCGCCGCGCACCCAGGTGCCACGGTGGTGGCACTTAGGCCCCAGGGGCCGTGGTCCCGGCACTTAGTCAGGCCACGGTATCGGGTGTGACGCACCCGGGGCTCCCAGTCAAACCGGGCCAAGCCTGGCCCGAGGCGTCGGCGACGCCCGTGCGGGGAGGACCCTCACCTCGGTGGGGGTCGTGCCCCAAGTCTTTGCACGGGGGTCGCCCGGGGGGCGCGGCTGGGGCGATTGGGGGATCGCCTCAGCCATTGCACGCGCCCTCCGGGACGGGGGCGGTGGCCGGGTGACCGGGTCACCGCCCGTTACCCCGGATGGGGGGGTGTATCGTCGACCACCCCCCCAACGGGAAGGGGGTCCCCTCAGTCACCATAGGGGGCCCCGGCGCGGGGAGGGACCGGACGTGTTCGTCCAGAGTTCCCGGGCCCTCCCCAGCAGCGCCGAGGTAGGTCACCGTGGGGTTTTAGCCGGTAAGAGTCCGGCATACCCCCGGGGTTCCCCAGCCCCGGGGGATCCATGAGGATTTCCCCACGTAAAAAAAAAAAAAAAAAAAAAAAAAGGTTAGGTTAGGTTCCGTCCCCGTCTGGGTGCGGGTCAGAATACACCCAGGGTATACCCTGCCTGTCGTAAGAGGCGACTAAAAGGGTGCATCGCGGAAGCTGAGGTAGCCTCAGTGATGCTCCGGGGCGATGCCGGCGGGATCTTCGGATCCTGGCAGGGCCTCCCTTGCCGGTAAGGCCCGGAGTTGAGGGGTGAGAAGGTGGATGCGGTGCGGGACTGGACATACTGTTGACGACACAGGCACGTGAGGGGTGGATATTATATAAAACTATGGACACACGACAGAAAGGGAAGAAAACTTACGGTGCAGGAGGCCTCGGAACCTCCAGTACCGGCGCAGTTTCGGGTGGTCAAGCGGGCCCGGCTGCGTCGTCATCTGGCAACCGTGGGACGTCCGTGGTGGAGGGCCAGGCCACGGCGTCTAAGGCTACTGGTTCCTCTGGGGCTGGGGGGAGTTTTGCGAGGCCGCTGGCCGGCCTCGTTAAAGATTTAGCGGCGGGCAGCGCTGGTCGCTGGTCGCTGGGCATGGACTCGGACGACGAGGAGGTCCTGTCGGACTTCTCGTGTCAGTTAGAGCCGCCGTCCGGTGTTGTTAGGAAAAGGGGCAGGCCCCCTACAACCGGCGAGTATGTGGGATTGGCGGAGGCGAAGCGCGCCTATATGGAGCTTTGCCGGGAGGAGGAGGCGGTCCGGAGGGAGTTGGAGCGATCCGATCCCTCCCGGACCCCTCCGCCTCCTAGTAAGGCTGCTAAGCCTCTCCCCAATGAGAGGGAGGTGAGGGAGGAAATGAGGAGCCGGCCGACGCCCGACCTCGGTGCTCTCATTTTGGAGCACGCTAAGGAGGTCGAGCGTGTGGCCGGTTCCTCCAAGAACTTGAGTGGGCGTTTCGTTCATCGCCTTCGGGAAAGTGCCCAGGCGCTTAGGCTTGCGGGGCTCGAGGCGATCCAGCGGACGCATCGTGATGGGCGGGTCCAGGAGTTGGAGGAGGCCAACGAACGGCTCTCCTCCGAACTCGAGGACTTGAAACGTGAGGTGGGCAGACTGAGGAGGCAGCTCGAGTCTGCCACTCGGGAGCAATCCGTAATGGAGGTGGAGCCTCCCAGGGGGACAACTCCTCCTATCTTGGGGGCACGGGGAGGCAGGTCCTCCCCGAGTACGGGTCCAGCTGCTGGCGGCGTGGACGTGGAGAAGATTATCTCCCGCGTGGGAGAGATGATGGAGGCGAGATTCGCCGCTCTCAGGGGGGAGTTGAACCTCACCCTGGGAGCGGCGGGTCCCGCCTCCGGATTGGTGTTGGGGGGTGGTACGTTGGGGGAGGTTAGGGGGGACGGCGCGGGTACACCCCGTGCTGCCCAGCCCGACCAACCACCGTCGGCCACCCCTCGCCCGGCGAAAGCCGGGAAAAAGGGAAGGGGTAAGAGGGGGACTAGGGGAGTGACTGAGGTCCCTCCTCCGGCTGAGTCTGCTGTGCGGGCCCAGTCCGGGGGTGGGGACTCCTGGGCGGAGGTGGTGGGTCGTAAGACTCCCACTTCTGCCCCGGTCCCACCCTCTTCCTCCTCGAAGGAGAATAAGGGGAAGAAGAAGAAGGGGAAGAAGTCGGCCGTGAAGGCCGACTCCGGCCCCGCGAAGAAAAATGTTGGTGTGCGTCTGGGCAAGCTTCCCAGGTCGGAGGCGGTAACTATTACCGTCCCGCCTGGGTGCTCCCAGACGCTCACCAACGCTATGTTGGTGGCGCGTAACGCCTTCGCTCTAGATGAGCTAGGCATCGAGGCCGTGAGGCCCAAGCGGGCCAAGACCGGGGCCCTCATACTTGAAGTTGATGGCGAGGGGAGGGCTGAGAAGGCCGATCAACTGGCCTACCGCCTGACGGAGGTGTTGGAGCCCAGGGGCCTCAAGGTCGGCCGCCCAATGAAGCTCGTAGAGCTGAGGGTGGTCGGGCTTGAGGACTCCGTGAGGGCCATAGAGGTGAAGGCGGCTCTCTCTAGGGAGGGTGGGTGCCCCATGGACCGGATCGTGGTCGGTACCATCCGGCGATCCGGCCCATTGGGCGCCGTGTGGGCGCGATGCCCTTTGGCTGGGGCTAAGAAGCTCTTCGCCAAAGGGGATCGTATTCGGGTGGGGTGGGCGACAGCTCGGGTCGAGCTGCTCAAGCCCCGGCCGTTGCAGTGCTACCGCTGCCTCCAGCACGGTCACGTGCGGGCGCGGTGCACTGCCGACGAGGACCGTAGCACTCTGTGCTATCGGTGTGGCGCTGCAGGCCACAAGGCGGCCGGGTGTCCGGCGGCGGCGCCCAACTGTCCGCTTTGCGCGGACTTGGGTCTGTCGTCCGGGCACCGCTTGGGCAGCTCGGCCTGTAAGCCGCCCGTCCGAAAGGGCGGGCGTGGGGAGCCCTCTAGGGCAGGCACTAAGGTGCCCAAGGGGCAGGCGGTTGCGCCTGATCGGGGTGGGGCTGCTCCTTCACCGAAGGGGTAAACTCACCCCGATATGTCTCCCTTTCCCGGGAGACATCATCCCCCAGGGGCCGCGGCAACCGACCACCTGTTGCCGCGGTACGGGTAGTAGCGCACCCGGGGCCCGAGCTGTGGTGGTGGAGGGCGGCCGTCTCGCCGAGTGTTTGAGCACCGCTCCACTCGGTTACTTCCAGGCGAGGCGGTCGCCGGGGCTGCAGCATCGGCGAATGGGGGTTCGCCGATGCATTGCACGCGGCCCGGGAGGGTCGGCGATGTCGGCGTGGCCCCGACATCGCCGTCTTTAGCTGGGTAGGGGAGGCTCAGCCCTCCAACTTTTGGGAAGCGGGCGCCCTTCTGGCGCCCTTGCACGGGGAGGGTCTGGTTGTTGTTCGCAAGAGATCCCAGACTCTCCCCGGTAGTGCAGGGATGGCCACCGTGGGGTTTTAGCCGGTAAGAGTCCGGCATAACCCCGGAGCTTCCCCAGCTCCGGGGTATCCATGATGGATTTCCCCACGTAAAAAAAAAAAAAAAAAAAAAAAAAAAAAAAAAGGTTAGGTTAGGTTTTCCCCGTCTGGGTGCGGGTCAGAATACACCCAGGGTATACCCTGCCTGTCGTAAGAGGCGACTAAAAGGGTGCATCGCGGAAGCTGAGGTAGCCTCAGTGATGCTCCGGGGCGATGCCGGCGGGATCTTCGGATCCTGGCAGGGCCTCCCTTGCCGGTAAGGCCCGGAGTTGAGAGGTGAGAAGGTGGAAGCGGTGCGGGGCGGGACTTATTGTTGACGACCTGGGCACGTTAGGGGTGGTGTATATTTTAATAATCATGGATACTCGGCAAAAAGGAAGGAAAACTTACGGTGCAGGAGGCCTCGGAACCTCCAGTACCGGCGCGGTTTCGGGTGGTCAAGCGGGCCCGGCTGCGTCGTCATCCGGCAACCGTGGGACGTCCGTGGTGGAGGGCCAGGCCACGGCGTCTAAGGCTACTGGTTCCTCTGGGGCTGGGGGGACTTCTGCGAGGCCGCTGGCCGGTCTCGTGAGAGATTTAGCGGCGGGCAGCGCTGGTCGCTGGTCGCTGGGGATGGACTCTGACGACGAGGAGGGGCTGTCAGACACCTCTTTCTCGTGTCAGTTGGAGCAACCATCCGGCGTAGTACGGAAGAGGGGCAGGCCCCCAACAACCGGGGAGTATGTCGGGCTGGCGGAGGCTAAGCGAGCCTACATGGAGCTTTGCCGGGAGGAGGAGGCGGTCCGGAGGGAGTTGGAGCGATCCGATCCCTCCCGGACCCCTCCGCCTCCTAGTAAGGCTGCTAAGCCTCTCCCGAACGAGCGGGAGGTGAGGGAGGAGATGAGACACCGGCCCACGCCTGACCTCGGTGCTCTAATTCTGGAGCACTCAAAGGAGGTAGAGCGTGTGGCCGGCTCATCAAAAAACCTGAGTGGCAGGTTTGTGCACCGCCTCAGAGAGAGTGCGCAGGCCCTCAGGATAGCTGGATTGGAGGCGATCCAGCGAACGGAGAGGGACGGGAGAGTTAAAGAGCTCGAGGAAGCCAACGATAGGCTCTCCTCCGAGCTCGATGGTCTTAAGAGGGAGGTGGCTAGGCTCAGGCGGCAGCTTGAGTCTACCACACGGGAGGAATCCCGCATGGAGGTGGAGCCTCACAGGGGGACATCTCCTCCTATTACGGGGGCACGGGGAGGCAGGTCCTCCCCGAGTACGGGTCCAGCCGCTGGCGGCGTGGACGTGGAGAATATCATCTCCCGGGTGGGAGATATGATGGAGGCGAGATTCGCCGCTCTCAGAGGTGAGTTGAACCTCACCC
The DNA here is from genome assembly GCA_963969225.1 of Xylocopa violacea. Classification (NCBI taxonomy): domain Eukaryota; kingdom Metazoa; phylum Arthropoda; class Insecta; order Hymenoptera; family Apidae; genus Xylocopa; species Xylocopa violacea. The sequence continues at coordinate 1,810,724 of CAXAJV010001289.1, read as the reverse complement.
TGGGAGCGGCGGGTCCCGCCTCCGGATTGGTGTTGGGGGGTGGTTCGTTGGGGGAGGTTAGGGGGGACGGCGCGGGTACACCCCGTGCTGCCCAGCCCGACCAACCACCGTCGGCCACCTCTCGCCCGGCGAAAGCCGGGAAAAAGGGAAGGGGCAAGAGGGGGACTAGGGGGGTGACTGATGTCCCTCCCTCGGCTGGGTCTGCTGTGCGGACCCAGTCCGGGGGTGGGGACTCCTGGGCGGAGGTGGTGGGTCGTAAGACACCCACTTCTGCCCCGGTCCCCCCCTCTTCCTCCTCTAAGAAGAAGAAGGGTAAGGGGAAGAAGTCGGCCGCGAAGTCCGGCTCCGGCCCCGAGAAGAAAAGAGTGGGTGTGCGTCTGGGTAGACTTCCCAGGTCGGAGGCGGTGACCATCACCGTCCCGCCTGGGTGCTCCCAGACGCTCACCAACGCAATGTTGGTGGCGCGGAACGCATTCGCCCTCGATGAGCTTGGCATCGAGGCGGTGAGGCCCAAGAGGGCCAAGACCGGAGCCCTCATCTTAGAGGTGGAGGGCGAGGGGAGGGCGGAAAAGGCCGACCAACTGGCCTATCGCCTCACCGAGGTGTTGGAACCGAGGGGCCTCAAGGTCGGCCGCCCGATGAAGCTCGTTGAGCTGAGGGTGGTCGGCCTTGAGGACTCGGTCCGCGCCATTGAGGTGAAGGCGGCCTTGTCGAGGGAGGGTGGGTGCCCAATGGACCCGATCGCGGTTGGCAACATCCAGCGATCGGGCCCATTGGGCACCGTGTGGGCGAGATGTCCACTCGCGGCGGCGAAAAAGATCTTCGCCAAGGGGGATAGGATACGGGTGGGGTGGGCTACAGCTCGGGTCGAGCTGCTCAAGCCCCGGCCGTTGCAGTGTTTCCGCTGCCTCCAGCACGGTCACGTGCGGGCGCGGTGCACTGCCGACGAGGACCGTAGCACTTTGTGCTATCGGTGTGGCGCTGCAGGCCACAAGGCGGCCGGGTGTTCGGCGGCGGCGCCCAAATGTCCGCTTTGCGCGGACTTGGGTCTGCCGTCCGGGCACCGCTTGGGCAGCTCGACCTGTAAGCCGCCCTTCCGAAAGGGCGGGCGTGGGGGGCCCTCGAGGGCCGGCACTTCGGTGCCCAAGGGGCAGGCCGTTGCGCCTGATCGGGGTGGGGCTGCTCCTTCTACGAAGGAGTAGACCTTCCCCGATATGTCTCCCTTTCCCGGGAGACATCATCCCCCAGGGGCCGCGGCAACCGACCATCTGTTGCCGCGGTACGGGTAGTAGCGCACCCGGGGCCCGAGCTACGGTGGAGGAGGGCGGCCGTCTCGCCGAGTGTTTGAGCTCCGCTCCACTCGAGTACTTCAAGGCGAGGCGGTCGCCGGGGCTGCAGCATCGGCGAATGGGGGTTCGCCGATGCATTGCACGCGGCCCGGGATGGTCGGCGATGTCGGCGTGGCCCCGACATCGCCGTCTTTAGCTGGGTAGGGGAGGCTCAGCCCTCCAACTTTTGGGAAGCGGGCGCCCTTCTGGCGCCCTTGCACGGGGAGGGTCTGGTTGTTGTTCGCAAGAGATCCCAGACCCTCCCCGGTAGTGCAGGGATGGCCACCGTGGGGTTTTAGCCGGTAAGAGTCCGGCATAACCCCGGAGCTTCCCCAGCTCCGGGGTATCCATGATGGATTTCCCCACGTAAAAAAAAAAAAAAAAAAAAAAAAAAAAAGGTTAGGTTAGGTTTGCCCGTCTGGGTGCGGGTCAGAATACACCCAGGGTATACCCTGCCTGTCGTAAGAGGCGACTAAAAGGGTGCATCGCGGAAGCTGAGGTAGCCTCAGTGATGCTCCGGGGCGATGCCGGCGGGATCTTCGGATCCTGGCAGGGCCTCCCTTGCCGGTAAGGCCCGGAGTTGAGGGGTGAGAAGGTGGAAGCGGTGCGGGACGGGCTTTTTCGGCGACGACTCGGGCACGTTGGGGGAGGTATATTATATAAACTATGGATTTGAGGAACAAAGGGAAGAAAACTTACGGTGCAGGAGGCCTCGGATCCTCCAGTACCGGCGCAGTTTCGGGTGGTCAAGCGGGCCCGGCTGCGTCGTCATCCGGCAACCGTGGGACGTCCGTGGTGGAGGGCCAGGCCACGGCGTCTAGAGCTACTGGCGCCTCTGGGGATGGGGGGACTTCTTCGCGGCCGCTGGTCGGCCACGTGAGGGATCTCGCGGCGGGCAGCGCTGGTCGCTGGTCCTTGGGCGGGATGGACTCCGACGACGAGGAGGGGTATTCGGACGCCTCTTTCTCGTGCCGGATGGAGCCTCCTGTGGTGAGAAAAAGGGGCAGGCCCCCTACCACTGGGGAATATGTGGGGTTGGCGGAGGCGAAGCGCGCCTATATGGAGCTTTGCCGGGAGGAGGAGGCGGTCCGGAGGGAGTTGGAGCGATCCGACCCCTCCCGGACCCCTCCGCCTCCTAGCAAAGGCGCTAAGCCGCTCCCGAACGAGCGGGAGGTGCGAGAGGAGATGAGGAACCGGCCGACGCCCGACCTCGGTGCTCTCATTTTGGAGCATGCGAAGGAGGTCGAGCGTGTGGCCGGCTCCTCAAAAAATCTGAGTGGGAAATTTGTACATCGCCTCAGAGAGTCTGCCCAGGCCCTTAGGCTTGCCGGACTAGAGGCGATACAACGATCACATCGGGATGGAAGGGTCCAGGAGTTGGAGGAGGCCAACGAACGGCTCTCCTCTGAACTCGATGACCTCAGACGAGAAGTCGGCAGGCTTAAGAGGCAGCTGGAGTCTGCCAGCCGGGAAGAATCCCGCATGGAGGTAGAGCCTCCCAGGGGGACATCTCCTCCTATCATGGGGGCGCGGGGAGGCAGGTCCTCCCCGAGTACGGGTCCAGCCGCTGGCGGCATGGACGTGGAGGAGATTATCTCCCGTGTGGGAGATATGATGGAGGCGAGATTCGCCGCTCTCAGGGGTGAGTTGAACCTCACCCTGGGAGCGGCGGGTCCCGCCTCCGGTTTGGTGTTGGGGGGTGGTTCGCTGGGGGAGGTTAGGGGGGACGGCGCGGGTACTCCCCGTGCCGCCCAGCCCGACCAACCACCGTCGGCCACCCCTCGCCCGGCGAAAGCCGGGAAAAAGGGACGGGGTAGGAGGGGGAAAGGGGGGGTTACCGATGTCCCTCCCTCGGCTGAGTCCGCTGTGCGGGCCCAGTCCGGGGGTGGGGACTCCTGGGCGGAGGTAGCGGGCCGCAAGGCTCCCACTTCTGCCCCGGTCCCACCCTCCTCCTCCTCGAAGAAGAGGAAAGGAAAGGGGAAGAAGTCGGCCGGGAAGGCCGGCTCCGGCCCCGATAAGAAGAAGGGGGGTGTGCGTCTGGGTAGGCTTCCCAGGTCGGAGGCGGTGACCATCACCGTCCCGCCTGGGTGCTCCCAGACGCTCACCAACGCAATGTTGGTGGCGCGGAACGCATTCGCCCTCGATGAGCTTGGCATCGAGGCGGTGAGGCCCAAGAGGGCCAAGACCGGAGCCCTCATCTTAGAGGTGGAGGGCGAGGGGAGGGCGGAAAAGGCCGACCAACTGGCCTATCGCCTCACCGAGGTGTTGGAACCGAGGGGCCTCAAGGTCGGCCGCCCGATGAGGCTCGTTGAGCTGAGGGTGGTCGGCCTTGAGGACTCGGTCCGCTCCATCGAGGTGAAGGCGGCCTTGTCGAGGGAGGGTGGGTGCCCAATGGACCCGATCGTGGTCGGTACCATCCGGCGATCCGGCCCATTGGGCACCGTGTGGGCAAGATGTCCACTCGCGGCGGCGAAGAAGATATTCGCAAAGGGGGATAGAATACGGGTGGGGTGGGGTATCGCTCGGGTCGAGCTGCTCAAGCCCCGGCCGTTGCAGTGTTACCGCTGCCTCCAGCACGGTCACGTGCGGGCACGGTGCACTGCCGACGAGGACCGTAGCACTTTGTGCTATCGGTGTGGCGCTGCAGGCCACAAGGCGGCCGGGTGTCCGGCGGCGGCGCCCAACTGTCCGCTCTGCGCGGACTTGGGTCTGCCGTCCGGGCATCGCTTGGGCAGCTCGGCCTGTAAGCCGCCCGTCCGAAAGGGCGGGCGTGGGGGGCCCTCGAGGGCCGGCACTACGGTGCCCAAGGGGCAGGCGGTTGCGCCTGATCGGGGTGGGGCTGCTCCTTCTCCGAAGGAGTAGACTCACCCCGATATGTCTCCCTTTCCCGGGAGACATCATCCCCCAGGGGCCGCGGCAACCGACCACCTGTTGCCGCGGTACGGGTAGTAGCGCACCCGGGGCCCGAGCTGTGATGGTGGAGGGCGGCCGTCTCGCCGAGTGTTTGAGCACCGCTCCACTCGAGTACTTCAAGGCGAGGCGGTCGTCGGGGCTGCAGCATCGGCGAATGGGGGTTCGCCGATGCATTGCACGCGGCCCGGGATGGTCGGCGATGTCGGCGTGGCCCCGACATCGCCGTCTTTAGCTGGGTAGGGGAGGCTCAGCCCTCCAACTTTTGGGAAGCGGGCGCCCTTCTGGCGCCCTTGCACGGGGAGGGTCTGGTTGTTGTTCGCAAGAGATCCCAGACTCTCCCCGGTAGTGCAGGGATGGCCACCGTGGGGTTTTAGCCGGTAAGAGTCCGGCATAACCCCGGAGCTTCCCCAGCTCCGGGGTATCCATGATGGATTTCCCCACGTTAAAAAAAAAAAAAAAAAAAAAAAAGGTTAGGTTAGGTTAGGTTAGGTTGACTCTTCCACCACGGTGGAAGACCGGGCGGATGGTCCTCCTTCGCAAGGACAACAGGCCCGCAGAGTCGCCTTCTGCCTACAGGCCCATCGTGTTGCTGGACGAGGTGGGGAAGTTATTCGAACGCATCGTTCACAAGCGCCTCGTCCAGCACCTGTCCCGTGATGGACCCGACCTGGCCGAGTGCCAGTTCGGCTTCCGGGAGGGACGATCGACCATCGACGCGATCCAGCGCGTCAAGTCCCTCTCGGACTCGGCCACGTCCGGGGGAGGGGTTGCACTGGCGGTGTCTCTTGATATCAAGAACGCCTTTAACTCCCTCTCCTGGGCGGCCATCCGCGGGGCCCTCGAAAGTCACGAGGTGCCCCTCTACCTGCGGATGGTGGTCGGAGACTACCTCCGGGACAGGGCCATCGTTTACGGTGGCCGCGATGGGTCTGTCAGGCGACAGATCAACCGCGGAGTACCCCAGGGGTCCGTTTTGGGCCCATTACTATGGAACCTGGGGTACGATGCGGCTCTGCGGGTGTCCCTGCCGGTCGGCGTGCACTTAACGTGCTACGCCGACGACACCATGGTGGTAGCCACCGGCAGGGACCGTGGGAGGACCATCCGCCGGGCGGAAGTCGCGGTTGCGGCTGTCGCCTCGCGGATCCGGGGCATGGGGTTGGAGTTGTCCCCTCAGAAGACGGAGATCGTCTTCTTCCAGGGTCGTACGAGGGGCACTCCACCCCATAGTCTGGTGAGGATCGGGTCGTCCGACGTCCAGGTGGGCACCGACATCAAGTATCTTGGTGTCCACCTGGACAGCTCCTGGAGCTTCGTCCCGCACTTCGCTCGTCTGGCCGCCAGGTTGGGTAGCCTCGTGACTCATCTGAGTCGCATTATGCCCAACCTTGGTGGTCCGGACGAGCGGGTGCGCCGCCTCTACTGCGGTGTGGTGAAAAGCGTGGCACTGTACGGTGCCCCCATATGGGCCGATGCCTTATCGGCAAGCCGGAGTAGCAAGTCGCTCCTCCGGCGGGAATGGAGACGTGCTGCTATTCGCGTCATTCGGGGGTACCGTACGGTGTCATACGAGGCGGCCACCACCCTGGCGGGTCTACCACCTCTGGAGCTCCTGGCGGCTGAGGATGCCTACGTCTATAGGCATCTTCGCCTTGCCCGCCAGGACTCCAACCCGCCAGGGGAGGACAGGGACGAGTTGAGGCTCCAGGCCCGGCGGTCCACATTGTCATCGTGGAAGGAGGAGCTATCCCGTGTCAGGGACCATTGGACCGTCGGGGCGGTCCTGCCCATCCTAGATAGATGGGTGGGCCGTAGCTCCGGACGACTGACGTTCCGAGCCACACAGGTGCTGACCGACCACGGGTGTTTCGGTCGGTACCTGTGCCGGATCGGTCGCGAGGCGGACCCGCGGTGCCACCACTGTGGCGCCGCGGTGGACTCGGCGCGGCACACTCTCATGGAGTGTCCAGCCTGGGAGGTGCCGCGTCGGGCCTTAGCGGCGGAGGTGGGTCCGGACCTCTCGCTGCCGACCATCCTGTCTCGGATGGTCGGTAGCGGGAGCGTCTGGCAGGCCATGATCTCCTTTTGCGAGGAGGTCATGGTCGCGAAGGAGGCCGCCGAGCGCTCAAGGGAGCTTCTGCTCCCTGCTCGGCGTCGCCTGCGGGGTCGGCGTCTTGTACGTTTGCCCCGCCCCGCTCCACGGGGGGGACTCTCACCTTCGGGTGGGGGTCGCTCCTAAGAACCCTTCGGGGAGCGGGACTTCGCCACCTCCGCCGCACTTCTTGCGTGCCACCGTGGTGGCACCTTTGCCCCAGGGGCCGTGGTTCCGGCTGTTAGTCGGGCCACGGTATCGGGTTTGACGCACCCGGGGCTCCCAGTCGAACCGGGCCAAGCCTGGCCCGAGGCGTCGGCGACGCCCGTGCGGGGAGGACCCTCACTCCGGTGGGGGTCGTGCCCCACGCCTTTGCACGGGGGTCGCCCGGGGGGCGCGGCTGGGGCGATTGGGGGATCGCCTCAGCCATTGCACGCGCCCTCCGGGACGGGGGCGGTGGCCGGGTGACCGGGTCACCGCCCGTTACCCCGGATGGGGGGGTGTATCGTCGACCACCCCCCCAACGGGAAGGGGGTCCCCTCAGTCACCATAGGGGACCCCGGCGCGGGGAGGGACCGGACGTGTTCGTCCAGAGTTCCCGGGCCCTCCCCAGCAGCGCCGAGGTAGGTCACCGTGGGGTTTTAGCCGGTAAGAGTCCGGCATAACCCCGGAGTCCCCTCCCAGGACTCCGGGGTATCCATGATGGATTTCCCCACGTAAAAAAAAAAAAAAAAAAAAAAAAAAAAAAAAAAAAAAAAAAAAAAAAGGTTAGGTTTCCCCGTCTGGGTGCGGGTCAGAATACACCCAGGGTATACCCTGCCTGTCGTAAGAGGCGACTAAAAGGGTGCATCGCGGAAGCTGAGGTAGCCTCAGTGATGCTCCGGGGCGATGCCGGCGGGATCTTCGGATCCTGGCAGGGCCTCCCTTGCCGGTAAGGCCCGGAGTTGAGAGGTGAGAAGGTGGAAGCGGTGCGGGGCGGGACTTTTGTTGACGACTTCGGCACGTTAGGGGTGGTTTTATTTTTCAACAATTATGGATACACGCTACAAAGGGAGGAAAACTTACGGTGCAGGAGGCCTCGGAACCTCCAGTACCGGCGCAGTTTCGGGTGGTCAAGCGGGCCCGGCTGCGTCGTCATCCGGCAACCGTGGGACGTCCGTGGTGGAGGGCCAGGCCACGGCGTCTAGAGCTACTGGCGCCTCTGGGGATGGGGGGACTTCTTCGCGGCCGCTGGTCGGCCACGTGAGGGATCTCGCGGCGGGCAGCGCTGGTCGCTGGTCCTTGGGCGGGATGGACTCCGACGACGAGGAGGGGTATTCGGACGCCTCTTTCTCGTGTCGTATGGAGCCTCCTGTAGTGAGGAAAAGGGGCAGGCCCCCTACTACAGGCGAATACGTTGGGCTCGCGGAGGCGAAGCGCGCCTACATGGAGCTCTGCCGGGAGGAGGAGGCGGTCCGGAGAGAGTTGGAGCGATCCGACCCCTCCCGGACCCCTCCGCCTCCTAGTAAGAGCGCCAAGCCGCTTCCGAACGAGCGCGAGGTGCGGGAGGAGATGAGGAATCGGCCGACGCCCGACCTCGGTGCTCTAATTTTGGAGCACGCAAGGGAGGTCGAGCGTGTGGCTGGATCCTCTAAAAATCTTAGTGGGAAATTCGTGCACCGCCTCAGAGAGAGTGCACAGGCGCTTAGATTAGCTGGACTCGAGGCGATCCAGCGAACGCATCGGGATAGTAGGGTCCAGGAGTTGGAGGAGGCCAACGATAGGCTCTCCTCCGAACTTGACGACCTAAAGCGGGAAGTGGGCAGGCTCAAGAAGCAACTTGAGTCTTCCAGCCGGGAGGCATCCCGAATGGAGGTGGAGCCTCCGAGAGTTATATCTCCACCGATTACGGGGGCACGGGGAGGCAGGTCCTCCCCGAGTACGGGTCCCGCCGCTGGCGGCGTGGACGTGGAGACTATAATCTCCCGGGTGGGAGATATGATGGAGGCGAGATTCGCCGCTCTCAGGGGTGAGTTGAACCTCACCCTGGGAGCGGCGGGTCCCGCCTCCGGTTTGGTGTTGGGGGGTGGTCCGTTGGGGGAGGTTAGGGGGGACGGTGCGGGTACTCCCCGTGCCGCCCAGCCCGACCAACCACCGTCGGCCACCTCTCGCCCGGCGAAAGCTGGGAAAAAGGGAAGGGGCAAGAGGGGGACTAGGGGGGTGACTGATGCCCCTCCCTCGGCTGGGTCTGCTGTGCGGGCTCAGTCCGGGGGTGGGGGCTCCTGGGCGGAGGTGGTGGGTCGTAAGACTCCCACTTCTGCCCCGGTCCCACCCTCGTCCTCCTCTAAGGAGAACAAGGGGAAGAAGAAGAAGGGGAAGAAGTCGGCCGGGAAGGCCGACTCCGGCCCCGCGAAGAAGAAAGTTGGTGTGCGTCTGGGTAGGCTGCCCAGGTCGGAGGCGGTGACTATCACCGTCCCGCCTGGGTGCTCCCAGACGCTCACCAACGCTATGTTGGCGGCGCGTAACGCCTTTGCTCTCGATGAGCTGGGCATTGAGGCCGTGAGGCCCAAGCGGGCTAAAACCGGGGCCCTCATCTTAGAGGTTGAGGGCGAGGGGAGGGCCGAGAAGGCCGACGAACTGGCCTACCGCCTCACGGAGGTGCTGGAGCCGAAGGGCCTCAAGGTCGGCCGCCCAATGAAGCTCGTCGAGCTGAGGGTGGTCGGCCTTGAGGACTCGGTCCGCGCCATCGAAGTGAAGGCGGCTCTTTCGAGGGAGGGTGGGTGCCCAATGGACCGGATCGTGGTTGGTACCATCCAGCGATCCGGCCCCTTGGGCACCGTGTGGGCGCGATGCCCACTTGCGGGCGCGAAGAAAATCTTCGCAAAGGGGGATAGGATACGGGTGGGGTGGGCAACAGCTCGGGTCGAGCTGCTCAAGCCCCGGCCGTTGCAGTGCTACCGCTGCCTCCAGCACGGTCACGTGCGGGCGCGGTGCACTGCCGACGAGGACCGTAGCACTTTGTGCTATCGGTGTGGCGCTGCAGGCCACAAGGCGGCCGGGTGTCCGGCGGCGGCGCCCAATTGTCCGCTTTGCGCGGACTTGGGTCTGCCGTCCGGGCACCGCTTGGGCAGCTCGGCCTGTAAGCCGCCCGTCCGTAAGGGCGGGCGTGGGGAGCCCTCGAGGGCCGGCACTTCGGTGCCCAAGGGGCAGGCCGTTGCGCCTGATCGGGGTGGGGCTGCTCCTTCTACGAAGGAGTAGACCTTCCCCGATATGTCTCCCTTTCCCGGGAGACATCATCCCCCAGGGGCCGCGGCAACCGACCACCTGTTGCCGCGGTACGGGTAGTAGCGCACCCGGGGCCCGAGCTACGGTGGAGGAGGGCGGCCGTCTCGCCGAGTGTTTGAGCACCGCTCCACTCGAGTACTTCAAGGCGAGGCGGTCGCCGGGGCTGCAGCATCGGCGAATGGGGGTTCGCCGATGCATTGCACGCGGCCCGGGATGGTCGGCGATGTCGGCGTGGCCCCGACATCGCCGTCTTTAGCTGGGTAGGGGAGGCTCAGCCCTCCAACTTTTGGGAAGCGGGCGCCCTTCTGGCGCCCTTGCACGGGGAGGGTCTGGTTGTTGTTCGCAAGAGATCCCAGACTCTCCCCGGTAGTGCAGGGATGGCCACCGTGGGGTTTTAGCCGGTAAGAGTCCGGCATAACCCCGGAGCTTCCCCAGCTCCGGGGTATCCATGATGGATTTCCCCACGTAAAAAAAAAAAAAAAAAGGTTAGGTTAGGTTGGGTTCTAGAAGTTGTTGCAGCTGCAACAACATGTGCCATCCCCACCTCCTCGTGGTGGAACCTGGACACCGGAGTCATCCGGTGACTAACGGGGCTCTGGCTTTCGGGGGTTTCGTTGATACCAAGTAGCCTCCGTGATGCTCCGAGGCGATGCCGGTGGGATCTTCGGATCCTGGCGGGGCCTCCCTTGCCGGTAAGGCTCGGAGCGGAGGGGTGAAAACGGTGGATGCGGGCCTCCATCCCAGGGGTCACGGCCAGTTCTGGTCGTGATACGGGGAGTTGCGTCCCCGGGATCCCATAGCTCGGCAGGGGTGGTGTGACCCCTGTCGTAATACCGTAAACCGGTGGTCATGTTTCGCCGGAGCGGGGGGCTTGCCTTCATTGGCCGGCCCGCGAGGGGATAAACCTCTATAAAAAGTCCCTAGCCTCAAGCTGCGGTACGCGGCGAGGGGGCACGTCCAGTCCTCGCGGCTGGGCGTGGCCGGTGGGTGCACCGGTCTCGAGCGACCAACCCCGGGGATACTGGCGCCCCCCGGGTGTATCTGCCTTCCCCTGGCATGGCGGCTCTGCCAGGGGTGACCTCTTTTCCGACCCTTCTCGTGGGAACAGCATGGCATGTTCAATTTCTTTTAAAAAACCGGGGACTGGGGGGGTCGATAGCGAAGAGAAGGCGGGGACCAGTGGGGTCCGGAAGGTCGCAAATCCGGGACCGACTATCGTCTCGGATCGCGAGATAACTGCTTCACAAGGGCAGGTTGTCCTGGAGAGGCTTAGGTTGAGAAGCCGAGCCCTAGAGAAAGGCGCACAGGAGGAGTCGGGTGACGCCTCCTATGATTCGGACACGTCCGTTGGATCTGTTAGATCCAACTTCGCGATCCTCAAGGAGCGGGCGTGTCCGAAATCCAAGAAAAGAGGACGGCCCCCCACAACTGGGGAATATGTGGGGCTCGCTGAGGCCAAGAGGGCCTACTTAGAAGCTCAAAAAGAGATCGAGCTTGTAGAGCTCGAAGAGGACATCAGGAGGGGCACAGCCTGTATCCCTCCTCCCGGGAAATCGGGCAACCCAGTGCCTGATATGGAGGTTTTCGTCCAGGAGGCGAAGGTGAAGCCACTGGAAGACCTGGGAGCATGGGCCCTGGAGGAGGCGGATAAAATAGAGCTGGCAGCTGCCAAATCTAAGAATCTAAAAGGAACCATACAACGCGATATCCGCGTGGGTGCACGCGCCGTTAGAGCGGTGACGATGGAGCTCGCCCAGCGAGTGATGAGACCGACGGAACCGCAGTCTGGAGACGACGTCGCTGCGCTGAAGGCGCAAATGGAGGCCCTGCAGGCCGAGAACAAACGCCTGCAGGAACGTATACTACTGTTGGAGAGGCGATCTCCAAGCCCGCCATTAACTAGGATGGCGGACTTGGAGATCGCGAGCCGCGCGAGGCCAGCACCAGCCTCGCCGTTGAGGGTTTCGGGGGGTGTTTGCCCCGAAATTGGTGTCCCGGCACCGAAGAATGAGACGGGGTCCGCCCTAGTGAATAAAATTGCGGACCTCGTCAATAGGAAATTAGAGGAGTTCCGGATGGAACTCCTCCCAGCAAAGAAAAATGAGGAAGCCTCCCCGTCCGGCCCATTACCGCCGGCTACTGGGGACATGAAAGAGAAGAGCAAGCAGGAGAAGAGCAAGAAGAAAAAGAAGAAGAAGGGGAAGGGAGAGGATACTGCTCCTGCACAAGCCCAACCTCCACAGAAGAAGGCGACCCCATCTGGGGCTGCTAGAAGGTTGGAGGCGGCGCGCGAGGAGGCGCGGAAGAAGAAAGCAGTGGCACCGACTATCGCCACTGCCAACGAGGGAACCTGGGCCCAGGTGGTGGGCAGAAAGGCACAAAGGGCTGCCAAAAAGGCTCAATCTGCCCCTGCTCCACCACCGAAGGCCCAGAAGAAGGAGGGGAAGCCCAGTTTGGGCAGAATTCCGCGAACGGCGGCGGTGGTCTTGACCCTCCAGCCTGGCAGCAAGACCTCATACAAGGACATTATGACTGCTGCCAGGCAGAGGGTCAAACTGTCAGACGTTGGGGTGGATTGTGTCCGCCCCAAGAAGGCCAGAACAGGTGGCCTCATGTTAGAGGTCGCCGGACCAGACAAGGAGGCCAAGGCGTCTGCCTTGGCGGATAAGCTGCGCGAGGCACTGGCTTCTGATGAGGTGACTGTCACCAGACCGACCAAGAAGGCCGACCTTCGGGTTTACGGTCTCGATGAATCGGCCACTCCAGCCGAAGTGGCCGAAGCCATAGCTGGCACCGCTGGGTGTCAGTTGGAGGAGGTGAGGACCGGTGAAATCCGGTCCTCACGAGCTGGGCTCGGCACCCTTTGGGTGCAGTGCCCGCTGGCGGCGGCCAAGAAGGTGGTCGCTGCCGGACGAATCAGGGTGGGGTGGGTCAACGCCAGGGTAGAGGCGTTGAAACCCCGCCCTGAGCAGTGCTACCGCTGCTGGCAGCTTGGCCATGTCCAGCAGCGGTGCACAGCGGAGGTGGACCGGTCGCACCAATGCTACAGGTGCGGCGAAACCGGTCACCAGGCGGGCCAATGTACGGCTGCCGCCCCGGTATGCACTCTGTGCAAAGAAGCCGGGCGGCCCGCCGACCATCGTATGGGGAGCAAGACTTGCTCCCCACCCAAGGCCCGCCCAGCTAAGAAGAGAGGAGACGCGACGAAGAAGAGGAGCCAACTCTCCAGTGTCCATCAAGGGGGTGGTGCGGCTGCACCACCCTCCAACGTGGGATGTTCCGGCGGGGGTGGTGCACCGGCATCACCCCCCACCGTGGGAGGATCCAGCGGGGGTGGTGCACCCGCATCACCCTCCACCGTGGGAGTTCCTGCGATGGACACTGGAGAGGAGGCGGAGCGGGCAGCTAAACCCGCTCCCAAGGATGATTCTGGCCGGGGGGAGGCCATGGACACGGCCTAAAGTTCATTCCTCCCCGCGGTCAGATCATCCAGACCAATCTCAACCACGCCGTCGCCGCCCAAGACTTGATGGCTCAGAGTCTTTGCGACGGCGTGGTTGAGTTGGTCGTAGCCGCGGAGCCGTACCGAGTTCTCCAACGCCCGTCCTGGGTTGGAGACTTGGACGACTCCGTGGTGATCGCCCAGTCGGTTCCGTCGCGGATCCGGCCAATAGCGCCACTTATGCGCGGCCATGGATTCGTGGCGGTCGACTGGGCGGGTTGTGTGGTGGTGGGCGTCTACGCGCCCCCGAGTTGGTCCCTCGGTCGCTTCGACCTCCTACTGGACGAGCTGCAGAACGTTGTTTCATTGCACGCAGCTCGTCCAGTACTCGTCCTCGGGGACTTCAATGCTCACGCATCCGCGTGGCACTCCCCGAGGACGGACCAGAGGGGCCACTCGGTGCTGGACTGGGCGGCTGGCCTGGGTCTCCGGTTGTTGAACCGGGGCTCGGCCAGCACGTGCGTGCGGTTCCAGGGCGAAAGTATAGTGGATCTATCTTTCGCGAACGCCCTGGCCGCGCGCCGTGTGTCGGGGTGGAGGGTCGACGACGTGGAGACACTGTCGGACCACGTCTACATCCGCATGGATGTCTCCACGCCTCCCCCGACCCGCCCAGCAGCCCACCACCCACGGAGGTGGGCCCTGAGGGGCATGGATGAGGACGCCCTGATGGCGGCCGTTCTCGCAGTGGCCTGGCCGGAAGTTCCGGCTGGGCCAGTGGAGGTGTCACAGGAGGCGGATTGGTTCGCGGACGCCATGTCGGCTGTTTGCGACGTGGCGATGCCACGTGTCCGCGCCAATCCGCCTCGCCGCCCGGTGTACTGGTGGAGCGCTGAGATTCAGCGTCTCCGCGAAGAGTGCGGACTCGCACGCCGCCAGTACACCCGGGCGAGGCGTCGGCGCAACACCGACGCGGCGAGAACGGCACAGCTGTATGCCGACTATCGTGAACTCACGAAGCGGCTGCAGCTGGCCATCAGGAGCGCCAAGGCTCAGGCCTGGGACGGACTCCTCGACAAACTCCGTGAGGACCCATGGGGGCGCCCATACCGCCTCGTGATGGACAAACTTCGTCCATGGGCGCCTCCCCTCACGGAGACGATGGACCCCCCACTCCTGGAGCGGGTGGTCGGCACTTTGTTCCCTGACGGGGAGGTGTCGGCCCCCGCTCCACCACCGGACCGTGTCTTATGGTCCCAGGAGTGGGAGGTGTCCGAAGAGGAGTTGGCCGGGGCTGTCAAGCGCATGGGGGCGCGTAACACCGCCCCCGGCCCCGACGGCATCCCCGGCCGCGCCTGGGTCTTGGCGCTCAGCGTCCTCGGGCCCCGTCTGCGCAGGCTCTTTACAGCCTGTTTGCAGACGGGGACCCTTCCACCAAGGTGGAAAACAGGGCGGATGGTCCTCCTACGCAAGGACAACAGGCCCGCAGAGTCGCCTTCTGCCTACAGGCCCATCGTGTTGCTGGACGAGGTGGGGAAGTTATTCGAACGCATAGTTCACAAGCGCCTCGTCCAGCACCTGTCCCGTGATGGACCCGACCTGGCCGAGTGCCAGTTTGGCTTCCGGGAGGGACGTTCGACTATCGACGCGATCCACCGCGTCAAGTCCCTCTCGGACTCGGCCACGTCCGGGGGAGGGGTTGCATTGGCGGTCTCGTTAGACATTCAAAACGCCTTCAACTCCCTCTCCTGGGCGGCCATCCGCGGGGCCCTCGAACATCACGAGGTGCCCCTCTACCTGCGGATGGTGGTCGGAGACTACCTCCGGGACAGGGCCATCGTCTACGGTGGCCGCGATGGGTCTGTCAGGCGACAGATAAACCGTGGAGTACCCCAGGGGTCCGTCTTGGGCCCACTCTTGTGGAACCTGGGGTACGACGCGGCTCTGCGGGTGTCCCTGCCGGTCGGCGTACACTTGACGTGTTACGCCGATGACACAATGGTGTTAGCCACCGGCAGGGACCATGGGAGGACCATCCGTCGAGCGGAGGTCGCAGTTGCGGCCGTCGCCTCGCGGATCCGGGGCATGGGGTTGGAGTTGTCCCCTGAGAAGACCGAAATCGTCTTCTTCCAGGGTCGTAGGAGGGGCACTCCACCCCATAGCCTGGTGAGGATCGGGTCGTCCGACGTCCAGGTGGGCACCGACATTAAGTATCTTGGTGTCCACCTGGACAGCTCCTGGAGCTTCGTCCCGCATTTCGCTCGTCTGGCCGCCAGGTTGGGTAGCCTAGTGACTCATTTGAGTCGCATCATGCCCAACCTTGGCGGTCCGGACGAGCGGGTGCGCCGCCTCTACTGCGGTGTGGTAAAGTCCGTGGCACTGTACGGTGCCCCCATCTGGGCCGACGCCTTGTCGGCAAGTCGGAGGAGCAAGTCGCTCCTCCGAAGGGAGTGGCGACGCGCCGCAATACGCGTCATCAGGGGGTACCGTACGGTGTCATACGAGGCGGCCACCGCCCTGGCGGGTCTTCCACCTTTGGAGTGCCTGGCGGCTGAGGATGCCTATGTTTACAGGCATCTTCGCCTTGCCCGCCAGGACTCCAACCCGCCAGGGGAGGAAGTGAATAGGGACGAGCTGAGGCTCCAGGCCCGGCGGTCCACATTAACATCTTGGAAGGAGGAGTTATCCCGTCACAGGGACCACTGGACCGTCGGGGCGGTCCTGCCCGTCTTAGACAGATGGGAGGGCCGTAGCTCCGGGCGACTGACGTTCCGAGCCACACAGGTGCTGACCGACCACGGGTGTTTCGGTCGGTACCTGTGCCGGATCGGTCGCGAGGCGGACCCGCGGTGCCACCACTGTGGCGCCGCGGTGGACTCGGCGCGGCACACTCTCATGGAGTGTCCTGCCTGGGAGGTGCCGCGTCGGGACTTAGCGGCGGAGGTGGGTCCGGACCTCTCGCTGCCGGCCATCCTGTCTCGGATGGTCGGTAGCGGGAGCGTCTGGCAGGCCATGATCGCCTTTTGCGAGGAGGTCATGGTCGCGAAGGAGGCCGCCGAGCGCTCAAGGGAGCAACTGCTCCCTGCTCGGCGTCGCCTGCGGGGTCGGCGTCTTGCACGTTTGCCCCGCCCCGCTCCACGGGGGGGACTCTCACCTTCGGGTGGGGGTCGCTCCTAAGAACCCTTCGGGGAGCGGGACTTCGCCACCTCCGCCGCGCTTCTAGCGTGCCACGGTGGTGGCACCTTTGCCCCAGGGGCCGTGGTCCCGGCACTTAGCCGGGCCACGGTATCGGGTGTGACGCACCCGGGGCTCCCAGTCGAACCGGGCCAAGCCTGGCCCGAAGCGTCGGCGACGCCCGTGCGGGGAGGACCCTCACTCCGGTGGGGGTCGTGCCCCACGTCTTTGCACGGGAGTCGCCCGGGGGGCGCGGCTGGGGCGATTGGGGGATCGCCTCAGCCATTGCACGCGCCCTCCGGGACGGGGGCGGTGGCCGGGTGACCGGGTCACCGCCCGTTACCCCGGATGGGGGGGTGTATCGTCGACCACCCCCCCAACGGGAAGGGGGTCCCCTCAGTCACCACAGGGGGCCCCGGCGCGGGGAGGGACCGGACGTGTTCGTCCAGAGTTCCCGGGCCCTCCCCGGCAGCGCCGAGGTAGGTCACCGTGGGGTTTTAGCCGGTAAGAGTCCGGCATACCCCCGGGGTTCCCCAGCCCCGGGGGATCCATGAGGATTTCCCCACGTTAAAAAAAAAAAAAAAAAAAAAAAGGTTAGGTTAGGTTAGGTTAGGTTAGGTTAGGTTAGGTTAGGTTAGGTTAGGTTAGGTTAGGTTAGGTTAGGTTAGGTTAGGTTAGGTTAGGTTAGGTTTCCCCGTCTGGGTGCGGGTCAGAATACACCCAGGGTATACCCTGCCTGTCGTAAGAGGCGACTAAAAGGGTGCATCGCGGAAGCTGAGGTAGCCTCAGTGATGCTCCGGGGCGATGCCGGCGGGATCTTCGGATCCTGGCAGGGCCTCCCTTGCCGGTAAGGCCCGGAGTTGAGAGGTGAGAAGGTGGAAGCGGTGCGGGGCGGGACTTTTGTTGACGACTTCGGCACGTTAGGGGTGGTTTTATTTTAATAATTATGGACTTACGTAACAAAGGGAGGAAAACTTACGGTGCAGGAGGCCTCGGAACCTCCAGTACCGGCGCAGTTTCGGGTGGTCAAGCGGGCCCGGCTGCGTCGTCATCCGGCAACCGTGGGACGTCCGTGGTGGAGGGCCAGGCCACGGCGTCTAGAGCTACTGGCGCCTCTGGGGATGGGGGGAATTCTTCGAGGCCGCTGGCCGGTCTCGTGAGAGATTTAGCGGCGGGCAGCGCTGGACGCTGGTCCCTGGGAATGGACTCGGACGACGAGGAGGGGTTCTCTGATAACTCCTTCTCCTGTCGTTTGGAGCCGCCGACCGGTGCGGTGAGGAAAAGGGGCAGGCCCCCAACAACCGGGGAGTATGTCGGGCTGGCGGAGGCTAAGCGAGCCTACATGGAGCTTTGCCGGGAGGAGGAGGCGGCCCGGAGGGAGTTGGAGCGATCCGATCCCTCCCGGACCCCTCCGCCTCCTAGTAAGGCTGCTAAGCCTCTCCCGAATGAACGGGAGGTGAGGGAGGAAATGAGGAGCCGGCCGACGCCCGACCTCGGTGCTCTCATTTTGGAGCACGCTAAGGAGGTCGAGCGTGTGGCCGGTTCCTCCAAGAACTTGAGTGGGCGTTTCGTTCATCGCCTTCGGGAAAGTGCCCAGGCGCTTAGGCTTGCGGGGCTCGAGGCGATCCAGCGGACGCATCGTGATGGGCGGGTCCAGGAGTTGGAGGAGGCCAATGAACGGCTCTCCTCCGAACTCGAGGACTTGAAACGTGAGGTGGGCAGACTGAGGAGGCAGCTCGAGTCTGCCACTCGGGAGCAATCCGTAATGGAGGTGGAGCCTCCCAGGGGGACAACTCCTCCTATCTTGGGGGCACGGGGAGGCAGGTCCTCCCCGAGTACGGGTCCAGCTGCTGGCGGCCTGGACGTGGAGAAGATTATCTCCCGCGTGGGAGAGATGATGGAGGCGAGATTCGCCGCTCTCAGGGGTGAGTTGAACCTCACCCTGGGAGCGGCGGGTCCCGCCTCCGGTTTGGTGTTGGGGGGTGGTTCGTTGGGGGAGGTTGGGGGGGACGGCGCGGGTACTCCCCGTGCTGCCCAGCCCGACCAACCGCCGTCGGCCACCCCTCGCCCGGCGAAAGCCGGGAAAAAGGGACGGGCTAAGAGGGGGAAGGGGGTGGCGACTGCTGTCCCTCCCTCGGCTGGGGCTGCTGAGCAGGCTCAGTCCGGGGGTGGGGACTCCTGGGCGGGGGTGGTGGGTCGTAAGACTCCCACTTCTGCCCCGGTCCCGCCCTCGTCCTCCTCGAAAAAGAGGAAGAGTAAGGGGAAGAAGTCGGCCGCGAAGGCCGGCTCCGGCCCCGCGAAGAAAAATGTTGGTGTTCGTCTGGGCAGGCTACCCAAGTCGGAGGCGGTGTCTATCACCGTCCCGCCTGGGTGCAACCAGACGCTCACCAACGCAATGTTGGTGGCGAGAAATGCCTTTGCCCTGGACGAGCTGGGCATCGAGGCGGTGAAGCCCAAGCGGGCGAAAACTGGGGCTCTGATCTTAGAGATCGAGGGGGAGGGGAGGGCTGAAAAGGCTGACCAGCTGGCCTACCGCCTTACAGAGGTGCTGGAGCCGAGGGGCCTCAAGGTCGGCCGCCCAATGAAGCTCGTTGAGCTGAGGGTGGTCGGGCTTGAGGACTCCGTCCGGGCCATAGAGGTCAAGGCGGCTCTTTCGAGGGAGGGTGGGTGCCCAATGGACCCGATCGTGGTTGGAACCATCCAGCGATCCGGCCCATTGGGCACCGTGTGGGCTAGGTGCCCACTCGCGGCGGCGAAAAAACTTTTCGCCAAGGGGGATAGGATACGGGTGGGGTGGGCAACAGCTCGGGTCGAGCTGCTCAAGCCCCGGCCGTTGCAGTGTTACCGCTGCCTCCAGCACGGTCACGTGCGGGCGCGGTGCACTGCCGACGAGGACCGTAGCACTTTGTGCTATCGGTGTGGCGCTGCAGGCCACAAGGCGGCCGGGTGTCCGGCGGCGGCTCCCAATTGTCCGCTCTGCGCGGACTTGGGTCTGCCGTCCGGGCACCGCTTGGGCAGCTCGGCCTGTAAGCCGCCCGTCCGCAAGGGCGGGCGTGGGGGGCCCTCGAGGGCCGGCACTTCGGTGCCCAAGGGGCAGGCGGTTGCGCCTGATCGGGGTGGGGCTGCTCCTTCTCCGAAGGAGTAGACCTGCCCCGATATGTCTCCCTTTCCCGGGAGACATCATCCCCCAGGGGCCGCGGCAACCGAACACCTGTTGCCGCGGTACGGGTAGTAGCGCACCCGGGGCCCGAGCTACGGTGGTGGAGGGCGGCCGTCTCGCCGAGTGTTTGAGCTCCGCTCCACTCGAGTACTTCAAGGCGAGGCGGTCGTCGGGGCTGCAGCATCGGCGAATGGGGGTTCGCCGATGCATTGCACGCGGCCCGGGATGGTCGGCGATGTCGGCGTGGCCCCGACATCGCCGTCTTTAGCTGGGTAGGGGAGGCTCAGCCCTCCAACTTTTGGGAAGCGGGCGCCCTTCTGGCGCCCTTGCACGGGGAGGGTCTGGTTGTTGTTCGCAAGAGATCCCAGACCCTCCCCGGTAGTGCAGGGATGGCCACCGTGGGGTTTTAGCCGGTAAGAGTCCGGCATAACCCCGGAGCTTCCCCAGCTCCGGGGTATCCATGATGGATTTCCCCACGTAAAAAAAAAAAAAAAAAAAAAAAAAAAGGTTAGGTTAGGTTTGGCGGCCGTCTCGCCGAGTGTTTGAGCACCGCTCCACTCGAGTACTTCAAGGCGAGGCGGTCGCCGGGGCTGCAGCATCGGCGAATGGGGGTTCGCCGATGCATTGCACGCGGCCCGGGATGGTCGGCGATGTCGGCGTGGCCCCGACATCGCCGTCTTTAGCTGGGTAGGGGAGGCTCAGCCCTCCAACTTTTGGGAAGCGGGCGCCCTTCTGGCGCCCTTGCACGGGGAGGGTCTGGTTGTTGTTCGCAAGAGATCCCAGACTCTCCCCGGTAGTGCAGGGATGGCCACCGTGGGGTTTTAGCCGGTAGGAGTCCGGCATAACCCCGGGGTTCCCCAGCTCCGGGGTATCCATGATGGATTTCCCCACGTAAAAAAAAAAAAAAAAAAAAAAAAAAAAAGGTTAGGTTAGGTTTCCCCCCCGTCTGGGTGCGGGTCAGAATACACCCAGGGTATACCCTGCCTGTCGTAAGAGGCGATTAAAAGGGTGCATCGCGGAAGCTGAGGTAGCCTCAGTGATGCTCCGGGGCGATGCCGGCGGGATCTTCGGATCCTGGCAGGGCCTCCCATGCCGGTAAGGCCCGGAGTTGAGAGGTGAGAAGGTGGAAGCGGTGCGGGATGGGATACTCGTTGACGACTCGGGCACGTGGGGTGGAATTTACTTATTAACCATGGATACACGCAATAAGGGGAAGAAATCTTACGGTGCAGGAGGCCTCGGAACCTCCAGTACCGGCGCAGTTTCGGGTGGTCAAGCGGGCCCGGCTGCGTCGTCATCTGGCAACCGTGGGACGTCCGTGGTGGAGGGCCAGGCCACGGCGTTTGAGGCTACTGGTTCCTCTGGGGCTGGGGGGAATTTTGCGAGGCCGCTGGCCGGCCTCGTCAAGGATTTGGCGGCGGGCAGCGCTGGACGCTGGTCGCTGGGGATGGACTCAGACGACGAAGAGGGGTTCTCTGACGCGTCCTTTTCTTGTCGTTTGGAGCCTCCCGTTGTGAGAAAAAGGGGCAGGCCCCCTACAACGGGAGAATACGTTGGGCTCGCAGAGGCGAAGCGCGCCTACATGGAGCTCTGCCGGGAGGAGGAGGCGGTCCGGAGAGAGTTGGAGAGATCCGACCCCTCCCGGACTCCTCCGCCTCCTAGCAAGAGCGCCAAGCCGCTCCCCAACGAGCGTGAGGTGAGGGAAGAGATGAGGAATCGGCCGACGCCCGACCTCGGTGCTCTCATTTTGGAGCACGCGAAGGAGGTCGAGCGTGTGGCCGGTTCCTCTAAGAATCTGAGCGGGAAGTTCGTGCACCGCCTGAGGGAAAGTGCACAGGCACTTAGGTTGGCTGGACTCGAGGCGATCCAGCGAACCCACCGGGATGGGAGGGTCCAGGAGTTGGAGGAGGCCAACATAAGGCTCTCCTCCGAACTTGAGAACCTCAAGGGTGAGGTCGGCAGGCTGAAGAGGCAGCTTGAGTCTGCCAGTCGGGAGACCTCCCGTATGGAGGTAGAGCCACCTGGGGGGATATCACCTCCTATCACGGGGGCGCGGGGAGGCAGGTCCTCCCCGAGTATGGGTCCAGCCGCTGGCGGCGTGGACGTGGAGACCATCATCTCCCGGGTGGGAGATATGATGGAGGCGAGATTCGCCGCTCTCAGGGGTGAGTTGAACCTCACCCTGGGAGCGGCGGGTCCCGCCTCCGGTTTGGTGTTGGGGGGTGGTTCGTTGGGGGAGGTTAGGGGGGACGGTGCGGGTACTCCCCGTGCCGCCCAGCCCGACCAACCACCGTCGGCCACCTCTCGCCCGGCGAAAGCCGGGAAAAAGGGAAGGGGCAAGAGGGGGACTAGGGGGGTGACTGATGTCCCTCCCTCGGCTGGGTCTGCTGTGCAGGCTCAGTCCGGGGGCGGGGACTCCTGGGCGGAGGTGGTGGGTCGTAAGACTCCCACTTCTGCCCCGGTCCCACCCTCGTCCTCCTCGAAGGAGACCAAGGGGAAGAAGAAGAAGGGGAAGAAGTCGGCCGCGAAGGCCGGCTCCGGCCCCGCGCAGAAAAAAGTTGGTGTGCGTCTGGGTAGGCTGCCCAGGTCGGAGGCGGTGACCATCACCGTCCCGCCTGGGTGCTCCCAGACGCTCACCAACGCTATGTTGGTGGCGCGTAACGCCTTCGCCCTCGACGAGGTGGGCATCGAGGCGGTGAGGCCCAAGCGGGCGAAGACGGGGGCCCTCATCCTTGAGGTTGAGGGAGAAGGGAGGGCGGAAAAGGCCGATAACCTGGCCTATCGCCTCACCGAGGTGTTGGAGCCCAGGGGCCTCAAGGTCGGCCGCCCAATGAAGCTCGTTGAGCTGAGGGTGGTCGGCCTTGAGGACTCGGTCCGCGCCATAGAGGTGAAGGCGGCCTTGTCAAGGGAGGGCGGGTGCCCCATGGACCGGATCGTGGTCGGAACCATCCGGCGATCCGGCCCATTGGGCACCGTGTGGGCGCGATGCCCACTTGCGGGCGCGAAGAAGCTCTTCGCAAAAGGGGACAGGATACGGGTGGGGTGGGCAACAGCTCGGGTCGAGCTGCTCAAGCCCCGGCCGTTGCAGTGCTACCGCTGCCTCCAGCACGGTCACGTGCGGGCGCGGTGCACTGCCGACGAGGACCGTAGCACTCTGTGCTATCGGTGTGGCGCTGCAGGCCACAAGGCGGCCGGGTGTCCGGCGGCGGCGCCCAACTGTCCGCTTTGCGCGGACTTGGGTCTGTCGTCCGGGCATCGCTTGGGCAGTTCGGCCTGTAAGCCGCCCGTCCGAAAGGGCGGGCGTGGGGGGCCCTCGAGGGCCGGCACTTCGGTGCCCAAGGGGCAGGCCGTTGGGCCTGATCGGGGTGGGGCTGCTCCTTCTCCGAAGGAGTAGACCTTCCCCGATATGTCTCCCTTTCCCGGGAGACATCATCCCCCAGGGGCCGCGGCAACCGACCATCTGTTGCCGCGGTACGGGTAGTAGCGCACCCGGGGCCCGAGCTGTGGTGGTGGAGGGCGGCCGTCTCGCCGAGTGTTTGAGCACCGCTCCACTCGAGTACTTCAAGGCGAGGCGGTCGCCGGGGCTGCAGCATCGGCGAATGGGGGTTCGCCGATGCATTGCACGCGGCCCGGGACGGTCGGCGATGTCGGCGTGGCCCCGACATCGCCGTCTTCAGCTGGGTAGGGGAGGCTCAGCCCTCCAACTTTTGGGAAGCGGGCGCCCTTCTGGCGCCCTTGCACGGGGAGGGTCTGGTTGTTGTTCGCAAGAGATCCCAGACTCTCCCCGGTAGTGCAGGGATGGCCACCGTGGGGTTTTAGCCGGTAAGAGTCCGGCATAACCCCGGAGCTTCCCCAGCTCCGGGGTATCCATGATGGATTTCCCCACGTAAAAAAAAAAAAAAAAAAAAAAAAGGTTAGGTTTCCCCGTCTGGGTGCGGGTCAGAATACACCCAGGGTATACCCTGCCTGTCGTAAGAGGCGACTAAAAGGGTGCATCGTGGAAGCTGAGGTAGCCTCAGTGATGCTCCGGGGCGATGCCGGCGGGATCTTCGGATCCTGGCAGGGCCTCCCTTGCCGGTAAGGCCCGGAGTTGAGAGGTGAGAAGGTGGAAGCGGTGCGGGGCGGGACTTTCGGTGACGACTTCGGCACGTTAGGGGTGGCTTTATTTTTGACAAATATGGATTTACACAACAAAGGGAGGAAAACTTACGGTGCAGGAGGCCTCGGAACCTCCAGTACCGGCGCAGTTTCGGGTGGTCAAGCGGGCCCGGCTGCGTCGTCATCTGGCAACCGTGGGACGTCCGTGGTGGAGGGCCAGGCCACGGCGTTTAAGGCTACTGGTTCCTCTGGGGCTGGGGGGAGTTCTACGAGGCCGCTGGCCGGCCTCGTGAAGGACTTAGCGGCGGGCAGCGCTGGACGCTGGTCGCTCGGAATGGATTCCGACGACGAGGAGGAATACTCTGACACCTCCTTCTCGTGTCGGCAGGAGCCTCCAGTTGTGAGGAAACGGGGCAGGCCCCCTACAACGGGGGAATACGTAGGGCTTGCAGAGGCGAAGCGAGCCTACATGGAGCTCTGCCGGGAGGAGGAGGCAGTCCGGAGGGAGTTGGAGCGATCCGATCCCTCCCGGACTCCTCCGCCTCCCAGCAAGAGCGCTAAGCCTCTCCCCAATGAGCGGGATGTGCGGGAGCAGATGAGGCACCGGCCGACACCCGACCTCGGTGCTCTAATTTTAGAGCACTCGAAGGAGGTCGAGCGCGTGGCCGGCTCATCGAGGAACCTGAGCGGCAGGTTTGTGCGCCTCCTTCGGGAAAGTGCGCAGGCGCTCAGGCTAGCTGGGTTGGAGGCAATCCAGCGCACTGAGAGGGACGGGCGTGTAATAGAGCTCGAGGAAGCGAACGACAGGCTCTCCTCCGAGCTCGAAGAGTTAAGGAGGGAAGTGGGAAGGCTAAAGACTCAACTTGAGTCTTCCACACGGGAGAAATCTCGAATGGAGGTTGAGCCTCCTAGTGGCACATCGCCGCCTATCACGGGGGCACGGGGAGGCAGGTCCTCCCCGAGTACGGGTCCAGCCGCTGGCGGCGTGGACGTGGAGGAGATCATCTCCCGTGTTGGAAATATGATGGAGGCGAGATTCGCCGCTCTCAGGGGTGAGTTGAACCTCACCCTGGGAGCGGCGGGTCCCGCCTCCGGATTGGAGATGGGGGGTGGTTCGTTGGGGGAGGTTAGGGGGGACGGCGGGGGTACTCCCCGTGCCGCCCAGCCCGACCAACCACCGTCGGCCACCCCTCGCCCGGCGAAAGCCGGGAAAAAGGGAAGGGGTAAGAGGGGGAAAGGGGGGGTGACCAATGTCCCTCCCTCGGCTGAGTCTGCTGTGCGGGCTCAGTCCGGGGGTGGGGACTCCTGGGCGGAGGTGGTGGGTCGTAAGACTCCCACTTCTGCCCCGGTCCCACCCTCTTCCTCCTCGAAGGAGAATAAGGGGAAGAAGAAGAAGGGGAAGAAGTCGGCCGCGAAGGCGGGCTCCGGCCCCGAGAAGAAGAAAGTTGGTTTGCGTCTGGGTAGGCTACCCAAGTCGGAGGCGGTGTCTATCACCGTCCCGCCTGGGTGCAACCAGACGCTCACCAACGCAATGTTGGTGGCGAGAAACGCCTTCGCCCTTGACGAAGTGGGCATTGAGGCGGTGAGGCCCAAGCGGGCAAAGACGGGGGCCCTCATCCTGGAGGTTGAGGGAGAAGGGAGGGCGGAAAAGGCCGACCAACTGGCCTATCGCCTCACCGAGGTGTTGGAGCCCAGGGGCCTCAAGGTCGGCCGCCCAATGAAGCTCGTTGAGCTGAGGGTGGTCGGCCTTGAGGACTCGGTCCGCGCCATAGAGGTGAAGGCGGCCTTGTCGAGGGAGGGCGGGTGCCCCATGGACCGGATCGTGGTCGGTACCATCCGGCGATCCGGCCCATTGGGCACCGTGTGGGCGCGATGCCCATTGGCAGGGGCGAAAAAACTTTTCGCCAAGGGGGATAGGATACGGGTGGGGTGGGCAACAGCTCGGGTCGAGCTGCTCAAGCCCCGGCCGTTGCAGTGCTACCGCTGCCTCCAGCACGGTCACGTGCGGGCGCGGTGCACTGCCGACGAGGACCGTAGCACTTTGTGCTACCGGTGTGGCGCTGCAGGCCACAAGGCGGCCGGGTGTCCGGCGGCGGCGCCCAACTGTCCGCTCTGCGCGGACTTGGGTCTGCCGTCCGGGCACCGCTTGGGCAGCTCGGCCTGTAAGCCGCCCGTCCGAAAGGGCGGGCGTGGGGGGCCCTCGAAGGCCGGCACTTCGGTGCCCAAGGGGCAGGCGGTTGCGCCTGATCGGGGTGGGGCTGCTCCTTCTCCGAAGGAGTAGACTCACCCCGATATGTCTCCCTTTCCCGGGAGACATCATCCCCCAGGGGCCGCGGCAACCGACCATCTGTTTCCGCGGTACGGGTAGTAGCGCACCCGGGGCCCGAGCTACGGTGGTGGAGGGCGGCCGTCTCGCCGAGTGTTTGAGCACCGCTCCACTCGAGTACTTCAAGGCGAGGCGGTCGCCGGGGCTGCAGCATCGGTGAATGGGGATTCGCCGATGCATTGCACGCGGCCCGGGATGGTCGGCGATGTCGGCGTGGCCCCGACATCGCCTACTTTAGTTGGGTAGGGGAGGCTCAGCCCTCCAACTTTTGCGAAGCGGGCGCCCTTCTGGCGCCCTTGCACGGGGAGGGTCTGGTTGTTGTTCGCAAGAGATCCCAGACTCTCCCCGGTAGTGCAGGGATGGCCACCGTGGGGTTTTAGCCGGTAAGAGTCCGGCATAACCCCGGAGCTTCCCCAGCTCCGGGGTATCCATGAGGATTTCCCCACGTAAAAAAAAAAAAAAAAAAAAAAAGGTTAGGTTAGGTTTCCCCTCCCCGTCTGGGTGCGGGTCAGAATACACCCAGGGTATACCCTGCCTGTCGTAAGAGGCGACTAAAAGGGTGCATCGCGGAAGCTGAGGTAGCCTCAGTGATGCTCCGGGGCGATGCCGGCGGGATCTTCGGATCCTGGCAGGGCCTCCCTTGCCGGTAAGGCCCGGAGTTGAGAGGTGAGAAGGTGGAAGCGGTGCGGGACGGGATTCTTGTTGACGACTTGGGCACGTTGGGGGAGGAATTTTATATAACCAATATGGAATTACGTACTAAGGGGAAGAAAACTTACGGTGCAGGAGGCCTCGGAACCTCCAGTACCGGCGCAGTTTCGGGTGGTCAAGCGGGCCCGGCTGCGTCGTCATCTGGCAACCGTGGGACGTCCGTGGTGGAGGGCCAGGCCACGGCGTCTAGTGCTACTGGCACCTCTGGGGATGGGGGGACTTCTTCGCGGCCGCTGGTCGGCCACGTAAGGGATCTCGCGGCGGGCAGCGCTGGTCGCTGGTCCTTGGGCGGGATGGACTCCGACGACGAGGAGGGGTATTCCGATACCTCCTTCTCGTGTCGCTTGGAGCCACCGGTGTTGAGAAAGAGGGGCAGGCCCCCTACTACAGGGGAGTACGTCGGGCTCGCTGAGGCGAAGCGGGCGTACATGGAGCTCTGCCGGGAGGAGGAGGCGGTCCGGAGGGAGTTGGAGCGATCCGACCCCTCCCGGGCCCCTCCGCCTCCTAGTAAGAGCGCTAAACCGCTGCCTGATGAGAGGGAGGTGCGGGAGCAAATGAGGCACCGGCCGACGCCCGACCTCGGTGCTCTTATCTTGGAGCACTCGGAGGAGGTCGAGCGCGTGGCCGGCTCCTCGAAGAACCTAAGCGGCAGGTTTGTTCACCGCCTGCGGGAGAGTGCGCAGGCCCTCAGGTTAGCCGGACTTGAGGCAATCCTGCGCACCCAAAGGGACGGGAGAGTAAAAGAGTTGGAGGAAGCCAATGGTAGGCTCTCCTCCGAACTCGATGATTTAAGGAGAGAGGTGGCAAGACTGAAGAGGCAACTCGAGTCTTCCACTAGGGAGCAATCCCGAATGGAGGTGGAACCTCCGAGGGGCGTATCTCCGCCCATCACGGGGGAGCGGGGAGGCAGGTCCTCCCCGAGTACGGGTCCCGCCGCTGGCGGCGTGGACGTGGAGAGTATCATCTCCCGGGTGGGAGATATGATGGAGGCGAGATTCGCCGCTCTCAGGGGTGAATTGAACCTCACCCTGGGAGCGGCGGGTCCTGCCTCCGGATTGGAGTTGGGGGGTGGTTCGTTGGGGGAGGTTAGGGGGGACGGCGGGGGTACTCCCCGTGCCGCCCAGCCCGACCAACCACCGTCGACCACCCCTCGCCCGGCGAAAGCCGGGAAAAATGGACGGGGTAAGAGGGGGAAAGGGGGGGTTACCGATGTCCCTCCCTCGGCTGAGTCCGCTGTGCGGGCCCAGTCCGGGGGTGGGGACTCCTGGGCGGAGGTGGTGGGCCGCAAGGCTCCCACTTCTGCCCCGGTCCCTCCCTCTTCCTCCTCGAAGGTTACTAAGGGGAAGAAAAATAAGGGGAAGAAGTCGGCCGCGAAGGCCGGCTCCGGCCCCGAGAAGAAGAAAGTTGGTGTGCGTCTGGGCAGGCTTCCCAGGTCGGAGGCGGTAACTATTACCGTCCCGCCTGGGTGCACCCAGACGCTCACCAACGCTATGTTGGTGGCGAGAAACGCCTTCGCCCTTGACGAAGTGGGCATTGAGGCGGTGAGGCCCAAGCGGGCGAAGACGGGGGCCCTCATTCTTGAGGTGGAGGGCGAGGGGAGGGCAGAGAAGGCGGATGAACTCGCCTACCGCCTGTCGGAGGTGTTAGAGCCGAAGGGCCTCAAGGTCGGCCGCCCAATGAAGCTCGTTGAGCTGAGGGTGGTCGGCCTTGAGGACTCGGTCCGCGCCATCGAAGTGAAGGCGGCTCTTTCGAGGGAGGGTGAGTGCCCAATGGACCGGATCGTGGTTGGTACCATCCAGCGATCCGGCCCCTTGGGCACCGTGTGGGCGCGATGCCCACTTGCGGGCGCGAAGAAGCTCTTCGCAAAAGGGGACAGGATACGGGTGGGGTGGGCAACAGCTCGGGTCGAGCTGCTCAAGCCCCGGCCGTTGCAGTGCTACCGCTGCCTCCAGCACGGTCACGTGCGGGCGCGGTGCACTGCCGACGAGGACCGTAGCACTTTGTGCTATCGGTGTGGCGCTGCAGGCCACAAGGCGGCCGGGTGTCCGGCGGCGGCGCCCAACTGTCCGCTCTGTGCGGACTTGGGTCTGCCGTCCGGGCACCGCTTGGGCAGCTCGGCCTGTAAGCCGCCCGTCCGAAAGGGCGGGCGTGGGGGGCCCTCGAGGGCCGGCACTACGGTGCCCAAGGGGCAGGCGGCTGCGCCTGATCGGTGTGGGGCTGCTCCTTCTCCGAAGGAGTAGACTCACCCCGATATGTCTCCCTTTTCCGGGAGACATCATCCCCCAGGGGCCGCGGCAACCGACCACCTGTTGCCGCGGTACGGGTAGTAGCGCACCCGGGGCCCGAGCTACGGTGGAGGAGGGCGGCCGTCTCGCCGAGTGTTTGAGCACCGCTCCACTCGAGTACTTCAAGGCGAGGCGGTCGCCGGGGCTGCAGCATCGGCGAATGGGGGTTCGCCGATGCATTGCACGCGGCCCGGGACGGTCGGCGATGTCGGCGTGGCCCCGACATCGCCGTCTTTAGCTGGGTAGGGGAGGCTCAGCCCTCCAACTTTTGGGAAGCGGGCGCCCTTCTGGCGCCCTTGCACGGGGAGGGTCTGGTTGTTGTTCGCAAGAGATCCCAGACCCTCCCCGGTAGTGCAGGGATGGCCACCGTGGGGTTTTAGCCGGTAAGAGTCCGGCATAACCCCGGAGCTTCCCCAGCTCCGGGGTATCCATGATGGATTTCCCCACGTAAAAAAAAAAAAAAAAAAAAAAAAAAAAAAAAAGGTTAGGTTTCCCCTCCCCGTCTGGGTGCGGGTCAGAATACACCCAGGGTATACCCTGCCTGTCGTAAGAGGCGACTAAAAGGGTGCATCGCGGAAGCTGAGGTAGCCTCAGTGATGCTCCGGGGCGATGCCGGCGGGATCTTCGGATCCTGGCAGGGCCTCCCTTGCCGGTAAGGCCCGGAGTTGAGGGGTGAGAAGGTGGAAGCGGTGCGGGGCGGGACTTATTGTTGACGACTTGGGCACGTTGGGGGAGGAACTTTATACAATTATTATGGATTTACGAAACAAGGGTAGGAAAACTTACGGTGCAGGAGGCCTCGGAACCTCCAGTACCGGCGCAGTTTCGGGTGGTCAAGCGGGCCCGGCTGCGTCGTCATCTGGCAACCGTGGGACGTCCGTGGTGGAGGGCCAGGCCACGGCGTCTAAGGCTACTGGTTCCTCTGGGGCTGGGGGGACTTTTGCGAGGCCGCTGGCCGGTCTCGTCAAGGACTTAGCGGCGGGCAGCGCTGGTCGCTGGTCGCTGGGGATGGACTCTGACGACGAGGAGGGGTTGTCCGACACCTCCTTCTCGTGTCAGTTAGAGCCTCCATCCGGTGTTGTAAGGAAAAGGGGCAGGCCCCCTACAACTGGGGAGTATGTTGGGCTGGCGGAGGCGAAGCGCGCCTATATGGAGCTTTGCCGGGAGGAGGAGGCGGTCCGGAGGGAGTTGGAGCGATCCGACCCCTCCCGGACCCCTCCGCCTCCTAGTAAGGCTGCTAAGCCTCTCCCGAATGAGCGGGAGGTGAGGGAGGAGATGAGACACAGGCCCACGCCTGACCTCGGTGCCCTAATTCTGGAGCACTCAAAGGAGGTGGAGCGTGTGGCCGGCTCATCAAAAAACCTGAGTGGCAGGTTTGTGCACCGCCTCAGAGAGAGTGCGCAGGCCCTCAGGATAGCTGGATTGGAGGCGATCCAGCGAACGGAGAGGGACGGGAGAGTTAAAGAGCTCGAGGAAGCCAACGATAGGCTCTCCTCCGAGCTCGATGGTCTTAAGAGGGAGGTGGCTAGGCTCAGGCGGCAGCTTGAGTCTGCCACACGGGAGGAATCTCGCATGGAGGTCGAGCCTCCCAGGGGGACATCTCCTCGTATCACGGGGGAGCGGGGAGGCAGGTCCTCCCCGAGTACGGGTCCAGCCGCTGGCGGCGTGGACGTGGAGGAGATTATCTCCCGGGTGGGAGATATGATGGAGGCGAGATTCGCCGCCCTCAGGGGGGAGTTAAACCTCACCCTGGGAGCGGCGGGTCCCGCCTCCGGATTGGTGTTGGGGGGTGGTTCGTTGGGGGAGGTTAGGGGGGACGGTGCGGGTACTCCCCGTGCCGCCCAGCCCGACCAACCACCGTCGGCCACCTCTCGCCCGGCGAAAGCCGGGAAAAAGGGACGGGCTAAGAGGGGGAAAGGGGGGGTTACCGAGGTCCCTCCCTCGGCTGAGTCCGCTGTGCGGGCCCAGTCCGGGGGTGGGGACTCCTGGGCGGAGGTGGTGGGTCGTAAGACTCCCACTTCTGCCCCGGTCCCGCCCTCGTCCTCCTCGAAAAAGAGGAAGAGTAAGGGGAAGAAGTCGGCCGCGAAGGCCGGCTCCGGCCCCGCGAAGAAAAATGTTGGTGTGCGTCTGGGCAGGCTACCCAGGTCGGAGGCGGTGTCTATCACCGTCCCGCCTGGGTGCAACCAGACGCTCACCAACGCAATGTTGGTGGCGAGAAATGCCTTTGCCCTGGACGAGCTGGGCATCGAGGCGGTGAGGCCCAAGCGGGCGAAAACTGGGGCTCTGATCTTAGAGATCGAGGGGGAGGGGAGGGCTGAAAAGGCCGACGAACTGGCATACCGCCTCACGGAGGTGCTGGAGCCGAAGGGCCTCAAGGTCGGCCGCCCGATGAAGCTCGTTGAGCTGAGGGTGGTCGGCCTTGAGGATTCGGTCCGCGCCATCGAAGTGAAGGCGGCTCTTTCGAGGGAGGGTGGGTGCCCAATGGACCCGATCGCGGTTGGCAACATCCAGCGATCGGGCCCATTGGGTACCGTGTGGGCGAGATGTCCACTCGCGGCGGCGAAGAAGATCTTCGCAAAGGGGGATAGGATACGGGTGGGGTGGGCAACAGCTCGGGTCGAGCTGCTCAAGCCCCGGCCGTTGCAGTGCTACCGCTGCCTCCAGCACGGACACGTGCGGGCGCGGTGCACTGCCGACGAGGACCGTAGCACTTTGTGCTATCGGTGTGGCGCTGCAGGCCACAAGGCGGCCGGGTGTCCGGCGGCGGCGCCCAATTGTCCGCTTTGCGCGGACTTGGGTCTG
Source organism: Xylocopa violacea (assembly GCA_963969225.1). Lineage (NCBI taxonomy): Eukaryota > Metazoa > Arthropoda > Insecta > Hymenoptera > Apidae > Xylocopa > Xylocopa violacea. The sequence continues at coordinate 1,779,129 of CAXAJV010001289.1, read as the reverse complement.
CCGTCCGGGCACCGCTTGGGCAGCTCGGCCTGTAAGCCGCCCGTCCGAAAGGGCGGGCGTGGGGAGCCCTCTAGGGCAGGCACTAAGGTGCCCAAGGGGCAGGCGGTTGCGCCTGATCGGGGTGGGGCTGCTTCTTCTCCGAAGGAGTAGCCCTTCCCCGATATGTCTCCCTTTTCCGGGAGACATCATCCCCCAGGGGCCGCGGCAACCGACCACCTGTTGCCGCGGTACGGGTAGTAGCGCACCCGGGGCCCGAGCTACGGTGGTGGAGGGCGGCCGTCTCGCCGAGAGTTTGAGCTCCGCTCCACTCGAGTACTTCCAGGCGAGGCGGTCGTCGAGGCTGCAGCATCGGCGAATGGGGGTTCGCCGATGCATTGCACGCGGCCCGGGATGGTCGGCGATGTCGGCGTGGCCCCGACATCGCCGTCTTTAGATGGGTAGGGGAGGCTCAGCCCTCCAACTTTTTGGGAAGCGGGCGCCCTTCTGGCGCCCTTGCACGGGGAGGGTCTGGTTGTTGTTCGCAAGAGATCCCAGACCCTCCCCGGTAGTGCAGGGATGGCCACCGTGGGGTTTTAGCCGGTAAGAGTCCGGCATAACCCCGGAGCTTCCCCAGCTCCGGGGTATCCATGATGGATTTCCCCACGTAAAAAAAAAAAAAAAAAAAAAAAAAAGGTTAGGTTTCCCCCCCCGTCTGGGTGCGGGTCAGAATACACCCAGGGTATACCCTGCCTGTCGTAAGAGGCGACTAAAAGGGTGCATCGCGGAAGCTGAGGTAGCCTCAGTGATGCTCCGGGGCGATGCCGGCGGGATCTTCGGATCCTGGCAGGGCCTCCCTTGCCGGTAAGGCCCGGAGTTGAGAGGTGAGAAGGTGGAAGCGGTGCGGGATGGGACTTCGGTTGACGACTTCGGCACGTTAGGGGAGGAGTTTTATATATAATTATGGAAACACGGCATAAGGGAAAGAAAACTTACGGTGCAGGAGGCCTCGGAACCTCCAGTACCGGCGCAGTTTCGGGTGGTCAAGCGGGCCCGGCTGCGTCGTCATCTGGCAACCGTGGGACGTCCGTGGTGGAGGGCCAGGCCACGGCGTTTGAGGCTACTGGTTCCTCTGGGGCTGGGGGGAATTTTGCGAGGCCGCTGGCCGGCCTCGTCAAGGATTTGGCGGCGGGCAGCGCTGGACGCTGGTCGCTGGGGATGGACTCAGACGACGAGGAGGGGTTCTCTGACGCGTCCTTCTCATGTCGTTTGGAGCCTCCCGTTGTGAGAAAAAGGGGCAGGCCCCCTACAACGGGAGAATACGTTGGGCTCGCAGAGGCGAAGCGCGCCTACATGGAGCTCTGCCGGGAGGAGGAGGCGGTCCGGAGAGAGTTGGAGCGATCCGACCCCTCCCGGACCCCTCCGCCTCCTAGCAAGAGCGCCAAGCCGCTTCCCAACGAGCGCGAGGTGAGGGAAGAGATGAGGAATCGGCCGACGCCCGACCTCGGTGCTCTGATTTTGGAGCACGCGAAGGAGGTCGAGCGTGTGGCCGGTTCCTCTAAGAACCTGAGCGGGAAGTTTGTGCACCGCCTCAGAGAAAGTGCGCAGGCACTTAGATTAGCTGGTCTGGAGGCGATCCAGCGGACAAGTCGGGATGGGAGGGTCCAGGAGTTGGAGGAGGCAAACCACAGGCTCTCCTCCGAACTGGAGGACCTCAAGCAGGAGGTGGGCAGGCTCAAGCGTCAGCTCGAGTCTGGCGCTCGGGAGGATTCCCGAATGGAGGTGGTGCCTCCCAGGGGGATATCTCCTCCTATCACGGGGGCGCGGGGAGGCAGGTCCTCCCCGAGTAAGGGTCCAGCCGCTGGCGGCTTGGACGCGGAGAGTATCATCTCCCGGGTGGGAGAGATGATGGAGGCGAGATTCGCCGCTCTCAGGGGTGAGTTGAACCTCACCCTGGGAGCGGCGGGTCCCGCCTCCGAATTGGTGTTGGGGGGTGGTTCGTTGGGGGAGGTTAGGGGGGACGGAGCGGGTACTCCCCGTTCCGCCCAGCCCGACCAACCGCCGTCGGCCATCCCTCGCCCGGCGAAAGCCGGGAAAAAGGGAAGGGGCAAGAGGGGGAATAGGGGGGTGACCGAGGTCCCTCCTCCGGCTGAGTCCGCTGTGCGGGTTCAGTCCGGGGGTGGCGACTCCTGGGCGGAGGTGGTGGGCCGCAAGGCTCCGACTTCTGCCCCGGTCCCACCCTCGTCCTCCTCGATGAAGAAGAAGAAGGCTAAGGGGAAGAAGTCTGCCGCTAAGGCCGACTCCGGCCCCGCGAAGAATAAAGTTGGTGTGCGTCTGGGTAGGCTTCCCAGGTCGGAGGCGGTGACCATCACCGTCCCGCCTGGGTGCTCCCAGACGCTCACCAACGCTATGTTGGTGGCGCGCAACGCGTTTGCGCTCGATGAGTTGGGCATCGAGGCCGTGAGGCCCAAGCGGGCCAAGACCGGGGCCCTCATACTTGAAGTTGAGGGCGAGGGGAGGGCCGAAAAAGCCGACCAACTGGCTTACCGCCTCACGGAGGTGTTGGAGCCGAGGGGCCTCAAGGTCGGCCGCCCAATGAAGCTCGTTGAGCTGAGGGTGGTCGGCCTTGAGGACTCCGTCCGGGCGATAGAGGTAAAGGCGGCTCTGTCGAGGGAGGGTGGGTGCCCAATGGACCCGATCGTGGTTGGAACCATCCAGCGATCCGGCCCATTGGGCACCGTGTGGGCGAGATGTCCACTCGCGGCGGCGAAAAAGATCTTCGCCAAGGGGGATAGGATACGGGTGGGGTGGGCAACAGCTCGGGTCGAGCTGCTCAAGCCCCGGCCGTTGCAGTGCTACCGCTGCCTCCAGCACGGTCACGTGCGGGCGCGGTGCACTGCCGACGAGGACCGTAGCACTCTGTGCTATCGGTGTGGCGCTGCAGGCCACAAGGCGGCCGGGTGTCCGGCGGCGGCGCCCAATTGTCCGCTTTGCGCGGACTTGGGTCTGCCGTCCGGGCACCGCTTGGGCAGCTCGGCCTGCAAGCCGCCCGTCCGCAAGGGCGGGCGTGGGGGGCCCTCGAGGGCCGGCACTTCGGTGCCCAAGGGGCAGGCGGTTGCGCCTGATCGGGGTGGGGCTGCTCCTTCTCCGAAGGAGTAGACCTGCCCCGATATGTCTCCCTTTCCCGGGAGACATCATCCCCCAGGGGCCGCGGCAACCGACCATCTGTTGCCGCGGTACGGGTAGTAGCGCACCCGGGGCCCGAGCTGTGATGGTGGAGGGCGGCCGTCTCGCCGAGTGTTTGAGCACCGCTCCACTCGAGTACTTCAAGGCGAGGCGGTCGCCGGGGCTGCAGCATCGGTGAATGGGGATTCGCCGATGCATTGCACGCGGCCCGGGATGGTCGGCGATGTCGGCGTGGCCCCGACATCGCCGTCTTTAGCTGGGTAGGGGAGGCTCAGCCCTCCAACTTTTGGGAAGCGGGCGCCCTTCTGGCGCCCTTGCACGGGGAGGGTCTGGTTGTTGTTCGCAAGAGATCCCAGACCCTCCCCGGTAGTGCAGGGATGGCCACCGTGGGGTTTTAGCCGGTAAGAGTCCGGCATAACCCCGGAGCTTCCCCAGCTCCGGGGTATCCATGAGGATTTCCCCACGTAAAAAAAAAAAAAAAAAAAAAAAAAAAAAAAAAAGGTTAGGTTTCCCCCCCCGTCTGGGTGCGGGTCAGAATACACCCAGGGTATACCCTGCCTGTCGTAAGAGGCGACTAAAAGGGTGCATCGCGGAAGCTGAGGTAGCCTCAGTGATGCTCCGGGGCGATGCCGGCGGGATCTTCGGATCCTGGCAGGGCCTCCCTTGCCGGTAAGGCCCGGAGTTGAGAGGTGAGAAGGTGGAAGCGGTGCGGGGCGGGACTTTCGTTGACGACTTCGGCACGTTAGGGGTGGTTTTTATTTTTCAACAATTATGGATACACGCTACAAAGGGAGGAAATCTTACGGTGCAGGAGGCCTCGGAACCTCCAGTACCGGCGCAGTTTCGGGTGGTCAAGCGGGCCCGGCTGCGTCGTCATCCGGCAACCGTGGGACGTCCGTGGTGGAGGGCCAGGCCACGGCGTTTGAGGCTACTGGTTCCTCTGGGGCTGGGGGGAATTTTGCGAGGCCGCTGGCCGGCCTCGTCAAGGATTTGGCGGCGGGCAGCGCTGGACGCTGGTCGCTGGGGATGGACTCAGACGACGAGGAGGGATTCTCTGACGCGTCCTTCTCATGTCGTTTAGAGCCTCCCGTTGTGAGAAAAAGGGGCAGGCCCCCTACAACGGGAGAATACGTTGGGCTCGCAGAGGCGAAGCGCGCCTACATGGAGCTCTGCCGGGAGGAGGAGGCGGTCCGGAGAGAGTTGGAGCGATCCGACCCCTCCCGGACCCCTCCGCCTCCTAGCAAGAGCGCCAAGCCGCTTCCCAACGAGCGCGAGGTGAGGGAAGAGATGAGGAATCGGCCGACGCCCGACCTCGGTGCTCTGATTTTGGAGCACGCGAAGGAGGTCGAGCGTGTGGCCGGTTCCTCTAAGAACCTGAGCGGGAAGTTTGTGCACCGCCTCAGAGAAAGTGCGCAGGCACTTAGATTAGCTGGTCTGGAGGCGATCCAGCGGACAAGTCGGGATGGGAGGGTCCAGGAGTTGGAGGAGGCAAACCACAGGCTCTCCTCCGAACTGGAGGACCTCAAGCAGGAGGTGGGCAGGCTCAAGCGTCAGCTCGAGTCTGGCGCTCGGGAGGATTCCCGAATGGAGGTGGTGCCTCCCAGGGGGATATCTCCTCCTATCACGGGGGCGCGGGGAGGCAGGTCCTCCCCGAGTAAGGGTCCAGCCGCTGGCGGCTTGGACGTGGAGAGTATCATCTCCCGGGTGGGAGAGATGATGGAGGCGAGATTCGCCGCTCTCAGGGGTGAGTTGAACCTCACCCTGGGAGCGGCGGGTCCCGCCTCCGAATTGGTGTTGGGGGGTGGTTCGTTGGGGGAGGTTAGGGGGGACGGAGCGGGTACTCCCCGTTCCGCCCAGCCCGACCAACCACCGTCGGCCATCCCTCGCCCGGCGAAAGCCGGGAAAAAGGGAAGGGGCAAGAGGGGGAATAGGGGGGTGACCGAGGTCCCTCCTCCGGCTGAGTCCGCTGTGCGGGTTCAGTCCGGGGGTGGAGACTCCTGGGCGGAGGTGGTGGGCCGCAAGGCTCCGACTTCTGCCCCGGTCCCACCCTCGTCCTCCTCGATGAAGAAGAAGAAGGCTAAGGGGAAGAAGTCGGCCGCTAAGGCCGACTCCGTCCCCGCGAAGAAGAAAGTTGGTGTGCGTCTGGGTAGGCTGCCCAGGTCGGAGGCGGTAACTATTACCGTCCCGCCTGGGTGCTCCCAGACGCTCACCAACGCTATGTTGGTGGCGCGTAACGCCTTCGCTCTGGATGAGCTAGGCATCGAGGCGGTGAGGCCCAAGCGGGCCAAGACCGGTGCCCTCATTCTTGAAGTGGACGGCGAGGGGAGGGCGGAAAAGGCGGACAATCTCGCCATTCGCCTTACAGAGGTGTTGGAGCCCAGGGGCCTCAAGGTCGGCCGCCCAATGAAGCTCGTAGAGCTGAGGGTGGTCGGCCTTGAGGACTCCGTCCGGGCGATAGAGGTAAAGGCGGCCTTATCGAGGGAGGGTGGGTGCCCAATGGACCCGATCGTGGTTGGAACCATCCAGCGATCCGGCCCATTGGGCACTGTGTGGGCGAGATGTCCACTCGCGGCGGCGAAGAAGATCTTCGCAAAGGGGGATAGAATACGGGTGGGGTGGGGTATAGCTCGGGTCGAGCTGCTCAAGCCCCGGCCGTTGCAGTGCTACCGCTGCCTCCAGCACGGTCACGTGCGGGCGCGGTGCACTGCCGACGAGGACCGTAGCACTTTGTGCTATCGGTGTGGCGCTGCAGGCCACAAGGCGGCCGGGTGTCCGGCGGCGGCGCCCAACTGTCCGCTCTGCGCGGACTTGGGTCTGCCGTCCGGGCATCGCTTGGGCAGCTCGGCCTGTAAGCCGCCCGTCCGAAAGGGCGGGCGTGGGGAGCCCTCTAGGGCTGGCACTAAGGTGCCCAAGGGGCAGGCGGTCGCGCCTGATCGGGGTGGGGCTGCTCCTTCTCCGAAGGAGTAGACCTGCCCCGATATGTCTCCCTTTCCCGGGAGACATCATCCCCCAGGGGCCGCGGCAACCGACCATCTGTTGCCGCGGTACGGGTAGTAGCGCACCCGGGGCCCGAGCTACGGTGGAGGAGGGCGGCCGTCTCGCCGAGTGTTTGAGCACCGCTCCACTCGAGTACTTCAAGGCGAGGCGGTCGCCGGGGCTGCAGCATCGGCGAATGGGGGTTCGCCGATGCATTGCACGCGGCCCGGGATGGTCGGCGATGTCGGCGTGGCCCCGACATCGCCGTCTTTAGCTGGGTAGGGGAGGCTCAGCCCTCCAACTTTTGGGAAGCGGGCGCCCTTCTGGCGCCCTTGCACGGGGAGGGTCTGGTTGTTGTTCGCAAGAGATCCCAGACCCTCCCCCGTAGTGCAGGGATGGCCACCGTGGGGTTTTAGCCGGTAAGAGTCCGGCATAACCCCGGAGCTTCCCCAGCTCCGGGGTATCCATGATGGATTTCCCCACGTAAAAAAAAAAAAAAAAAAAAAAAAAAAAAAGGTTAGGTTTCCCCGTCTGGGTGCGGGTCAGAATACACCCAGGGTATACCCTGCCTGTCGTAAGAGGCGACTAAAAGGGTGCATCGCGGAAGCTGAGGTAGCCTCAGTGATGCTCCGGGGCGATGCCGGCGGGATCTTCGGATCCTGGCAGGGCCTCCCTTGCCGGTAAGGCCCGGAGTTGAGAGGTGAGAAGGTGGAAGCGGTGCGGGGCGGGACTTTTGTTGACGACTCGGGCACGTTGGGGGAGGAATTTTATAATTATGGAATTGCGAACCAAGGATAGGAAAACTTACGGTGCAGGAGGCCTCGGAACCTCCAGTACCGGCGCAGTCTCGGGTGGTCAAGCGGGCCCGGCTGCGTCGTCATCCGGCAACCGTGGGACGTCCGTGGTGGAGGGCCAGGCCACGGCGTCTAGAGCGACTGGTTCCTCTGGGGCTGGGGGGATTTCTGCGAGGCCGCTGGCCGGCCTCGTTAAAGATTTAGCGGCGGGCAGCGCTGGACGCTGGTCGCTGGGAATGGACTCAGACGACGAGGAGGGGTTCTCTGACGCCTCCTTCTCGTGTCGTTTGGAGCCTCCCGTTGTGAGAAAAAGGGGCAGGCCCCCTACAACGGGAGAGTACGTTGGGCTAGCAGAGGCAAAGCGCGCCTACATGGAGCTCTGCCGGGAGGAGGAGGCGGTCCGGAGAGAGTTGGAGCGATCCGACCCCTCCCGGACCCCTCCGCCTCCTAGCAAGAGCGCCAAGCCGCTTCCCAACGAGCGCGAGGTGCGGGAGGAAATGAGGAGTCGGCCAACGCCCGACCTCGGTGCTCTAATCTTGGAGCACGCAAAGGAGGTCGAGCGTGTGGCCGGATCCTCCAAAAATCTTAGTGGGAAATTTGTGCACCGCCTCAGAGAGAGTGCACAGGCGCTTAGATTAGCTGGGCTTGAGGCGATCCAGCGAACGCATCGGGATAGTAGGGTCCAGGAGTTGGAGGAGGCCAATGATAGGCTCTCCTCCGAACTTGACGACCTAAAGCTGGAAGTGGGCAGGCTCAAGAAGCAACTTGAGTCTTCCAGTCGGGAGGCATCCCGAATGGAGGTGGAGCCTCCGAGAGTAATATCTCCACCGATTACGGGGGCACGGGGAGGCAGGTCCTCCCCGAGTACGGGTCCAGCCGCTGGCGGCGTGGACGTGGAGGAGATTATCTCCCGAGTGGGAGAGATGATGGAGGCGAGATTCGCCGCTCTCAGGGGTGAGTTAAACCTCACCCTGGGAGCGGCGGGTCCCGCCTCCGGTTTGGTGTTGGGGGGTGGTTCGTTGGGGGAGGTTAGGGGGGACGGCGCGGGTACTCCCCGTGCTGCCCAGCCCGACCAACCACCGTCGGCCACCCCTCGCCCGGCGAAAGCCGGGAAAAAGGGAAGGGGTAAGAGGGGGAATAGGGGGGTGACCAATGTCCCTCCCTCGGCTGGGTCTGCTGTGCAGGCTCAGTCCGGGGGTGGGGACTCCTGGGCGGAGGTGGTGGGCCGCAAGGTTCCCACTTCTGCCCCGGTCCCTCCCTCTTCATCCTCGAAAAAGAGGAAGAGTAAGGGGAAGAAGTCGGCCGCGAAGGCCGGCTCCGGCCCCGCGAAGAAAAATGTTGGTGTGCGTCTGGGCAGGCTACCCAAGTCGGAGGCGGTGTCTATCACCGTCCCGCCTGGGTGTAACCAGACGCTCACCAACGCAATGTTGGTGGCGAGAAATGCCTTTGCCCTGGACGAGCTGGGCATCGAGGCGGTGAGGCCAAAGCGGGCGAAAACTGGGGCTCTGATCTTAGAGATCGAGGGGGAGGGGAGGGCTGAAAAGGCTGACCAGCTGGCCTACCGCCTTACAGAGGTGCTGGAGCCTAGGGGCCTCAAGGTCGGCCGCCCAATGAAGCTCGTAGAGCTGAGGGTGGTCGGCCTTGAGGACTCCGTCCGGGCGATAGAGGTAAAGGCGGCCTTATCGAGGGAGGGTGGGTGCCCAATGGACCCGATCGCGGTTGGCAACATCCAGCGATCGGGCCCATTGGGCACCGTGTGGGCGAGATGTCCACTCGCGGCCGCGAAGAAAATCTTCGCCAAAGGGGACCGTATACGGGTGGGGTGGGGTATAGCTCGGGTCGAGCTGCTCAAGCCCCGGCCGTTGCAGTGCTACCGCTGCCTCCAGCACGGTCACGTGCGGGCGCGGTGCACTGCCGACGAGGACCGTAGCACTTTGTGCTATCGGTGTGGCGCTGCAGGCCACAAGGCGGCCGGGTGTCCGGCGGCGGCGCCCAACTGTCCGCTTTGCGCGGACTTGGGTCTGCCGTCCGGGCACCGCTTGGGCAGCTCGGACTGTAAGCCGCCCGTCCGCAAGGGCGGGCGTGGGGGGCCCTCGAGGGCCGGCACTACGGTGCCCAAGGGGCAGGCGGATGCGCCTGATCGGGGTGGGGCTGCTCCTTCACCGAAGGAGTAAACTCACCCCGATATGTCTCCCTTTCCCGGGAGACATCATCCCCCAGGGGCCGCGGCAACCGACCACCTGTTGCCGCGGTACGGGTAGTAGCGCACCCGGGGCCCGAGCTGTGGTGGTGGAGGGCGGCCGTCTCGCCGAGTGTTTGAGCACCGCTCCACTCGAGTACTTCCAGGCGAGGCGGTCGCCGGGGCTGCAGCATCGGCGAATGGGGGTTCGCCGATGCATTGCACGCGGCCCGTGATGGTCGGCGATGTCGGCGTGGCCCCGACATCGCCGTCTTTAGCTGGGTAGGGGAGGCTCAGCCCTCCAACTTTTGGGAAGCGGGCGCCCTTCTGGCGCCCTTGCACGGGGAGGGTCTGGTTGTTGTTCGCAAGAGATCCCAGACTCTCCCCGGTAGTGCAGGGATGGCCACCGTGGGGTTTTAGCCGGTAAGAGTCCGGCATAACCCCGGAGCTTCCCCAGCTCCGGGGTATCCATGATGGATTTCCCCACGTAAAAAAAAAAAAAAAAAAAAAAAAGGTTAGGTTAGGTTGTCGGGGTCCCCCGTCTGGGTGCGGGTCAGAATACACCCAGGGTATACCCTGCCTGTCGTAAGAGGCGACTAAAAGGGTGCATCGCGGAAGCTGAGGTAGCCTCAGTGATGCTCCGGGGCGATGCCGGCGGGATCTTCGGATCCTGGCAGGGCCTCCCTTGCCGGTAAGGCCCGGAGTTGAGAGGTGAGAAGGTGGAAGCGGTGCGGGATGGGATACTCGTTGACGACTCGGGCACGTTGGGGGAGGAATATAAATAAAAACTATGGCATCACGACATAAAGGAGGGAAAACTTACGGTGCAGGAGGCCTCGGAACCTCCAGTACCGGCGCAGTTTCGGGTGGTCAAGCGGGCCCGGCTGCGTCGTCATCTGGCAACCGTGGGACGTCCGTGGTGGAGGGCCAGGCCACGGCGTCTAGAGCTACTGGCTCCTCTGGGGAGGGGGGGACTTCTACTAGGCCGCTGGTCGGCCACGTGAAGGATCTCGCGGCGGGCAGCGCTGGTCGCTGGTCGCTCGGGATGGACTCCGACGACGAGGAGGGGTACTCCGATGCCTCTTTCTCTTGTCGGTTGGAGCCTCCCGTTGTAAGAAAAAGGGGCAGGCCCCCTACAACGGGAGAGTACGTGGGACTAGCTGAGGCGAAACGCGCCTACATGGAGCTCTGCCGGGAGGAGGAGGCGGTCCGGAGGGAGTTGGAGAGATCCGACCCCTCCCGGACCCCTCCGCCTCCTAGCAAGAGCGCAAAGCCTCTTCCAAACGAGCGCGAGGTGAGGGATCAAATGAGGCACCGGCCAACGCCCGACCTGGGTGCTCTAATTTTGGAGCATTCCAAGGAGGTTGAGCGCGTGGCCGGCTCCTCAAAAAATTTAAGTGGCAGATTCGTGCACCGCCTCAGGGAGAGTGCGCAGGCTCTCCGACTGGCTGGACTTGAGGCGATCCAGCGAACAGAGAGAGACGGGAGGGTGCAAGAGCTGGAGGAAGCCAATGATAGGCTCTCCTCCCAGCTCGAAGATTTAAGGAGGGAGGTGGGCAGGCTCAAACGCCAGCTAGAGTCTGCCACTCGAGAAGAACCCCGAATGGAGGCTGAGCCTCTCAGGGGGATATCACCTCCTATCACGGGGGCACGGGGAGGCAGGTCCTCCCCGGGTACGGGTCCAGCCGCTGGCGGTGTGGACGTGGAGGAGATTATCTCCCGTGTGGGAGATATGATGGAGGCGAGATTCGCCGCTCTCAGGGGTGAGTTGAACCTCACCCTGGGAGCGGCGGGTCACGCCTCCGGTATGGTGTTGGGGGGTGATTCGTTGGGGGAGGTTAGGGGGGACGGCGCGGGTACTCCCCGTGCTGCCCAGCCCGACCAACCACCGTCGGCCACCCCTCGCCCGGCGAAAGCCGGGAAAAAGGGACGGGGTAAGAGGGGGAATAGGGGGGTGTCCAATGTTCCTCCCTCGGCTGGGTCTGCTGTGCAGACTCAGTCCGGGGGTGGGGACTCCTGGGCGGAGGTGGTGGGCCGCAAGGCTCCCACTTCTGCCCCGGTCCCTCCCTCGTCCTCCTCGAAGGAGAACAAGGGGAAGAAGAAGAAGGGGAAGAAGTCGGCCGGGAAGGCCGACTCCGGCCCCGCGAAGAATAAAGTTGGTGTACGTCTGGGTAGGCTTCCCAGGTCGGAGGCGGTGACCATCACCGTCCCGCCTGGGTGCTCCCAGACGCTCACCAACGCTATGTTGGTGGCGCGTAACGCCTTTGCTCTTGATGAGCTAGGCATCGAGGCCGTGAGGCCCAAGAGGGCAAAGACCGGTGCCCTCATCTTAGAGGTTGAGGGGGAGGGGAGGGCGGAAAAGGCCGACCAACTGGCCTACCGCCTCACCGAGGTGTTGGAACCGAGGGGCCTCAAGGTCGGCCGCCCGATGAAGCTCGTTGAGCTGAGGGTGGTCGGCCTTGAGGACTCGGTCCGCGCCATAGAGGTGAAGGCGGCCTTGTCAAGGGAGGGTGGGTGCCCCATGGACCGGATCGTCGTTGGAACCATCCAGCGATCCGGCCCATTGGGCACCGTGTGGGCGCGATGCCCACTTGCGGGCGCGAAGAAACTCTTCGCCAAAGGGGATAGAATACGGGTGGGGTGGGCAACAGCTCGGGTCGAGCTGCTCAAGCCCCGGCCGTTGCAGTGCTACCGCTGCCTCCAGCACGGTCACGTGCGGGCGCGGTGCACTGCCGACGAGGACCGTAGCACTTTGTGCTATCGGTGTGGCGCTGCAGGCCACAAGGCGGCCGGGTGTCCGGCGGCGGCTCCCAATTGTCCGCTCTGCGCGGACTTGGGTCTGCCGTCCGGGCACCGCTTGGGCAGCTCGGCCTGTAAGCCGCCCGTCCGAAAGGGCGGGCGTGGGGGGCCCTCGAGGGCCGGCACTTCGGTGCCCAAGGGGCAGGCGGTTGCGCCTGATCGGGGTGGGGCTGCTCCTTCTCCGAAGGAGTAGACCCGCCCCGATATGTCTCCCTTTCCCGGGAGACATCATCCCCCAGGGGCCGCGGCAACCGACCATCTGTTGCCGCGGTACGGGTAGTAGCGCACCCGGGGCCCGAGCTACGGTGGAGGAGGGTGGCCGTCTCGCCGAGTGTTTGAGCACCGCTCCACTCGAGTACTTCAAGGCGAGGCGGTCGCCGGGGCTGCAGCATCGGCGAATGGGGGTTCGCCGATGCATTGCACGCGGCCCGGGACGGTCGGCGATGTCGGCGTGGCCCCGACATCGCCGTCTTTAGCTGGGTAGGGGAGGCTCAGCCCTCCAACTTTTGGGAAGCGGGCGCCCTTCTGGCGCCCTTGCACGGGGAGGGTCTGGTTGTTGTTCGCAAGAGATCCCAGACCCTCCCCGGTAGTGCAGGGATGGCCACCGTGGGGTTTTAGCCGGTAAGAGTCCGGCATAACCCCGGAGCTTCCCCAGCTCCGGGGTATCCATGATGGATTTCCCCACGTAAAAAAAAAAAAAAAAAAAAAAAGGTTAGGTTGTCGGGGTGGAAGCGGTGCGGGGCGGGACTTATTGTTGACGACCTGGGCACGTTAGGGGTGGTGTATATTGTAATAATCATGGATACTCGGCAAAAAGGAAGGAAAACTTACGGTGCAGGAGGCCTCGGAACCTCCAGTACCGGCGCAGTTTCGGGTGGTCAAGCGGGCCCGGCTGCGTCGTCATCCGGCAACCGTGGGACGTCCGTGGTGGAGGGCCAGGCCACGGCGTCTAAGGCTACTGGTTCCTCTGGGGCTGGGGGGACTTCTGCGAGGCCGCTGGCCGGTCTCGTGAGAGATTTAGCGGCGGGCAGCGCTGGTCGCTGGTCGCTGGGGATGGACTCTGACGACGAGGAGGGGCTGTCAGACACCTCTTTCTCGTGTCAGTTGGAGCAACCATCCGGCGTAGTACGGAAGAGGGGCAGGCCCCCAACAACCGGGGAGTATGTCGGGCTGGCGGAGGCTAAGCGAGCCTACATGGAGCTTTGCCGGGAGGAGGAGGCGGTCCGGAGGGAGTTGGAGCGATCCGACCCCTCCCGGACCCCTCCGCCTCCTAGTAAGGCTGCTAAGCCTCTCCCGAACGAGCGGGAGGTGAGGGAGGAGATGAGACACCGGCCCACGCCTGACCTCGGTGCTCTAATTCTGGAGCACTCAAAGGAGGTAGAGCGTGTGGCCGGCTCATCAAAAAACCTGAGTGGCAGGTTTGTGCACCGCCTCAGAGAGAGTGCGCAGGCCCTCAGGATAGCTGGATTGGAGGCGATCCAGCGAACGGAGAGGGACGGGAGAGTTAAAGAGCTCGAGGAAGCCAACGATAGGCTCTCCTCCGAGCTCGATGGTCTTAAGAGGGAGGTGGCTAGGCTCAGGCGGCAGCTTGAGTCTACCACACGGGAGGAATACCGCATGGAGGTGGAGCCTCACAGGGGGACATCTCCTCCTATTACGGGGGCACGGGGAGGCAGGTCCTCCCCGAGTACGGGTCCAGCCGCTGGCGGCATGGACGTGGAGAATATCATCTCCCGGGTGGGAGATATGATGGAGGCGAGATTCGCCGCTCTCAGAGGTGAGTTGAACCTCACCCTGGGAGCGGCGGGTCCCGCCTCCGGATTGGTGTTGGGGGGTGGTTCGTTGGGGGAGGTTAGGGGGGACGGCGCGGGTACACCCCGTGCTGCCCAGCCCGACCAACCACCGTCGGCCACCTCTCGCCCGGCGAAAGCCGGGAAAAAGGGACGGGCTAAGAGGGGGAAGGGGGTGGTGACTGCTATCCCTCCCTCGGCTGGGTCTGCTGAGCGGGCTCAGTCCGGGGGCGGGGGCTCCTGGGCGGAGGTGGTGGGTCGTAAGACTCCCACTTCTGCCCCGGTCCCACCCTCTTCCTTCTCGAAGAAGAAGAAGGGTAAGGGGAAGAAGTCGGCCGCGAAGGCCGGCTCCGGCCCCGATAAGAAGAAGGGGGGTGTGCGTCTGGGTAGGCTTCCCAGGTCGGAGGCGGTGACCATCACCGTCCCGCCTGGGTGCTCCCAGACGCTCACCAACGCAATGTTGGTGGCGCGGAACGCATTCGCCCTCGATGAGCTTGGCATCGAGGCGGTGAGGCCCAAGAGGGCCAAGACCGGAGCCCTCATCTTAGAGGTGGAGGGCGAGGGGAGGGCGGAAAAGGCCGACCAACTGGCCTATCGCCTCACCGAGGTGTTGGAACCGAGGGGCCTCAAGGTCGGCCGCCCGATGAAGCTCGTTGAGCTGAGGGTGGTCGGCCTTGAGGACTCGGTCCGCGCCATCGAGGTGAAGGCGGCCTTGTCGAGGGAGGGTGGGTGCCCAATGGACCCGATCGCGGTTGGCAACATCCAGCGATCGGGCCCATTGGGCACCGTGTGGGCGCGATGTCCACTCGCGGCGGCGAAGAAAATCTTCGCCAAAGGGGATAGAATACGGGTGGGGTGGGGTATAGCTCGGGTCGAGCTGCTCAAGCCCCGGCCGTTGCAGTGCTACCGCTGCCTCCAGCACGGTCACGTGCGGGCGCGGTGCACTGCCGACGAGGACCGTAGCACTTTGTGCTATCGGTGTGGCGCTGCAGGCCACAAGGCGGCCGGGTGTCCGGCGGCGGCGCCCAACTGTCCGCTTTGCGCGGACTTGGGTCTGCCGTCCGGGCACCGCTTGGGCAGCTCGGCCTGTAAGCCGCCCGTCCGAAAGGGCGGGCGTGGGGGGCCCTCGAGGGCCGGCACTTCTGTGCCCAAGGGGCAGGCGGTTGCGCCTGATCGGGGTGGGGCTGCTCCTTCTCCGAAGGAGTAGACTCACCCCGATATGTCTCCCTTTCCCGGGAGACATCATCCCCCAGGGGCCGCGGCAACCGACCATCTGTTGCCGCGGTACGGGTAGTAGCGCACCCGGGGCCCGAGCTACGGTGGAGGAGGGCGGCCGTCTCGCCGAGTGTTTGAGCACCGCTCCACTCGAGTACTTCAAGGCGAGGCGGTCGTCGGGGCTGCAGCATCGGCGAATGGGGGTTCGCCGATGCATTGCACGCGGCCCGGGACGGTCGGCGATGTCGGCGTGGCCCCGACATCGCCGTCTTTAGCTGGGTAGGGGAGGCTCAGCCCTCCAACTTTTGGGAAGCGGGCGCCCTTCTGGCGCCCTTGCACGGGGAGGGTCTGGTTGTTGTTCGCAAGAGATCCCAGACCCTCCCCGGTAGTGCAGGGATGGCCACCGTGGGGTTTTAGCCGGTAAGAGTCCGGCATAACCCCGGAGCTTCCCCAGCTCCGGGGTATCCATGATGGATTTCCCCACGTAAAAAAAAAAAAAAAAAAAAAAAGGTTAGGTTGTCGGGGGTTTCGCTGATACCAAGTAGCCTCAGTGATGCTCCGAGGCAATGCCGGTGGGATCTTCGGATCCTGGCGGGGCCTCCCTTGCCGGTAAGGCTCGGAGCGGAGGGGTGAAAACGGTGGATGCGGGCCTCCATCCCAGGGGTCACGGCCAGTTCTGGTCGTGATACGGGGAGTTGCGTCCCCGGGATCCCATAGCTCGGCAGGGGTGGTGTGACCCCTGTCGTAATACCGTAAACCGGTGGTCATGTTTCGCCGGAGCGGGGGGCTTGCCTTCATTGGCCGGCCCGCGAGGGGATAAACCTCTATAAAAAGTCCCTAGCCTCAAGCTGCGGTACGCGGCGAGGGGGCACGTCCAGTCCTCGCGGCTGGGCGTGGCCGGTGGGTGCACCGGTCTCTAGCGACCAACCCCGGGGATACTGGCGCCCCCCGGGTGTATCTGCCTTCCCCTGGCATGGCGGCTCTGCCAGGGGTGACCTCCTTTCCGACCTACTCGTGGGAACAGTATGGAGAATTGTTCATTGTTTAAAAAACCGGGGATTGGGGGGGTCTGTGAAGAAGACAAGGCGGGGACCAGTGGGGTCCAAAAGGTCGGCGGTCCGAGACCTAACATCGTCTCGGACAAGGTACTCACTGCCACACAGGGGCAGGTGGTGTTGGAGAAGCTCCAGTTGAGGGGCCGATTACTGGAGAAAGGCGCCCAGGAGGAGTCAGGTGACGCCTCCTATGACTCGGACACGTCCGTGGGGTCAGTCAGATCCAATTTCTCTGTCCTCAGAGAAAGGGCGTGTCCGAAGTCGAAGAAGAGGGGACGACCCCCAACTACTGGGGAGTACGTAGGGCTCGCTGAGGCTAAGAGGGCATACGTTGAAGCTCAGCGAGAACTAGAGCTCATTGATCTCGAGGAGGAGATTCGGTCCGGCTCAGGGACTATTCCACCACCCGGCAAATCGGGTAATCCTGTGCCGGACATGGAGGTCTTCGTTCAGGAGGCCAAGATGAAGCCACTGGCGGACTTGGGAGCGTGGGCCCTAGAAGTGGCTGACAAGATAGAGTTGGCTGCTGCCAAGTCCAAAAATTTAAAGGGGACTATCCAACGGGATATCCGTGTGGGTGCCCGCACAGTCCGAGCGGTTACTCTGGAGCTGGCGCAAAGAGTACAGCGCCCAGCCGAGCCAGCGGCTGAGCAAGAAGTTGCTGCTCTGAAGGCGCAACTGGAGGCCCTGCAGGAGCAAAACAAACGCCTGCAGGAGAGAATAGCAGCGTTGGAGAGGCGATCTCCAAGTCCGCCAATTACTAGGATGGCGGACTTGGAGATCGCGAGCCGCGCGAGGCCAGCACCTGCCTCGCCACTGATGGTTTCGGGGGGTGTTTGCCCCGAAACGGGTGTCCCGGCACCCAAGGAGGAGACGGGGTCCGCAATAGTTCAACAGATTGCGGATCTCGTGAATAAAAGATTAGAGGAGTTCCGAAAGGAACTCCTCCCAGTCAAGAGCAAGGTGGAAGCCTCCCCAGATGGACCTTCATCGAAGACCACTGGGGATAAGAAGAAGAAAAAGAAGAAGGGGAAGGGCACAACTCCCGTCCAACCCCAACCCACTCAGAAAAAGGCGACCCCATCCGGGGCAGCCAGAAGACTGGAGGCGGCGCGACAAGAAGCGCAAAAGAAGAAAGCGGTGGCGCCAATTACATCCAACGGTGCCACCGCCACCGAGGGAACATGGGCCCAGGTGGTGGGCAGGAAGGCTCAACGGGTGGCCAAAAAGGCCCAATCGGCTCCTGCTCCACCACCAAAAGCCCAGAAGAAGGTGGAGAGGCCCAAGTTGGGCCGACTGCCGCGCACGGCGGCGGTAGTTCTGACCCTCCAGCCTGGCAGCAAGTCCACCTATAGGGACGTGATGACTGCTGCCAGGCAGAGGGTGAAGTTGTCGGACGTCGGGGTGGAATGTGTCCGCCCCAAGAAAGCTAGGACTGGCGGCCTCATGTTGGAGGTCGCCGGCCAAGACAAGGAAGCCAAGGCAACTGCCTTGGCTGATAAGCTGCGAGAGGCGCTGGCTGATGAAGCAGTTACCGTCACCAGGCCGGTTAAGAAGGCCGACCTTCGAGTCATTGGCCTCGACGATTCGGCCACCACGGCCGAGGTGGCCGAAGCCATAGCTGACACCGCAGGGTGTCAGCTTCAGGAAGTGAGGACTGGCGAAATCCGGTCCTCACGGGCGGGGCTCGGCACCCTGTGGGTGCAGTGCCCCTTGGCAGTGGCCAAGAAGTTGGTCGCGGCCGGACGCATCAGGGTGGGGTGGGTCCACGCCAGGGTAGAGGCGTTGAAGCCCCGCCCGGAGCAGTGTTACCGCTGCTGGCAGCTTGGACATGTCCAGCAGCGGTGCACTGCGGTGGTTGACCGGTCGCGCCTGTGTTACAGGTGCGGCGAAACCGGTCACCAGGCGGGCCAATGCACGGCGGCCGCCCCGGTTTGCACTTTGTGCAAGGAGGCCGGGCGGCCCGCCGACCATCGCATGGGGAGCAAAACTTGCTCCCCACCGAAGGCCCGACCAGCCAAGAAGGGAGGAGACAAGAAGAGGAAGAACCAGCTCTCCAGTGTCCATCAAGGGGGTGGTGCGGCTGCACCATCCTCCAACGCGGGATGTTCCGGCGGGGGTGGTGCACCGGCATCACCCTCCACCGTGGGAGGTTCCAGCGGGGGTGGTGCATCCGCATCACCCTCCACCGTGGGAGCAGGAGTGATGGACACTGGAGAGGAGGCGGAGCGGGCAGCTAAACCCGCTCCAAAGGATGATTCTGGCCGGGGGGAGGCCATGGACACGGCATAACGTTCACGCCTCCCCGCGGCCAGGTCATCCAGACCAATCTCAACCACGCCGTCGCCGCCCAAGACTTGATGTCTCACAGTCTCTGCGGCGGCGTGGTTGAGTTGGTCGTAGCCGCGGAGCCGTACCGAGTTCTCCAACGCCCGTCCTGGGTTGGAGACTTGGACGACTCCGTGGTGATCGCCCAGTCGGTTCCGTCACGGATCCGGCCAATAGCGCCTGTCATGCGCGGCCATGGATTCGTGGCGGTCGACTGGGCGGGTTGTGTGGTGGTGGGCGTCTACGCGCCCCCGAGTTGGTCCCTCGGTCGCTTCGACCTCCTACTGGACGAGCTGCAGAACGTTGTTTCATCGCACGCAGCTCGTCCAGTACTCGTCCTCGGGGACTTCAATGCTCACGCATCCGCGTGGCACTCCCCGAGGACGGACCAGAGGGGCCACTCGGTGCTGGACTGGGCGGCTGGCCTGGGTCTCCGGTTGTTGAACCGGGGCTCGGCCAGCACGTGCGTGCGGTACCAGGGCGAAAGCATCGTGGACTTGTCTTTCGCCAATGCCCTGGCCGCGCGCCGTGTGTCGGGGTGGAGGGTCGACGACGTGGAGACACTGTCGGACCACGTCTACATCCGCATGGATGTCTCCACGCCTCCCCCGACCCGCCCAGCAGCCCACCACCCACGAAGGTGGGCCCTGAAGGGCATCGATGAGGACGCACTGATGGCGGCCGTTCTCGCAGTGGCCTGGCCGGAAGTTCCGGCTGGGCCAGTGGAGGTCTCGGAGGAGGCGGATTGGTTCGCGGACGCCATGTCGGCAGTTTGCGACGTGGCGATGCCACGAGTCCGCGCCAATCCGCCCCGCCGCCCGGTGTACTGGTGGAGCGCTGGAATTCAGCGTCTCCGCGAGGAGTGCGGAGTCGCTCGCCGCCAGTACACCCGGGCGAGGCGTCGGCGTAACTCCGACGCGGCGAGAACGGCACAGCTGTACGCCGACTATCGTGACCTCACGAAGCGGCTGCAGCTGGCCATCAGGAGCGCCAAGGCTCAGGCCTGGGACGGACTCCTCGACTCACTCCGTGAGGACCCATGGGGGCGCCCATACCGTCTTGTGATGGACAAGCTTCGTCCATGGGCGCCTCCCCTCACGGAGACGATGGACCCCCCACTCCTGGAGCGGGTGGTCGGCACTCTATTCCCAGACGGGGAGGTGTCGGCCCCCGCTCCACCACCGGACCGTGTCTTATGGTCCCAGGAGTGGGAGGTGTCCGAAGAGGAGTTGGCCGGGGCTGTCAAACGCATGGGGGCACGCAACACCGCCCCCGGCCCTGACGGCATCCCCGGCCGCGCCTGGGTCTTGGCGCTCAGCGTCCTCGGGCCCCGTCTGCGCAGGCTCTTCACAGCCTGTTTGCAGACGGGGACCCTTCCACCACGGTGGAAGACCGGGCGGATGGTCCTCCTTCGCAAGGACAACAGGCCCGCAGAGTCGCCTTCCGCCTACAGGCCCATCGTGTTGCTGGACGAGGTGGGGAAGCTGTTTGAACGTGTTGTTCACAAGCGCCTCGTCCAGCACCTGTCCCGTGATGGACCCGACCTGGCCGAGTGCCAGTTCGGCTTCCGGGAGGGACGATCGACCATCGACGCGATCCAGCGCGTCAAGTCCCTCTCGGACTCGGCCACGTCCGGGGGAGGGGTTGCTCTGGCTGTCTCTTTAGATATAAAGAACGCCTTCAACTCCCTCTCCTGGGCGGCCATCCGCGGGGCCCTCGAACGTCACGAGGTGCCCCTCTACCTGCGGATGGTGGTCGGAGACTACCTCCGGGACAGGGCCATCGTTTACGGTGGCCGCGATGGGTCTGTCAGGCGGCAGATCAACCGTGGAGTACCCCAGGGGTCCGTCTTGGGCCCATTGTTATGGAACCTGGGGTACGACGCGGCTCTGCGGGTGTCCCTGCCGGTCGGCGTACATCTCACATGTTACGCCGACGACACCATGGTGTTAGCCACCGGCAGGGACCGTGGGAGGACCATCCGCCGGGCGGAGGTCGCGGTAGCGGCCGTCGCCTCGCGGATCCGGGGCATGGGGTTGGAGTTGTCCCCTCAGAAGACGGAAATCGTCCTCTTCGAGGGTCGCAAGAGGGGCACTCCACCCCATAGCCTGGTGAGGATCGGGTCGTCCGACGTCCAGGTGGGCACCGACATCAAGTATCTTGGTGTCCACCTGGACAGCTCCTGGAGCTTCGTCCCGCACTTCTCCCGTCTGGCCGCCAGGTTGGGTACTATAGTGACACACTTAAGTCGCATCATGCCCAACCTTGGCGGTCCGGACGAGCGGGTGCGCCGCCTCTACTGTGGGGTTGTGAAGTCCGTGGCACTGTACGGTGCCCCCATCTGGGCCGACGCCTTAGCGGCCAGCCGGGGTAGCAAGACGCTCCTCCGGCGTGAATGGAGACGCGCTGCCATTCGCGTCATTCGGGGGTACCGTACGGTGTCATACGAGGCGGCCACCGCCCTGGCGGGTTTACCACCTTTGGAGTTCCTGGCGGCAGAAGACGCCTACGTCTACAGGCGCCTTCGTCTTGCCCGCCAGGACTCCAACCCGCCAGGGGAGGAGTTAAATCGGGACGAGCTGAGGCTCCAGGCCCGGCGGTCCACATTGTCATCGTGGAAGCAGGAGTTATCCCGTTATAGGGACCATTGGACCGTCGGGGCGGTCCTGCCCGTCTTGGATAGATGGGTGGGCCGTAGCTCCGGACGACTGACGTTCCGAGCCACACAGGTGCTGACCGACCACGGGTGTTTCGGTCGGTACCTGTGCCGGATCGGTCGCGAGGCGGACCCGCGGTGCCACCACTGTGGCGCCGCGGTGGACTCGGCGCGGCACACTCTCATGGAGTGTCCAGCCTGGGAGGTGCCGCGTCGGGCCTTAGCGGCGGAGGTGGGTCCGGACCTCTCGCTGCCGACCATCCTGTCTCGGATGGTCGGTAGCGGGAGCGTCTGGCAGGCCATGATCTCCTTTTGCGAGGGGGTCATGGTCGCGAAGGAGGCCGCCGAGCGCTCAAGGGAGCAACTGCTCCCTGCTCGGCGTCGCCTGCGGGGTCGGCGTCTTGTACGTTTGCCCCGCCCCGCTCCACGGGGGGGACCTTCACCTTCGGGTGGAGGTCGCTCCTAAGTACCCTTCGGGGAGCGGGACTTCGCCACCTCCGCCGCGCACCCAGCGTGCCACGGTGGTGGCACTTAGGCCCCAGGGGCCGTGGTTCCGGCTGTTAGCCGGGCCACGGTATCGGGTGTGACGCACCCGGGGCTCCCAGTCGAACCGGGCCAAGCCTGGCCCGAGGCGTCGGCGACGCCCGTGCGGGGAGGACCCTCACCTCGGTGGGGGTCGTGCCCCACGTCTTTGCATGGGGGTCGCCCGGGGGGCGCGGCTGGGGCGATTGGGGGATCGCCTCAGCCATTGCACGCGCCCTCCGGGACGGGGGCGGAGGCCGGGTGACCGGGTCTCCGCCCGTTACCCCGGATGGGGGGGTGTATCGTCGACCACCCCCCCAACGGGAAGGGGGTCCCCTCAGTCACCATAGGGGGCCCCGGCGCGGGGAGGGACCGGACGTGTTCGTCCAGAGTTCCCGGGCCCTCCCCAGCAGCGCCGAGGTAGGTCACCGTGGGGTTTTAGCCGGTAAGAGTCCGGCATACCCCCGGGGTTCCCCAGCCCCGGGGGATCCATGAGGATTTCCCCACGTAAAAAAAAAAAAAAAAAAAAAAAAAAAAAAAAAAAAAAAAAAAAAAAAAAAAAAAAAAAAAAAAAAAGGTTAGGTTAGGTTTCCCCCATCCCAGGGGTCACGGCCAGTTCTGGTCGTGATACGGGGTGTTGCGTCCCCGGGATCCCATAGCTCGGCAGGGGTGGTGTGACCCCTGTCGTAATACCGTATACCGGTGGTCATGTTTCGCCGGAGCGGGGGGCTTGCCTTCATTGGCCGGCCCGCGAGGGGATAAACCTCTATAAAAAGTCCCTAGCCTCAAGCTGCGGTACGCGGCGAGGGGGCACGCCCAGTCCTCGCGGCTGGGCGTGGCCGGTGGGTGCACCGGTCTCGAGCGACCAACCCCGGGGACACTGGCGCCCCCCGGGTGTATCTGCCTTCCCCTGGCATGGCGGCTCTGCCAGGGGTGACCTCTTTTCCGACCCTTCTCGTGGGAACAGCATGGATTGTTCAGATTTCAAAAAACCGGGGATTGGGGGGGTTGACGAAGAGAAGGCGGGGACCTCTGGGTTCCGAAAGGTCGCGCATCCGAGGCCTACTATTATCTCGGATAGTACGATAACTGCCTCACAAGGGCAAGTTGTGCTCGAGAGGCTCAAGCTAAGGAGCCGAGGCCTTGAGAAAGGCGCTCAGGAGGAGTCGGGAGACGCCTCCTACGACTCAGACACGTCGGTTGGATCTGTTAGATCCAACTTTGCGGTCCTCAGGGAGCGAGCGTGTCCCAAGTCGAAGAAGAGGGGACGACCCCCAACAACTGGGGAGTATGTGGGTCTTGCTGAGGCTAAAAGGGCCTATCTCGAAGCCCAGCGAGAGTTTGAACTCGTAGAACTCGAGGAGGAAATACGGTCCGGCTCAGGGACTATTCCACCACCCGGCAAGTCGGGTAATCCTGTGCCGGACATGGATATCTTCGTCCAGGAGGCGAAGAAGAAGCCACTGGCGGACTTGGGAGCGTGGGCCCTAGAGGAGGCCGACAAAATAGAGTTGGCTGCGGCCAAGTCCAAAAATTTAAAGGGGACTATCCAACGGGATATCCGTGTGGGAGCCCGTACAGTCCGTGCGGTCACCCTGGAGCTGGCTCAGAGAGTACAGCGGCCAGCCGAGCCAGCGGCAGAACAGGAAGTTGCTGCGCTGAAGGCGCAACTGGAGTCCCTGCAGGAGCAAAACAAACTCCTGCAGGAGAGAATACTAGCGCTGGAGAGGCGATCTCCAAGCCCGCCAGTTACAAGAATGGCGGACTTGGAGATCGCGAGCCGCGCGAGGCCTGCACCAGCCTCGCCATTGAAGGTTCCTGGTGGTGATAGCCTTGGATTGGGTGTCCCGGCACCCAAGGAGCCGACGGGGTCCGCTCTATTGACCGAAATTGCGGACCTCGTAAATAAAAAGCTGGAAGAGTTACGTAAAGAACTCCTCCCTACTAAGAGTAAGAAGGACACCTCCCCGGTTGGTACCCAACCACAGCCCAACGGGGAAAAGAAGACAGAGAAAAAGAAAAAGGAGAAGAAGAAGGAGGGGAAGGGGAAGGACAGGGCTCCTGTCCAACCGCCAATCCCGCAGAAGAAGGCGACTCCACCCGGGGCCGCCAGAAGACTGGAGGTGGCGCGCCAGGAGGCGCAGAAGAAGAAAGCGGTGGCGCAGGCTCCATCCACAGGTGCCACCGCCAACGAGGGAACGTGGGCCCAGGTGGTGGCCAGAAAGGTACAAAGGGCTGCCAAAAAGGCCCAATCTGCCACTGCTCCACCACCTAAGGTCCAGAAAAAGGCGGAGAAGCCCAAGCTGGGCCGAATACCTCGCACTGCTGCGGTAGTCCTCACAATCCAGCCTGGCAGCAAGTCCTCTTATAGGGACGTCATGACAGCTGCCAGGCAGAGGGTGAAGTTGTCGGACGTTGGGGTGGAAAGTGTCCGCCCCAAGAAAGCCAGAACCGGTGGCCTCATGTTAGAGGTCGCCGGTCCAGATAAGGAAGCAAAGGCTGCTGCCTTGGCCGATAAACTGCGAGAGGCCTTGGCTGGTGAAGCAGTCACCGTCTCCAGGCCTGTTAAGAAGGCCGACCTAAGGGTCATTGGCCTCGACGAGTCGGCCACACCTGCTGAGGTGGTCGAAGCCATCGTTGGTGTTGGAGGATGCCAAACAGGGGACGTGAAGACTGGGCAGATGCGGTCTTCACGATCTGGGCTAAGCACTCTGTGGTTGCAGTGCCCACTGGCGGCGGCCAGAAAGGTGGTCGCTGCCGGACGCATCAGGGTGGGGTGGGTCAACGCCAGGGTAGAGGCGTTGAAACCCCGCCCTGAGCAGTGCTACCGCTGCTGGCAAAAGGGTCATGTCCAGCAGCGGTGCACTGCGGAGGTGGACCGGTCGCACCTTTGCTATAGGTGCGGCGAAACCGGTCACCGGGCGGGCCTATGTACGGCGGCCGCGCCCGTATGCACTTTGTGCAAGGAAGCCGGGCGGCCCGCCGACCATCGTATGGGGAGCAAATCATGCTCCCCACCAAAGGCCCGCCCAGCCAAGAAGGGAGGAGACGCACCGAAGAAGAGGAGCCAACTCTCCAGTGTCCATCAAGGGGGTGGTGCGGCTGCACCATCCTCCAACGTGGGAGGTTCCAGCGGGGGTGGTGCACCGGCATCACCCTCCACCGTGGGAGGTTCCAGCGGGGGTGGTGCATCCGCATCACCCTCCACCGTGGGAGTTGCTGCTGCGATGGACACTGGGGAGAAGGCGGAGCGGTCTTCTAAAACCGCTCCACTGGATGATTCTGGCCGGGGGGAGGCCATGGACACGGCATAACGTTCACGCCTCCCCGCGGTCAGATCATCCAGACCAATCTCAACCACGCCGTCGCCGCTCAGGACTTGATGGCTCAGAGTCTTTGCGGCGGCGTGGTTGAGTTGGTCGTAGCCGCGGAGCCGTACCGAGTTCTCCAACGCCCGTCCTGGGTTGGGGACTTGGACGACTCCGTGGTGATCGCCCAGTCGGTTCCGTCACGGATCCGGCCAATAGCGCCTGTCATGCGCGGGCATGGATTCGTGGCGGTCGACTGGGCGGGTTGTGTGGTGGTGGGCGTCTACGCTCCACCGAGTTGGTCCCTCAGTCGCTTCGACTCCCTACTGGACGAGCTGCAGAACGTCGTTTCATTGCACGCAGCTCGTCCAGTACTCGTCCTCGGGGACTTCAATGCTCACGCATCCGCGTGGCACTCCCCGAGGACGGACCAGAGGGGCCACTCGGTGCTGGACTGGGCGGCTGGCCTGGGCCTGCGGTTGTTGAACCGGGGCTCGGCCAGCACGTGCGTGCGGTACCAGGGCGAAAGTATAGTGGACCTATCTTTCGCCAATGCCCTGGCCGCGCGCCGTGTGTCGGGGTGGAGGGTCGACGACGTGGAGACACTGTCGGACCACGTCTATATCCGCATGGATGTCTCCACGCCTCCCCCGACCCGCCCAGCAGCCCACCACCCACGGAGGTGGGCCCTGAAGGGCATGGATGAGGACGCACTGATGGCGGCCGTTCTCGCAGTGGCCTGGCCGGAAGTTCCGGCTGGGCCAGTGGAGGTCTCGGAGGAGGCGGATTGGTTCGCGGACGCCATGTCGGCCGTTTGCGACGTGGCGATGCCACGAGTCCGCGCCAATCCGCCTCGCCGCCCGGTGTACTGGTGGAGCGCTGAGATTCAGCGTCTCCGCGAAGAGTGCGGAGCCGCACGCCGCCAGTACACCAGGGCGAGGCGTCGGCGAAACTCCGACGCAGCGAGAACGGCACAGCTGTATGCCGACTATCGTGACCTCACGAAGCGGCTGCAGCTGGCCATCAGGAGCGCCAAGGCTCAGGCCTGGGACGGACTCCTCGACTCACTCCGTGAGGACCCATGGGGGCGCCCATACCGTCTAGTTATGGACAAGCTTCGTCCATGGGCGCCTCCCCTCACGGAGACGATGGACCCCCCACTCCTGGAGCGGGTGGTCGGCACTTTGTTCCCTGACGGGGAGGTGTCGGCCCCCGCTCCACCACCGGACCGTGTCTTATGGTCCCAGGAGTGGGAGGTGTCCGAAGAGGAGTTGGCCGGGGCTGTCAAGCGCATGGGGGCACGCAACACTGCCCCCGGCCCCGACGGCATCCCCGGCCGCGCCTGGGTCTTGGCGCTCAGCGTCCTCGGGCCCCGTCTGCGCAGGCTCTTCACAGCCTGTCTGCAGACGGGGACCCTTCCACCAAGGTGGAAAACGGGGCGGATGGTCCTCCTTCGCAAGGACAACAGGCCCGCAGAGTCGCCTTCCGCCTACAGGCCCATCGTGTTGCTGGACGAGGTGGGGAAGTTATTTGAACGCATTGTTCATAAGCGCCTCGTCCAGCACCTGTCCCGTGATGGACCCGACCTGGCCGAGTGCCAGTTCGGCTTCCGGGAGGGACGATCGACCATCGACGCGATCCAGCGCGTCAAGTCCCTCTCGGACTCGGCCACGTCCGGGGGAGGGGTTGCTCTGGCAGTGTCCTTAGACATTAAAAACGCCTTCAACTCCCTCTCCTGGGCGGCCATCCGCGGGGCCCTCGAAAGTCACGAGGTGCCCCCTCTACCTGCGGATGGTGGTCGGAGACTACCTCCGGGACAGGGCCATCGTTTACGGTGGCCGCGATGGGTCTGTCAGGCGACAGATCAACCGCGGAGTACCCCAGGGGTCCGTTTTGGGCCCATTACTATGGAACCTGGGGTACGATGCGGCTCTGCGGGTGTCCCTGCCGGTCGGCGTGCACTTAACGTGCTACGCCGACGACACCATGGTGGTAGCCACCGGCAGGGACCGTGGGAGGACCATCCGCCGGGCGGAGGTCGCAGTTGCGGCCGTCGCCTCGCGGATCCGGGGCATGGGGTTGGAGTTGTCCCCTCAGAAGACCGAAATCGTCTTCTTCGAGGGTCGTAGGAGGTGCACTCCACCCCATAGCCTGGTGAGGATCGGGTCGTCCGACGTCCAGGTGGGCACCGACATCAAGTATCTTGGTGTCTACCTGGACAGCTCCTGGAGCTTCGTCCCGCATTTCGCTCGTCTGGCCGCCAGGTTGGGTACCCTAGTGACACACTTAAGTCGCATCATGCCCAACCTTGGCGGTCCGGACGAGCGGGTGCGCCGCCTCTACTGTGGGGTTGTGAAGTCCGTGGCACTGTACGGTGCCCCCATCTGGGCCGACGCCTTAGCGGCCAGCCGGGGGAGCAAGTCGCTCCTCCGGAGGGAGTGGAGACGCGCTGCCATTCGCGTCATTCGGGGGTACCGTACGGTGTCCTACGAGGCGGCCACCGCCCTGGCGGGTTTACCACCTCTGGAGCTCCTGGCGGGTGAGGATGCCTATGTCTATAGGCATCTTCGCCTTGCCCGCCAGGACTCCAACCCGCCAGGGGAGGACAGGGACGAGCTGAGGCTCCAGGCCCGGCGGTCCACAATGGCTTCATGGAAGGAGGTGTTATCCCGTGTCAGGGACCATTGGACCGTCGGGGCGGTCCTGCCCGTCTTGGATAGATGGGTGGGCCGTAGCTCCGGGCGACTTACGTTCCGAGCCACACAGGTGCTGACCGACCACGGGTGTTTCGGTCGGTACCTGTGCCGGATCGGTCGCGAGGCGGACCCGCGGTGCCACCACTGTGGCGCCGCGGTTGACTCGGCGCGGCACACTCTCATGGAGTGTCCTGCCTGGGAGGTGCCGCGTCGGGCCTTAGCGGCGGAGGTGGGTCCGGACCTCTCGCTGCCGGCCATCCTGTCTCGGATGGTCGGTAGCGGGAGCGTCTGGCAGGCCATGATCTCCTTTTGCGAGGAGGTCATGGTCGCGAAGGAGGCCGCCGAGCGCTCAAGGGAGCTTCTGCTCCCTGCTCGGCGTCGCCTGCGGGGTCGGCGTCTTGCACGTTTGCCCCGCCCCGCTCCACGGGGGGGACTCTCGCCTTCGGGCGGGGGTCGCTCCTAAGAACCCTTCGGGGAGCGGGACTTCGCCACCTCCGCCGCGCACCAACGTGCCACGGTGGTGGCACTTAGGCCCCAGGGGCCGTGGTCCCGGCACTTAGCCGGGCCACGGTATCGGGTGTGACGCACCCGGGGCTCCCAGTCGAACCGGGCCAAGCCTGGCCCGAGGCGTCGGCGACGCCCGTGCGGGGAGGACCCTCACCTCGGTGGGGGTCGTGCCCCACGTCTTTGCACGGGGGTCGCCCGGGGGGTGCGGCTGGGGCGATTGGGGGATCGCCCCAGCCATTGCACGCGCCCTCCGGGACGGGGGCGGTGGCCGGGTGACCGGGTCACCGCCCGTTACCCCGGATGGGGGGGTGTATCGTCGACCACCCTCCCAACGGGAAGGGGGTCCCCTCAGTCACCATAGGGGGCCCCGGCGCGGGGAGGGACCGGACGTGTTCGTCCAGAGTTCCCGGGCCCTCCCCAGCAGCGCCGAGGTAGGTCACCGTGGGGTTTTAGCCGGTAAGAGTCCGGCATACCCCCGGGGTTCCCCAGCCCCGGGGGATCCATGAGGATTTCCCCACGTAAAAAAAAAAAAAAAAAAAAAAGGTTAGGTTTCCCCGTCTGGGTGCGGGTCAGAATACACCCAGGGTATACCCTGCCTGTCGTAAGAGGCGACTAAAAGGGTGCATCGCGGAAGCTGAGGTAGCCTCAGTGATGCTCCGGGGCGATGCCGGCGGGATCTTCGGATCCTGGCAGGGCCTCCCTTGCCGGTAAGGCCCGGAGTTGAGAGGTGAGAAGGTGGAAGCGGTGCGGGACGGGCTTTTTCGGTGACGACTTCGGCAAGTTTGGGAGGGAGTTACATTTAATAATATGGATTTACGACCTAAGGGAAAGAAAACTTACGGTGCAGGAGGCCTCGGAACCTCCAGTACCGGCGCAGTTTCGGGTGGTCAAGCGGGCCCGGCTGCGTCGTCATCTGGCAACCGTGGGACGTCCGTGGTGGAGGGCCAGGCCACGGCGTTTGAGGCTACTGGTTCCTCTGGGGCTGGGGGGAATTTTGCGAGGCCGCTGGCCGGCCTCGTCAAGGATTTGGCGGCGGGCAGCGCTGGACGCTGGTCGCTGGGAATGGACTCAGACGACGAGGAGGGGTTCTCTGACGCGTCCTTCTCGTGTCGTTTGGAGCCTCCTGTTGTGAGGAAAAGGGGCAGGCCCCCTACAACAGGGGAATACGTTGGGCTCGCGGAGGCAAAGCGTGCATACATGGAGCTCTGCCGGGAGGAGGAGGCGGTCCGGAGGGAGTTGGAGCGATCCGATCCCTCCCGGACCCCTCCGCCTCCTAGCAAGAGCGCCAAGCCGCTTCCCAACGAGCGCGACGTGAGGGAAGAAATGAGGAATCGGCCGACGCCCGACCTCGGTGCTCTCATTTTGGAGCACGCGAAGGAGGTCGAGCGTGTGGCCGGCTCCTCAAAAAATTTGAGCGGGAAATTTGTGCACCGCCTCAGAGAAAGTGCACAGGCACTTAGATTAGCTGGTCTTGAGGCGATTCAGCGGACAAGTCGGGATGGGAGGGTCCAGGAGTTGGAGGAGGCAAACCACAGGCTCTCCTCCGAACTGGAGGACCTCAAGCAGGAGGTGGGCAGGCTCAAGCGTCAGCTCGAGTCTGGCGCTCGGGAGGATTCCCGAATGGAGGTGGTGCCTCCCAGGGGAACATCTCCCCCTATCACGGGGGCACGGGGAGGCAGGTCCTCCCCGAGTACGGGTCCCGCCGCTGGCGGCGTGGACGTGGAGACTATAATCTCCCGGGTGGGAGATATAATGGAGGCGAGATTCGCCGCTCTCAGGGGTGAGTTGAACCTCACCCTGGGAGCGGCGGGTCCCGCCTCCGGTTTGGTGTTGGGGGGTGGTCCGTTGGGGGAGGTTAGGGGGGACGGTGCGGGTACTCCCCGTGCCGCCCAGCCCGACCAACCACCGTCGGCCACCTCTCGCCCGGCGAAAGCTGGGAAAAAGGGAAGGGGCAAGAGGGGGACTAGGGGGGTGACTGATGCCCCTCCCTCGGCTGGGTCTGCTGTGCGGGCTCAGTCCGGGGGTGGGGGCTCCTGGGCGGAGGTGGTGGGTCGTAAGACTCCCACTTCTGCCCCGGTCCCACCCTCGTCCTCCTCTAAGGAGAACAAGGGGAAGAAGAAGAAGGGGAAGAAGTCGGCCGGGAAGGCCGACTCCGGCCCCGCGAAGAAGAAAGTTGGTGTGCGTCTGGGTAGGCTGCCCAGGTCGGAGGCGGTGACTATCACCGTCCCGCCTGGGTGCTCCCAGACGCTCACCAACGCTATGTTGGCGGCGCGTAACGCCTTTGCTCTCGATGAGCTGGGCATTGAGGCCGTGAGGCCCAAGCGGGCTAAAACCGGGGCCCTCATCTTAGAGGTTGAGGGCGAGGGGAGGGCCGAGAAGGCCGACGAACTGGCCTACCGCCTCACGGAGGTGCTGGAGCCGAAGGGCCTCAAGGTCGGCCGCCCAATGAAGCTCGTCGAGCTGAGGGTGGTCGGCCTTGAGGACTCGGTCCGCGCCATCGAAGTGAAGGCGGCTCTTTCGAGGGAGGGTGGGTGCCCAATGGACCGGATCGTGGTTGGTACCATCCAGCGATCCGGCCCCTTGGGCACCGTGTGGGCGCGATGCCCACTTGCGGGCGCGAAGAAAATCTTCGCAAAGGGGGATAGGATACGGGTGGGGTGGGCAACAGCTCGGGTCGAGCTGCTCAAGCCCCGGCCGTTGCAGTGCTACCGCTGCCTCCAGCACGGTCACGTGCGGGCGCGGTGCACTGCCGACGAGGACCGTAGCACTTTGTGCTATCGGTGTGGCGCTGCAGGCCACAAGGCGGCCGGGTGTCCGGCGGCGGCGCCCAATTGTCCGCTTTGCGCGGACTTGGGTCTGCCGTCCGGGCACCGCTTGGGCAGCTCGGCCTGTAAGCCGCCCGTCCGTAAGGGCGGGCGTGGGGAGCCCTCGAGGGCCGGCACTTCGGTGCCCAAGGGGCAGGCCGTTGCGCCTGATCGGGGTGGGGCTGCTCCTTCTACGAAGGAGTAGACCTTCCCCGATATGTCTCCCTTTCCCGGGAGACATCATCCCCCAGGGGCCGCGGCAACCGACCATCTGTTGCCGCGGTACGGGTAGTAGCGCACCCGGGGCCCGAGCTACGGTGGCGGAGGGCGGCCGTCTCGCCGAGTGTTTGAGCTCCGCTCCACTCGAGTACTTCAAGGCGAGGCGGTCGTCGGGGCTGCAGCATCGGCGAATGGGGATTCGCCGATGCATTGCACGCGGCCCGGGATGGTCGGCGATGTCGGCGTGGCCCCGACATCGCCTTCATTAGCTGGGTAGGGGAGGCTCAGCCCTCCAACTTTTGGGAAGCGGGCGCCCTTCTGGCGCCCTTGCACGGGGAGGGTCTGGTTGTTGTTCGCAAGAGATCCCAGACTCTCCCCGGTAGTGCAGGGATGGCCACCGTGGGGTTTTAGCCGGTAAGAGTCCGGCATAACCCCGGAGCTTCCCCAGCTCCGGGGTATCCATGATGGATTTCCCCACGTAAAAAAAAAAAAAAAAAAAGGTTAGGTTCCCCCGTCTGGGTTCTAGAAGTTGTTGCAGCTGCAACAACATGTGCCATCCCCACCTCCTCGTGGTGGAACCTGGACACCGGAGTCATCCGGTGACTAACGGGGCTCTGGCTTTCGGGGGTTTCGCTGATACCAAGTAGCCTCAGTGATGCTCCGAGGCGATGCCGGTGGGATCTTCGGATCCTGGCGGGGCCTCCCTTGCCGGTAAGGCTCGGAGCGGAGGGGTGAAAACGGTGGATGCGGGCCTCCATCCCAGGGGTCACGGCCAGTTCTGGTCGTGATACGGGGAGTTGCGTCCCCGGGATCCCATAGCTCGGCAGGGGTGGTGTGACCCCTGTCGTAATACCGTAAACCGGTGGTCATGTTTCGCCGGAGCGGGGGGCTTGCCTTCATTGGCCGGCCCGCGAGGGGATAAACCTCTATAAAAAGTCCCTAGCCTCAAGCTGCGGTACGCGGCGAGGGGGCACGTCCAGTCCTCGCGGCTGGGCGTGGCCGGTGGGTGCACCGGTCTCTAGCGACCAACCCCGGGGATACTGGCGCCCCCCGGGTGTATATGCCTTCCCCTGGTATGGCGGCTCTGCCAGGGGTGACATCCTTTCCGACCTTCTCGTGGGAACAATTATGAGTTGTTCAAATTTTTTCAAAAAACCGGGGATTGGGGGGGTCGATGAAGAGAAGGCGGGGCCGAGTGGGGCCCGAAAGGTCGCAGGTCCGAGACCGAACATCGTCTCGGATGTGAAGCTCTCTGCCACACAGGGGCAGGTTGTGTTGGAAAAGCTCCAGCTGAGGAAGCGGGACCTTGAGAAAGGCGCCCAGGATGAGTCAGGAGACGCCTCCTACGACTCAGATACTTCAGTTGGATCGGTTAGGTCCAACTTTTCCGTACTACGGGAGAGGGCGTGTCCTAAGTCGAAAAAGAGAGGACGACCCCCAACAACTGGGGAGTATGTAGGGCTCGCTGAGGCCAAGAGAGCCTACGTTGAGGCTCAGCGAGAAATGGAGTTGATAGGTCTCGAGGAGGAGATACGGTCCGGCACAGGGACCATTCCACCGCCCGGCAAGTCGGGCAATCCTGTGCCGGATATGGATGTCTTCGTCCAGGAGGCGAAAATGAAGCCTCTGGAGGACTTAGGTGCCTGGGCCCTAGAAGAAGCAGATAAGATAGAGTTGGCTGCTGCCAAGTCTAAGAATCTGAAGGGGACTATCCAAAGAGATATTCGCGTGGGAGCCCGCACCGTCAGGGCCGTTACTATGGAGCTGGCACAGCGGGTGCAGCGGCCAGCTGAACTGCCGTCAGGAGAAGACGTCGTCGAACTGAAGGCGCAATTGGAAGCCCTGCAGGTGGAAAACAAACGCCTGCAGGAGCGGTTATTAGTTTTGGAGAGGCGATCTGCAAGTCCGCCAGTGACAAGAATGGCGGACTTGGAGATCGCGAGCCGCGCGAGGCCTGCACCGGCCTCGCCATTGAGGGTTTCGGGGGCTGATTGTCCCGAAACGGGTGTCCCGGCACCCGGGGAGACTGCGGGGTCCGCACTCGTCGACCAAATTGCGGACCTAGTGAACAAAAGGTTAGAGGAGTTCAGAAGAGAACTCCTCCCAAACAAGAGGAAGGATGAAGCCTCCCCGGTGGGTTACTCACCGAAGACCACTGGGGACCAGAAGAAGAAGGAGGAGAAGAAGAGGAGTAAGAAGAAGAAGGGGAAGGGGCAAGTCACAACTCCTGTCCTACCCCAACCCCTGCAGAAGAAGGCGACCCCAACCGGGGCCGCCAGAAGATTGGAGGCGGCGCGCCAGGAGGCGCTGAAAGCGGCGGCACACACAACATCAAAAAGTGCCACCGCCAACGAGGGAACATGGGCCCAGGTGGTGGGCAGAAAGGCCCAAAGGGCGGCCAAAAAGGCCCAAGCTGCCCCTGCTCCACCACCTAAGGCCCAGAAGCAGGTGGAGAGGCCCAAGTTGGGCCGACTACCGCGCACGGCGGCGGTAGTTCTCACCCTCCAGCCTGGCAGCAAGTCCTCATACAAGGACGTTATGATTGCTGCCAGGCAGAGGGTTAAGTTAGCGGACGTTGGGGTTGACAACGTCCGCCCCAAGAAAGCCAGGACCGGCGGCCTGATGTTAGAGGTCGCCGGTCCTGATAAGGAGACCAAGGCGTCCGCCTTAGCGGCCAAGTTACGTGAGGCGTTGGCTGGTGACGCCGTAACTGTCAGCAGGCCGATAAAGAAGGCCGACCTTCGGGTCTATGGTCTTGACGAATCGGCCACCCCAGCAGAGGTGGCTGAAGCCATAGCTGCAACGGCAGGCTGCCAGCTGGAAGACGTGAGGACCGGCGAGATTAGGACCTCACGTAGTGGACTTGGCACCCTATGGCTGCAATGCCCACTCGCAGCGGCCAAGAAGGTTGTTGCTGCCGGCCGCATCAGAGTGGGCTGGGTGTTTGCCAGGGTGGAGGTGTTGAAGCCCCGCCCAGAGCAGTGCTACCGCTGCTGGCAAATGGGCCATGTCCAGCAGCGGTGCACTGCTGAAGTAGACAGGTCGCACCTGTGCTACAGGTGCGGCGAAACGGGCCACCGGGCGGGCCTATGTACGGCGGCCGCCCCGGTTTGCACATTGTGCAAGGAAGCCGGGCGGCCAGCAGACCATCGTATGGGGAGCAAGACTTGCTCCCCACCAAAGGCCCGCCCTGGCAAGAAGGGAGGAGTGACGCAGGTGAAGAAGAAGAGCCGACTCTCCAGTGTCCATCAAGGGGGTGGTGCGACCGCATCACCCTCCAACGTGGGATGTTCCGGCGGGGGTGGTGCACCGGCATCACCCCACACCGTGGGAGGTTCCAGCGGGGGTGGTGCATCCGCATCACCCTCCACCGTGGGAGTTGCTGCTGCGATGGACACTGGGGAGAAGGCGGAGCGGTCTACTAAAACCGCTCCACTGGATGATTCTGGCCGGGGGGAGGCCATGGACACGGCCTAAAGTTCATGCCTCCCCGCGGTCAGATCATCCAGACCAATCTCAACCACGCCGTCGCCGCTCAGGACTTGATGTCTCATAGTCTTTGCGGCGGCGTGGTTGAGTTGGTCGTAGCCGCGGAGCCGTACCGGGTTCTCCAACGCCCGTCCTGGGTTGGGGACCTGGACGACTCCGTGGTGATCGCCCAGTCGGTCCCGTCACGGATCCGGCCAATAGCACCACTCATGCGCGGCCATGGATTCGTGGCGGTCGACTGGGCGGGTTGTGTGGTGGTGGGCGTCTACGCTCCACCGAGTTGGTCCCTCAGTCGTTTCGACTTCCTACTGGACGAGCTGCAGAACGTTGTTTCATCGCACGCAGCTCGTCCAGTACTCGTCCTCGGGGACTTCAATGCTCACGCATCCGCGTGGCACTCCCCGAGGACGGACCAGAGGGGCCACTCGGTGCTGGACTGGACGGCTGGCCTGGGTCTCCGGTTGTTGAACCGGGGCTCGGCCAGCACGTGCGTGCGGTACCAGGGCGAAAGTATAGTGGACCTATCTTTCGCCAATGCCCTGGCCGCGCGCCGTGTGTCGGGGTGGAGGGTCGACGACGTGGAGACACTGTCAGACCATGTCTATATACGCATGGATGTCTCCACGCCTCCCCCGACCCGCCCAGCAGCCCACCACCCACGGAGGTGGGCCCTGAAGGGCATGGATGAGGACGCACTGATGGCGGCCGTTCTCGCAGTGGCCTGGCCGGAAGTTCCGGCTGGGCCAGTGGAGGTCTCGGAGGAGGCGGATTGGTTCGCGGACGCCATGTCGGCCGTTTGCGACGTGGCGATGCCACGAGTCCGCGCCAATCCGCCTCGCCGCCCGGTGTACTGGTGGAGCGCTGAAATTCAGCGTCTCCGCGAAGAGTGCGGAGTCGCACGCCGCCAGTACACCCGGGCGAGGCGTCGGCGCAACACCGACGCGGCGAGAACGGCACAGCTGTACGCCGACTATCGTGACCTCACGAAGCGGCTGCAGCTGGCCATCAGGAGCGCCAGGGCTCAGGCCTGGGACGGACTCCTCGACACACTCCGTGAGGACCCATGGGGGCGCCCGTACCGTCTTGTGATGGACAAACTACGTCCATGGGCGCCTCCCCTCACGGAGACGATGGACCCCCCACTCCTGGAGCGGGTGGTCGGCACTCTATTCCCAGACGGGGAGGTGTCGGCCCCCGCTCCACCACCATTGGACCATGTCTTATGGTCCCAGGAGTGGGAGGTGTCCGAAGAGGAGTTGGCCGGGGCTGTCAAACGCATGGGGGCACGCAACACCGCCCCCGGCCCCGACGGCATCCCCGGCCGCGCCTGGGTCTTGGCGCTCAGCGTCCTCGGGCCCCGTCTGCGCAGGCTGTTCACAGCCTGCCTCCAGACGGGGACCCTTCCACCACGGTGGAAGACCGGGCGGATGGTCCTCCTTCGCAAGGACAACAGGCCCGCAGAGTCGCCTGCCGCCTACAGGCCCATCGTGTTGCTGGACGAGGTGGGGAAGTTATTCGAACGCATCGTTCACAAGCGCCTCGTCCAGCACCTGTCCCGTGATGGACCCGACCTGGCCGAGTGCCAGTTCGGCTTCCGGGAGGGACGTTCGACTATCGACGCTATTCATCGCGTCAAGTCCCTCTCGGACTCGGCCACGTCCGGGGGAGGGGTTGCACTGGCGGTGTCATTAGACATCAAGAACGCCTTCAACTCCCTCTCCTGGGCGGCCATCCGCGGGGCCCTCGAAAGTCACGAGGTGCCCCTCTACCTGCGGATGGTGGTCGGAGACTACCTCCGGGACAGGGCCATCGTTTACGGTGGCCGCGATGGGTCTGTCAGGCGACAGATCAACCGTGGAGTACCCCAGGGGTCCGTCTTGGGCCCACTCTTGTGGAACCTGGGGTACGACGCGGCTCTGCGGGTGTCCCTGCCGGTCGGCGTACACTTGACGTGTTACGCCGATGACACTATGGTGTTGGCCACCGGCAGGGACCGTGGGAGGACCATCCGCCGGGCGGAGGTCGCGGTTGCGGCCGTCGCCTCGCGGATCCGGGGCATGGGGTTGGAGTTGTCCCCTCAGAAGACGGAAATCGTCCTCTTCGAGGGTCGCAAGAGGGGCACTCCACCCCATAGCCTGGTGAGGATCGGGTCGTCCGACGTCCAGGTGGCCACCGACATCAAATATCTTGGTGTACACCTGGACAGCTCCTGGAGCTTCGTCCCGCATTTCGCTCGTCTGGCCACCAGGTTGGGTAGCCTCGTGACTCATCTGAGTCGCATTATGCCCAACCTTGGTGGTCCGGACGAGCGGGTGCGCCGCCTCTACTGTGGCGTTGTCAAGAGCGTGGCACTGTACGGTGCCCCCATCTGGGCCGACGCCTTAGCGGCCAGCCGGGGGAGCAAGTCGCTCCTCCGGAGGGAATGGCGACGCGCCGCAATTCGCGTCATAAGGGGGTACCGTACGGTGTCCTACGAGGCGGCCACCGCCCTGGCGGGTCTACCACCTTTGGAGCTCCTGGCGGCTGAGGATGCCTATGTCTATAGGCATCTTCGCCTTGCCCGCCAGGACTCCAACCCGCCAGGGCAGGACAGGGACGAGCTGAGGCTCCAGGCCCGGCGGTCCACTTTAACATCTTGGAGGGAGGAGTTATCCCGTCATAGGGACCATTGGACCGTCGGGGCGGTCCTGCCCGTCTTAGACAGATGGGTGGGCCGTAGCTCCGGGCGACTTACGTTCCGAGCCACACAGGTGCTGACCGACCACGGGTGTTTCGGTCGGTACCTGTGCCGGATCGGTCGCGAGGCGGACCCGCGGTGCCACCACTGTGGCGCCGCGGTGGACTCGGCGCGGCACACTCTCATGGAGTGTCCTGCCTGGGAGGTGCCGCGTCGGGCCTTAGCGGCGGAGGTGGGTCCGGACCTCTCGCTGCCGGCCATCCTGTCTCGGATGGTCGGTAGCGGGAGCGTCTGGCAGGCCATGATCTCCTTTTGCGAGGGGGTCATGGTCGCGAAGGAGGCCGCCGAGCGCTCAAGGGAGCTTCTGCTCCCTGCTCGGCGTCGCCTGCGGGGTCGGCGTCTTGTACGTTTGCCCCGTCCCGCTCCACGGGGGGGACTCTCACCTTCGGGTGGGGGTCGCTCCTAAGAACCCTTCGGGGAGCGGGACTTCGCCACCTCCGCCGCGCTTCTAGCGTGCCACGGTGGTGGCACCTTTGCCCCAGGGGCCGTGGTCCCGGCTGTTAGCCGGGCCACGGTATCGGGTGTGACGCACCCGGGGCTCCCAGTCGCACCGGGCCAAGCCTGGCCCGAGGCGTCGGCGACGCCCGTGCGGGGAGGACCCTCACCTCGGTGGGGGTCGTGCCCCACGTCTTTGCACGGGGGTCGCCCGGGGGGCGCGGCTGGGGCGATTGGGGGATCGCCTCAGCCATTGCACGCGCCCTCCGGGACGGGGGCGGTGGCCGGGTGACCGGGTCACCGCCCGTTACCCCGGATGGGGGGGTGTATCGTCGACCACCCTCCCAACGGGAA
Source organism: Xylocopa violacea (assembly GCA_963969225.1). NCBI lineage: Eukaryota > Metazoa > Arthropoda > Insecta > Hymenoptera > Apidae > Xylocopa > Xylocopa violacea. The sequence continues at coordinate 1,741,104 of CAXAJV010001289.1, read as the reverse complement.
GGGGGTCCCCTCAGTCACCATAGGGGGCCCCGGCGCGGGGAGGGACCGGACGTGTTCGTCCAGAGTTCCCGGGCCCTCCCCAGCAGCGCCGAGGTAGGTCACCGTGGGGTTTTAGCCGGTAAGAGTCCGGCATACCCCCGGGGTTCCCCAGCCCCGGGGGATCCATGAGGATTTCCCCACGTAAAAAAAAAAAAAAAAAAAAGGTTCCCCCGTCTGGGTGCGGGTCAGAATACACCCAGGGTATACCCTGCCTGTCGTAAGAGGCGACTAAAAGGGTGCATCGCGGAAGCTGAGGTAGCCTCAGTGATGCTCCGGGGCGATGCCGGCGGGATCTTCGGATCCTGGCAGGGCCTCCCTTGCCGGTAAGGCCCGGAGTTGAGAGGTGAGAAGGTGGAAGCGGTGCTGGACGGGACTTTTTGTTGACGACACGGGCACGTTGGGGGAGGAATATAAATAAAAACTATGGCATCACGACATAAAGGAGGGAAAACTTACGGTGCAGGAGGCCTCGGAACCTCCAGTACCGGCGCAGTTTCGGGTGGTCAAGCGGGCCCGGCTGCGTCGTCATCTGGCAACCGTGGGACGTCCGTGGTGGAGGGCCAGGCCACGGCGTCTAGAGCTACTGGCTCCTCTGGGGAGGGGGGGACTTCTACTAGGCCGCTGGTCGGCCACGTGAAGGATCTCGCGGCGGGCAGCGCTGGTCGCTGGTCGCTCGGGATGGACTCCGACGACGAGGAGGGGTACTCCGATGCCTCTTTCTCTTGTCGGTTGGAGCCTCCCGTTGTAAGAAAAAGGGGCAGGCCCCCTACAACGGGAGAGTACGTGGGACTAGCTGAGGCGAAACGCGCCTACATGGAGCTCTGCCGGGAGGAGGAGGCGGTCCGGAGGGAGTTGGAGAGATCCGACCCCTCCCGGACCCCTCCGCCTCCTAGCAAGAGCGCAAAGCCTCTTCCAAACGAGCGCGAGGTGAGGGATCAAATGAGGCACCGGCCAACGCCCGACCTGGGTGCTCTAATTTTGGAGCATTCCAAGGAGGTTGAGCGCGTGGCCGGCTCCTCAAAAAATTTAAGTGGCAGATTCGTGCACCGCCTCAGGGAGAGTGCGCAGGCTCTCCGACTGGCTGGACTTGAGGCGATCCAGCGAACAGAGAGGGATGGGAGGGTGCAAGAGCTGGAGGAAGCCAATGATAGGCTCTCCTCCCAGCTCGAAGATTTAAGGAGGGAGGTGGGCAGGCTCAAACGCCAGCTAGAGTCTGCCACTCGGGAAGAACCCCGAATGGAGGCTGAGCCTCTCAGGGGGATATCACCTCCTATCACGGGGGCACGGGGAGGCAGGTCCTCCCCGGGTACGGGTCCAGCCGCTGGCGGTGTGGACGTGGAGGAGTTTATCTCCCGTGTGGGAGATATGATGGAGGCGAGATTCGCCGCTCTCAGGGGTGAGTTGAACCTCACCCTGGGAGCGGCGGGTCCCGCCTCCGGATTGGTGTTGGGGGGTGGTTCGTTGGGGGAGGTTAGGGGGGACGGTGCGGGTACTCCCCGTGCCGCCCAGCCCCACCAACCACCGTCGGCCACCTCTCGCCCGGCGAAAGCCGGGAAAAAGGGAACGGGCAAGAGGGGGACTAGGGGGGTGACTGATGTCCCTCCCTCGGCTGGGTCTGCTGTGCAGGCTCAGTCCGGGGGTGGGGGCTCCTGGGCGGAGGTGGTGGGTCGTAAGACTACCACTTCTGCCCCGGTCCCACCCTCGTCCTCCTCTAAGGAGAACAAGGGGAAGAAGAAGAAGGGGAAGAAGTCGGCCGGGAAGGCCGACTCCGGCCCCGCGAAGAATAAAGTTGGTGTGCGTCTGGGTAGGCTTCCCAGGTCGGAGGCGGTGACCATCACCGTCCCGCCTGGGTGCTCCCAGACGCTCACCAACGCTATGTTGGTGGCGCGCAACGCGTTTGCGCTCGATGAGCTGGGCATCGAGGCCGTGAGGCCCAAGCGGGCCAAGACCGGGGCCCTCATACTTGAAGTTGAGGGCGAGGGGAGGGCCGAAAAAGCCGACCAACTGGCTTACCGCCTCACGGAGGTGTTGGAGCCGAGGGGCCTCAAGGTCGGCCGCCCAATGAAGCTCGTTGAGCTGAGGGTGGTCGGCCTTGAGGACTCCGTCCGGGCGATAGAGGTAAAGGCGGCTCTGTCGAGGGAGGGTGGGTGCCCAATGGACCCGATCGTGGTTGGAACCATCCAGCGATCCGGCCCATTGGGCACCGTGTGGGCGAGATGTCCACTCGCGGCGGCGAAGAAAATCTTCGCCAAAGGGGACCGTATACGGGTGGGGTGGGGTATAGCTCGGGTCGAGCTGCTCAAGCCCCGGCCGTTGCAGTGTTACCGCTGCCTCCAGCACGGTCACGTGCGGGCGCGGTGCACTGCCGACGAGGACCGTAGCACTCTGTGCTATCGGTGTGGCGCTGCAGGCCACAAGGCGGCCGGGTGTCCGGCGGCGGCTCCCAATTGTCCGCTCTGCGTGGACTTGGGTCTGCCGTCCGGGCACCGCTTGGGCAGCTCGGCCTGTAAGCCGCCCGTCCGAAAGGGCGGGCGTGGGGAGCCCTCTAGGGCCGGCACTAAGGTGCCCAAGGGGCAGGCGGTTGCGCCTGATCGGGGTGGGGCTGCTCCTTCTCCGAAGGAGTAGACCCGCCCCGATATGTCTCCCTTTCCCGGGAGACATCATCCCCCAGGGGCCGCGGCAACCGAACACCTGTTGCCGCGGTACGGGTAGTAGCGCACCCGGGGCCCGAGCTACGGTGGAGGAGGGCGGCCGTCTCGCCGAGTGTTTGAGCACCGCTCCACTCGAGTACTTCAAGGCGAGGCGGTCGCCGGGGCTGCAGCATCGGCGAATGGGGGTTCGCCGATGCATTGCACGCGGCCCGGGATGGTCGGCGATGTCGGCGTGGCCCCGACATCGCCTACTTTAGTTGGGTAGGGGAGGCTCAGCCCTCCAATTTTTGGGAAGCGGGCGCCCTTCTGGCGCCCTTGCACGGGGAGGGTCTGGTTGTTGTTCGCAAGAGATCCCAGACCCTCCCCGGTAGTGCAGGGATGGCCACCGTGGGGTTTTAGCCGGTAGGAGTCCGGCATAACCCCGGAGCTTCCCCAGCTCCGGGGTATCCATGATGGATTTCCCCACGTAAAAAAAAAAAAAAAAAAAAAAAAAAAAAGGTTAGGTTAGGTTAGGTTAGGTTTCCCCGTCTGGGTGCGGGTCAGAATACACCCAGGGTATACCCTGCCTGTCGTAAGAGGCGACTAAAAGGGTGCATCGCGGAAGCTGAGGTAGCCTCAGTGATGCTCCGGGGCGATGCCGGCGGGATCTTCGGATCCTGGCAGGGCCTCCCTTGCCGGTAAGGCCCGGAGTTGAGGGGTGAGAAGGTGGAAGCGGTGCGGGGCGGGACTTTTGTTGACGACTCGGGCACGTTGGGGGAGGAATATATATAACAACCATGGCATCACGACATAAAGGAGGGAAAACTTACGGTGCAGGAGGCCTCGGAACCTCCAGTACCGGCGCAGTTTCGGGTGGTCAAGCGGGCCCGGCTGCGTCGTCATCTGGCAACCGTGGGACGTCCGTGGTGGAGGGCCAGGCCACGGCGTCTAAGGCTACTGGTTCCTCTGGGGCTGGGGGGACTTTTGCGAGGCCGCTGGCCGGTCTCGTCAAAGACTTAGCGGCGGGCAGCGCTGGACGCTGGTCGCTGGGGATGGACTCTGACGACGAGGAGGGGTTTTCGGACGCCTCTCTCTCGTGTCGGTTAGAGCCTCCTGTTGTAAGAAAGAGGGGCAGGCCCCCTACAACGGGGGAGTATGTGGGGCTGGCGGAGGCGAAGCGCGCCTATATGGAGCTTTGCCGGGAGGAGGAGGCGGTCCGGAGGGAGTTGGAGCGATCCGACCCCTCCCGCACCCCTCCGCCTCCTAGTAAGGCTGCTAAGCCTCTCCCCAATGAGAGGGAGGTGAGGGAAGAAATGAGGAGCCGGCCGACGCCCGACCTCGGTGCTCTCATCTTGGAGCACGCTAAGGAGGTCGAGCGTGTGGCCGGTTCCTCCAAGAACTTGAGTGGGAGGTTCGTGCACCGCCTCAGGGAGAGTGCCCAGGCCCTTCGGTTGGCTGGCCTCGAGGCGATTCAAAGAACCCATCGGGATGGGAGGGTTCAGGAGTTGGAGGAGGCCAACGAACGGCTCTCCTCCGAACTTGAGGACCTCAAGCGGGAGGTGGGTAGGCTCAGGCGGCAGCTTGAGTCTGCAACTCAAGACTCCCGAATGGAGGTGGTGCCTCCCAGGGGAACATCTCCCCCTATCACGGGAGCGCGGGGAGGCAGGTCCTCCCCGAGTACGGGTCCAGCCGCTGGCGGCGTGGACGTGGAGGAGATTATCTCCCGTGTTGGAGATATGATGGAGGCGAGATTCGCCGCTCTCAGGGGTGAGTTGAACCTCACCCTGGGAGCGGCGGGTCCCGCCTCCGGATTGGAGTTGGGGGGTGGTTCTTTGGTGGAGGTTAGGGGGGACAGCGGGGGGACTCCCCGCGCTGCCCAGCCCGACCAACCACCGTCGGCCACCACTCGCCCGGCGAAAGCCGGGAAAAAGGGACGGGCTAAGAGGGGGAAAGGGGTGGTGACTTCTGTCCCTCCCTCGGCTGGGTCTGCTGTGCAGGCTCAGTCCGGGGGCGGGGACTCCTGGACGGAGGTGGTGGGTCGTAAGACTCCCACTTCTGCCCCGGTCCCACCCTCCTCCTCCTCGAAGAAGAAGAAGGGTAAGGGGAAGAAGTCGGCCGCGAAGGCCGGCTCCGGCCCCGATAAGAGGAAGGGGGGTGTGCGTCTGGGTAGGCTGCCCAGGTCGGAGGCGGTGACTATCACCGTCCCGCCTGGGTGCTCCCAGACGCTCACAAATGCAATGCTGGCGGCGCGTAACGCCTTTGCTCTCGATGAGCTGGGCATTGAGGCCGTGAGGCCCAAGCGGGCTAAAACCGGGGCCCTCATCTTAGAGGTTGAGGGCGAGGGGAGGGCTGAGAAGGCCGACGAACTGGCCTACCGCCTCACGGAGGTGCTGGAGCCGAAGGGCCTCAAGGTCGGCCGCCCAATGAAGCTCGTCGAGCTGAGGGTGGTCGGCCTTGAGGACTCGGTCCGCGCCATCGAAGTGAAGGCGGCCTTGTCGCGGGAGGGTGGGTGCCCCATGGACCGGATCGTCGTTGGAACCATCCAGCGATCCGGCCCATTGGGCACCGTGTGGGCTAGGTGCCCACTCGCGGGGGCGAAGAAGCTCTTCGCCAAGGGGGATCGAATACGGGTGGGGTGGGCGACAGCTCGGGTCGAGCTGCTCAAGCCCCGGCCGTTGCAGTGCTACCGCTGCCTCCAGCACGGTCACGTGCGGGCGCGGTGCACTGCCGACGAGGACCGTAGCACTTTGTGCTATCGGTGTGGCGCTGCAGGCCACAAGGCGGCCGGGTGTCCGGCGGCGGCGCCCAACTGTCCGCTCTGCGCGGACTTGGGCTTGCCGTCCGGGCATCGCTTGGGCAGCTCGGCCTGTAAGCCGCCCGTCCGAAAGGGCGGGCGTGGGGAGCCCTCTAGGGCAGGCACTAAGGTGCCCAAGGGGCAGGCGGTTGCGCCTGATCGGGGTGGGGCTGCTCCTTCTCCGAAGGAGTAGACCTGCCCCGATATGTCTCCCTTTCCCGGGAGACATCATCCCCCAGGGGCCGCGGCAACCGAACACCTGTTGCCGCGGTACGGGTAGTAGCGCACCCGGGGCCCGAGCTACGGTGGTGGAGGGCGGCCGTCTCGCCGAGTGTTTGAGCTCCGCTCCACTCGAGTACTTCAAGGCGAGGCGGTCGTCGGGGCTGCAGCATCGGCGAATGGGGGTTCGCCGATGCATTGCACGCGGCCCGGGATGGTCGGCGATGTCGGCGTGGCCCCGACATCGCCGTCTCTAGCTGGGTAGGGGAGGCATTGCCCTCCAACTTTTGGGAAGCGGGCGCCCTTCTGGCGCCCTTGCACGGGGAGGGTCTGGTTGTTGTTCGCAAGAGATCCCAGACCCTCCCCGGTAGTGCAGGGATGGCCACCGTGGGGTTTTAGCCGGTAAGAGTCCGGCATAACCCCGGAGCTTCCCCAGCTCCGGGGTATCCATGAGGATTTCCCCACGTAAAAAAAAAAAAAAAAAAGGTTAGGTTAGGTTAGGTTTCCCCGTCTGGGTGCGGGTCAGAATACACCCGGGGTATACCCTGCCTGTCGTAAGAGGCGACTAAAAGGGTGCATCGCGGAAGCTGAGGTAGCCTCAGTGATGCTCCGGGGCGATGCCGGCGGGATCTTCGGATCCTGGCAGGGCCTCCCTTGCCGGTAAGGCCCGGAGTTGAGGGGTGAGAAGGTGGAAGCGGTGCGGGACGGGATACTTGGTGACGACATCGGCAAGTTTGGGAGGGAGTTACATTTAATAATATGGATTTACGCAACAAAGGGAGGAAAACTTACGGTGCAGGAGGCCTCGGAACCTCCAGTACCGGCGCAGTTTCGGGTGGTCAAGCGGGCCCGGCTGCGTCGTCATCCGGCAACCGTGGGACGTCCGTGGTGGAGGGCCAGGCCACGGCGTCTAGAGCTACTGGCGCCTCTGGGGATGGGGGGACTTCTTCGCGGCCGCTGGTCGGCCACGTGAGGGATCTCGCGGCGGGCAGCGCTGGTCGCTGGTCCTTGGGCGGGATGGACTCCGACGACGAGGAGGGGTATTCGGACGCCTCTTTCTCGTGTCGGATGGAGCCTCCTGCGGTGAGAAAAAGGGGCAGGCCCCCTACCACTGGGGAATATGTGGGGTTGGCGGAGGCGAAGCGCGCCTATATGGAGCTTTGCCGGGAGGAGGAGGCGGTCCGGAGGGAGTTGGAGCGATCCGACCCCTCCCGGACTCCTCCGCCTCCTAGCAAAGGCGCTAAGCCGCTCCCGAACGAGCGGGAGGTGCGAGAGGAAATGAGGAACCGGCCGACGCCCGACCTCGGTGCTCTCATTTTGGAGCATGCGAAGGAGGTCGAGCGTGTGGCCGGCTCCTCAAAAAATCTGAGTGGGAAATTTGTACATCGCCTCAGAGAGTCTGCCCAGGCCCTTAGGCTTGCCGGACTGGAGGCGATACAACGGACACATCGGGATGGGAGGGTCCAGGAGTTGGAGGAGGCTAATGAACGGCTCTCCTCCGAACTTGAGGACCTCAAGCGGGAAGTCGGTAGGCTCAAGCGCAAGCTCGAGTCTGCCACGCAAGAATCCCGCATGGAGGTTGAGCCTCCCGGGTCTACATCCCCAAATATCATGGGGGCACGGGGAGGCAGGTCCTCCCCGAGTACGGGTCCAGCCGCTGGCGGCGTGGACGTGGAGACTATAATCTCCCGGGTGGGAGATATAATGGAGGCGAGATTCGCCGCGCTCAGGGGTGAGTTAAACCTCACCCTGGGAGCGGCGGGTCCCGCCTCCGGTTTGGTGTTGGGGGGTGGTTCGTTGGGGGAGGCTAGGGGGGACGGTGCGGGTACTCCCCGTGCCACCCAGCCCGACCAACCACCGTCGGCCACCCCTCGCCCGGCGAAAGCCGGGAAAAAGGGAAGGGGCAAGAGGGGGAATAGGGGGGTGACCGAGGTCCCTCCTCCGGCTGAGTCCGCTGTGCGGGTTCAGTCCGGGGGTGGCGACTCCTGGGCGGAGGTGGTGGGCCGCAAGGCTCCGACTTCTGCCCCGGTCCCACCCTCGTCCTCCTCGATGAAGAAGAAGAAGGCTAAGGGGAAGAAGTCGGCCGCTAAGGCCGACTCCGTCCCCGCGAAGAAGAAAGTTGGTGTGCGTCTGGGTAGGCTGCCCAGGTCGGAGGCGGTAACTATTACCGTCCCGCCTGGGTGCTCCCAGACGCTCACCAACGCAATGTTGGTGGCTAGAAACGCCTTTGCTCTTGATGAGCTGGGCATTGAGGCGGTGAGGCCCAAGCGGGCCAAGACCGGTGCCCTCATTCTTGAGGTGGACGGTGAGGGGAGGGCGGAAAAGGCGGACAATCTCGCCATTCGCCTTACAGAGGTATTGGAGCCGAGGGGCCTCAAGGTCGGCCGCCCAATGAAGCTCGTTGAGCTGAGGGTGGTCGGCCTTGAGGACTCGGTCCGCGCCATCGAGGTGAAGGCTGCCTTATCGCGGGAGGGTGGGTGCCCAATGGACCCGATCGTGGTTGGTACCATCCAGCGATCCGGCCCATTGGGCACCGTGTGGGCGAGATGTCCACTCGCGGCGGCGAAGAAAATCTTCGCCAGGGGGGATCGTATACGGGTAGGGTGGGCAACAGCTCGGGTCGAGCTGCTCAAGCCCCGGCCGTTGCAGTGCTACCGCTGCCTCCAGCACGGTCACGTGCGGGCGCGGTGCACTGCCGACGAGGACCGTAGCACTCTGTGCTATCGGTGTGGCGCTGCAGGCCACAAGGCGGCCGGGTGTCCGGCGGCGGCGCCCAACTGTCCGCTCTGCGCGGACTTGGGTCTGCCGTCCGGGCACCGCTTGGGCAGCTCGGCCTGTAAGCCGCCCGTCCGCAAGGTCGGGCGTGGGGGGCCCTCGAGGGCCGGCACTTCGGTGCCCAAGGGGCAGGCGGTTGCGCCTGATCGGGGTGGGGCTGCTCCTTCTCCGAAGGAGTAGACTCACCCCGATATGTCTCCCTTTTCCGGGAGACATCATCCCCCAGGGGCCGCGGCAACCGACCACCTGTTGCCGCGGTACGGGTAGTAGCGCACCCGGGGCCCGAGCTACGGTGGTGGAGGGCGGCCGCCTCGCCGAGTGTTTGAGCACCGCTCCACTCGAGTACTTCAAGGCGAGGCGGTCGCCGGGGCTGCAGCATCGGTGAATGGGGATTCGCCGATGCATTGCACGCGGCCCGGGATGGTCGGCGATGTCGGCGTGGCCCCGACATCGCCGTCTTTAGCTGGGTAGGGGAGGCTCAGCCCTCCAACTTTTGGGAAGCGGGCGCCCTTCTGGCGCCCTTGCACGGGGAGGGTCTGGTTGTTGTTCGCAAGAGATCCCAGACCCTCCCCGGTAGTGCAGGGATGGCCACCGTGGGGTTTTAGCCGGTAAGAGTCCGGCATAACCCCGGAGCTTCCCCAGCTCCGGGGTATCCATGATGGATTTCCCCACGTAAAAAAAAAAAAAAAAAAAAAAAGGTTAGGTTAGGTTTCTTTTAAAAAACCGGGGATTGGGGGGGTCGACGAAGTTAAGGCGGGGCCGAGTGGGGCCCGAAAGGTCGCAGATCCGAGGCCTAATATCATCTCGGATGTGAAGCTCTCTGCCTCACAGGGGCAGGTAGTGGTGGAGAGGCTCCACCTTAGGAAGCGAGCCCTTGAGAAAGGCGCTCAAGAAGAGTCGGGAGATGCCTCCTACGACTCAGATACATCAGTTGGGTCCGTTAGGTCCAACTTTTCCTTGCTACGGGAGAGGGCGTGTCCCAAGTCGAAGAAGAGGGGACGACCCCCAACAACGGGGGAATATGTTGGGCTTGCCGAGGCCAAGAAGGCCTATGTAGAAGCCCAAAAGGAGATAGAGCTCCTAGAGCTGGAGGAAGAAATACGGGCTGGTACTGGGAGCATTCCACCACCCGGCAAATCCGGCAACCCTGTGCCGGACATGGATGTGTTCGTCCAGGAGGCAAGAAACAAGCCGCTGGCGGACCTGGGAGCGTGGGCCTTGGAGGAGGCCGACAAAATCGAATTGGCGGCGGCCAAATCCAAAAACTTAAAGGGGACGATACAGCGAGATATACGTGTAGGAGCCCGCACTGTCAGGGCCGTCACCATGGAGCTGGCGCAGCGAGTGCAAAGGCCAGCTGAACCGACACCAGCACAGGACGTTGCTGCGCTGAAGGCGCAACTGGAGGCCCTGCAGGCGGAAAACAAACGCCTGCAGGAGCGCTTACTTGCATTGGAGAGGCGATCTCCAAGTCCGCCAGTTACAAGAATGGCGGACTTGGAGATCGCGAGCCGCGCGAGGCCAGCACCGGCCTCGCCATTGAAGATCTCAGGGGGTGATTGCCCCGAAAAGGGTGTCCCGGCACCCAAGGAGGAGACGGGGTCCACACTAGTAAACAAAATTGCGGACCTAGTAAACAAGAGGCTAGAGGAGTTCCGCTTAGAACTCCTCCCAACTAAGAGGAAGGAGGAAGCCTCCCCGGTTGGTACCCCACCACAGGCCACCGGGGACAAGAAAAAAGAGAAGAAGAAGAAGGAGAAGAAGAAGAAAGGGAAGGGGAAGGACAGCGCTCCTGTCCAACCCCAACCCCCTCAGAAAAAGGCGACTCCACCTGGGGCAGCCAGGAGATTGGAGGCGGCGCGCTTGGAGGCGCTGAAAGCGGTGGCACACTTAGCACCAAGAGGTGCCACCGCCAACGAGAGTACATGGGCCCAGGTGGTGGGTAGAAGGGCCCAAAGAGCGGCCAAAAAGACCCAATCGACACCTGCCCCACCACTGAAGTCCCAGAAAATGGAGAAACCCAAGTTGGGCCGACTGCCGCGTACTGCTGCAGTGGTCCTCACCCTCCAGCCTGGCGGCAAGTCTTCATACAAGGACGTTATGATTGCTGCCAGGCAGAGGGTGAAGTTAGCGGACGTCGGGGTAGACAGCGTCCGCCCCAAGAAAGCCAGGACCGGTGGCCTTATGTTAGAGGTCGCTGGTCCTGATAAGGAGGCCAAGGCGTCTGCCTTGGCGGAAAAGTTACGCGAGGCGTTGGCTGGTGACGCCGTAACGGTTACCAGACCAGTCAAGAAGGCCGACCTTCGGGTCATTGGCCTCGACGATTCGGCCACCCCGGCGGAGGTGGCCGAAGCCATTGCCGGAGTTGGCGGCTGCCAACAAGGGGACGTGAGGACCGGGGTGATACGGTCCTCGCGTGCTGGGCTCGGCACCCTGTGGCTGCAGTGCCCCTTGGCGGCGGCCAAGAAAGTGGTCGCGGCCGGTCGGATAAGGGTCGGGTGGACCCTCGCTAGGGTGGAGGCACTTAAGCCCCGCCCTGAGCAGTGCTACCGCTGCTGGCAAACTGGACATGTCCAGCAGCGGTGCACTGCCGAGGTGGACCGGTCGCACCTATGCTATAGGTGCGGCGAAACCGGTCACCGGGCGGGCCTATGTACGGCGGCCGCCCCGGTTTGCACATTGTGCAAGGAAGCCGGGCGGCCTGCCGACCATCGTATGGGGAGCAAGTCATGCTCCCCACCCAAGGCCCGCCCGGGGAAGAAGGGAGGAGTGACTAAGGAGAAGAAGAGCCAACTCTCCAGTGTCCATCAAGGGGGTGGTGCGGCTGCATCACCCTCCAACGTGGGACGTTCCAGCGGGGGTGGTGCACCGGCATCACCCCCCACCGTGGGAGGTTCCAGCGGGGGTGGTGCATCCGCATCACCCTCCACCGTGGGAGTTCCTGCGATGGACACTGGAGAGGAAGCGGAGCGGGCAGTCAAACCCGCTCCCAAGGATGATTCTGGCCGGGGGGAGGCCATGGACACGGCCTAAAGTTCATGCCTCCCCGCGGTCAGATCATCCAGACCAATCTCAACCACGCCGTCGCCGCTCAAGACTTGATGTCTCATAGTCTTTGCGGCGGCGTGGTTGAGTTGGTCGTAGCCGCGGAGCCGTACCGAGTTCTCCAACGCCCGTCCTGGGTTGGAGACTTGGACGACTCCGTGGTGATCGCCCAGTCGGTTCCGTCACGGATCCGGCCAATTGCGCCTGTCATGCGCGGCCATGGGTTCGTGGCGGTCGACTGGGCGGGTTGTGTGGTGGTGGGCGTCTACGCGCCGCCGAGTTGGTCCCTCAGTCGCTTCGACTCCCTACTGGACGAGCTGCAGAACGTCGTTTCATTGCACGCAGCTCGTCCAGTACTCGTCCTCGGGGACTTCAATGCTCACGCATCCGCGTGGCACTCCCCGAGGACGGACCAGAGGGGCCACTCGGTGCTGGACTGGGCGGCTGGCCTGGGTCTCCGGTTGTTGAACCGGGGCTCGGCCAGCACGTGCGTGCGGTACCAGGGCGAAAGTATAGTGGATCTATCTTTCGCCAATGCCCTGGCCGCGCGCCGTGTGTCGGGGTGGAGGGTCGACGACGTGGAGACACTGTCGGACCATGTCTACATCCGCATGGATGTCTCCACGCCTCCCCCGACCCGCCCAGCAGCCCACCACCCACGGAGGTGGGCCCTGAAGGGCATCGATGAGGACGCACTGATGGCGGCCGTTCTCGCAGTGGCCTGGCCGGAAGTTCCGGCTGGGCCAGTGGAGGTCTCGGAGGAGGCGGATTGGTTCGCGGACGCCATGTCGGCAGTTTGCGACGTGGCGATGCCACGAGTCCGCGCCAATCCGCCTCGCCGCCCGGTGTACTGGTGGAGCGCTGAGATTCAGCGTCTCCGCGAGGACTGCGGAGTCGCTCGCCGCCAGTACACCCGGGCGAGGCGTCGGCGCAACTCCGACGCAGCGAGAACGGCACAGCTGTACGCCGGCTACCGTGAGCTCACGAAGCGGCTGCAGCTGGCCATCAGGAGCGCCAAGGCTCAGGCCTGGGACGGACTCCTCGACTCACTCCGTGAGGACCCATGGGGGCGCCCATACCGTCTAGTTATGGACAAACTTCGTCCATGGGCGCCTCCCCTCACGGAGACGATGGACCCCCCACTCCTGGAGCGGGTGGTCGGCACTTTGTTCCCTGACGGGGAGGTGTCGGCCCCCGCTCCACCACCGGACCGTGTCTTATGGTCCCAGGAGTGGGAGGTGTCCGAAGAGGAGTTGGCCGGGGCTGTCAAACGCATGGGGGCACGTAACACCGCCCCCGGCCCTGACGGCATCCCCGGCCGCGCCTGGGTCTTGGCGCTCAGCGTCCTCGGGCCCCGTCTGCGCAGGCTGTTTACAGCCTGCTTGCAGACGGGGACCCTTCCACCGAGGTGGAAAACAGGGCGGATGGTCCTCCTACGCAAGGACAACAGGCCCGCAGAGTCGCCTTCTGCCTACAGGCCCATCGTGTTGCTGGACGAGGTGGGGAAGCTCTTCGAACGCATCGTTCACAAGCGCCTCGTCCAGCACCTGTCCCGTGATGGACCCGACCTGGCCGAGTGCCAGTTCGGCTTCCGGGAGGGACGTTCGACTATCGACGCTATTCATCGCGTCAAGTCCCTCTCGGACTCGGCCACGTCCGGGGGAGGGGTTGCACTGGCTGTGTCCTTAGACATCAGGAACGCCTTTAACTCCCTCTCCTGGGCGGCCATCCGCGGGGCCCTCGAACGCCACGAGGTGCCCCTCTACCTGCGGATGGTGGTCGGAGACTACCTCCGGGACAGGGCCATCGTTTACGGTGGCCGCGATGGGTCTGTCAGGCGACAGATCAACCGTGGAGTACCCCAGGGGTCCGTCTTGGGCCCACTCTTGTGGAACCTGGGGTACGACGCGGCTCTGCGGGTGTCCCTGCCGGTCGGCGTACATCTAACCTGTTACGCCGACGACACCATGGTGTTAGCCACCGGCAGGGACCGTGGGAGGACCATCCGCCGGGCGGAGGTCGCAGTTGCGGCCGTCGCCTCGCGGATCCGGGGCATGGGGTTGGAGTTGTCCCCTCAGAAGACCGAAATCGTCTTCTTCGAGGGTCGTAGGAGGGGCACTCCACCCCATAGCCTGGTGAGGATCGGGTCGTCCGACGTCCAGGTGGGCACCGACATTAAGTATCTTGGTGTCTACCTGGACAGCTCCTGGAGCTTCGTCCCGCACTTCGCTCGTCTGGCCGCCAGGTTGGGTAGCCTAGTGACTCACTTGAGTCGCATCATGCCCAACCTTGGTGGTCCGGACGAGCGGGTGCGCCGCCTCTACTGCGGTGTGGTTAAGTCAGTGGCACTGTACGGTGCCCCCATCTGGGCCGACGCCTTAGCGGCCAGCCGGGGTAGCAAGACGCTCCTCCGGCGTGAATGGAGACGCGCTGCCATTCGCGTCATTCGGGGGTACCGTACGGTGTCCTACGAGGCGGCCACCGCCCTGGCGGGTCTACCACCTTTGGAGTTCCTGGCGGCTGAGGATGCCTGTGTTTACAGGCATCTTCGCCTTGCCCGCCAGGACTCCAACCCGCCAGGGCAGGAGGTAGATCGGGACGAGCTGAGGCTCCAGGCCCGGCGGTCCACTATGACAACGTGGAAGGAGGAGTTGTCTCGTCATAGAGACCATTGGACCGTCGGGGCGGTCCTGCCCATCCTAGATAGATGGGTGGGCCGTAGCTCCGGGCGACTGACGTTCCGAGCCACACAGGTGCTGACCGACCACGGGTGTTTCGGTCGGTACCTGTGCCGGATCGGTCGCGAGGCGGACCCGCGGTGCCACCACTGTGGCGCCGCGGTGGACTCGGCGCGGCACACTCTCGTGGAGTGTCCTGCCTGGGAGGTGCCGCGTCGGGCCTTAGCGGCGGAGGTGGGTCCGGACCTCTCGCTGCCGGCCATCCTGTCTCGGATGGTCGGTAGCGGGAGCGTCTGGCAGGCCATGATTTCCTTTTGCGAGGGGGTCATGGTCGCGAAGGAGGCCGCCGAGCGCTCAAGGGAGCTTCTGCTCCCTGCTCGGCGTCGCCTGCGGGGTCGGCGTCTTGCACGTTTGCCCCGCCCCGCTCCACGGGGGGGACTCCCGCCTTAGGGTGGGGGTCGCTCCTAAGAACCCTTCGGGGAGCGGGACTTCGCCACCTCCGCCGCGCACCCAGCGTGCCACGGTGGAGGCACCTAAGCCCCAGGGGCCGTGGTCCCGGCACTTAGCCGGGCCACGGTATCGGGTGTGACGCACCCGGGGCTCCCAGTCGAACCGGGCCAAGCCTGGCCCGAGGCGTCGGCGACGCCCGTGCGGGGAGGACCCTCACCCCGGTGGGGGTCGTGCCCCACGTCTTTGCACGGGGGTCGCCCGGGGGGCGCGGCTGGGGCGATTGGGGGATCGCCTCAGCCATTGCACGCGCCCTCCGGGACGGGGGCGGTGGCCGGGTGACCGGGTCACCGCCCGTTACCCCGGATGGGGGGGTGTATCGTCGACCACCCTCCCAACGGGAAGGGGGTCCCCTCAGTCACCATAGGGGGCCCCGGCGCGGGGAGGGACCGGACGTGTTCGTCCAGAGTTCCCGGGCCCTCCCCAGCAGCGCCGAGGTAGGTCACCGTGGGGTTTTAGCCGGTAAGAGTCCGGCATACCCCCGGGGTTCCCCAGCCCTGGGGGATCCATGAGGATTTCCCCACGTAAAAAAAAAAAAAAAAAAAAAGGTTAGGTTAGGTTGCTTTCGGGGGTTTCGTTGATACCAAGTAGCCTCAGTGATGCTCCGAGGCGATGCCGGTGGGATCTTCGGATCCTGGCGGGGCCTCCCTTGCCGGTAAGGCTCGGAGCGGAGGGGTGAAAACGGTGGATGCGGGCCTCCATCCCAGGGGTCACGGCCAGTTCTGGTCGTGATACGGGGAGTTGCGTCCCCGGGATCCCATAGCTCGGCAGGGGTGGTGTGACCCCTGTCGTAATACCGTAAACCGGTGGTCATGTTTCGCCGGAGCGGGGGGCTTGCCTTCATTGGCCGGCCCGCGAGGGGATAAACCTCTATAAAAAGTCCCTAGCCTCAAGCTGCGGTACGCGGCGAGGGGGCACGCCCAGTCCTCGCGGCTGGGCGTGGCCGGTGGGTGCACCGGTCTCGAGCGACCAACCCCGGGGATACTGGCGCCCCCCGGGTGTATCTGCCTTCCCCTGGCATGGCGGCTCTGCCAGGGGCGACGTATATTTCCGACCCTGCTCGTGGGAACAAATATGCATTGTTCAGATTCTTTTAAAAAACCGGGGATTGGGGGGGTCGATGACGTTAAGGCGGGGCCAAGTGGGGCCCGGAAGGTCGCAGATCCGAGACCGAACATCGTCTCGGAAAAGATACTCACTGCCTCACAAGGGCAGGTAGTACTGGAGAAGCTCCAGCTGAGAGGCAGAGTACTGGAGAAGGGCGCCCAGGAGGAGTCAGGTGACGCCTCCTACGACTCGGACACGTCCGTGGGATCAGTCAGATCCAATTTCTCTGTCCTCAGGGAACGGGCGTGTCCAAAGTCGAAGAAGAGGGGTCGGCCCCCAACAACTGGGGAGTACGTCGGCCTAGCTGAGGCTAAGAGAGCCTATGTAGAGGCCCAACGAGAAATCGAGCTCGCTGAGCTGGAAGGAGAGATACGGTCCGGCGCAGGGACCATTCCACCGCCCGGCAAGTCGGGTAATCCTGTGCCGGACATGGATGTGTTTGTCCAGCAAGCAAAAATGAAGCCTCTGGAGGATTTAGGAGCCTGGGCCCTGGAAGAGGCCGATAAAATCGAGTTGGCTGCGGCCAAATCGAAGAATCTAAAGGGGACGATCCAGCGGGACATCCGTGTGGGAGCTCGCACCGTTAGGGCCGTCACTTTGGAGCTGGCGCAGAGAGTGGTACGGCCAGCCGAACCAACGTCGGTTCCAGACGTTGCTGCGCTGAAGGCGCAACTTGAGGCCCTGCAGGCCGAAAACAAACGCCTGCAGGATCGTATATCCGTGTTGGAGAGGCGATCTCCAAGCCCGCCAGTTACTAGAATGGCGGATTTGGAGATCGCGAGCCGTGCGAGGCGTACACCGGCCTCGCCTTTGAGGGATTCGGGGGCTGTGTGCCCCGAAATGGGTGTCCCGGCACCCAGGGAGCCGACAGGGTCCGACATAGCTCATGAAATAGCGGACCTAGTTAACAGAAGATTGGAGGAGTTCCGCAAGGAACTCCTCTCAGCTAAGAAAATGGAGGAAGCCTCCCCGGTCGGCACCTTACCACATGCCACCGGAGACAAGAAAGAGCAGAAGAAGAAGAAAAAGGAGAAAAGGAAGGGCAAGGGGAAGGATATCCCCCCGGCGCAACCTCAGCCCACGCAGAAGAAAGCTACTCCGTCCGGGGCCGCTAGAAGGCTGGAGGCGGCGCGGCAAGAGACGCTGAAGAAAACGGTGACACTCGCTACACCTGCGGGTGCCACCGCCAACGAGGGTACGTGGGCTCAGGTGGTGGGCAGAAAGGCCCAAAGGGCAGCCAAAAAGGTCCAATCGACACCTGCCCCACCACCGAAGGCGCAGAAGAAGGCGGAAAAACCCAAGTTGGGTCGACTGCCGCGAACAGCTGCGGTAGTGCTGACGATCCAGCCTGGCAGCAAATCCACCTACAGGGACGTAATGACCGCTGCCAGGCAGAGGGTCAAGCTGTCGGACGTTGGGGTGGAGAGCGTCCGCCCCAAGAAGGCCAGGACAGGAGGCCTGATGTTGGAAATAGCCGGCCCCGATAAAGAGACGAAGGCATCTGCCTTGGCCGAGAAATTGAAGACCGCTCTCGCCGGCGATGCAGTCACGGTGGCCAGGCCCATTAAGAAGGCAGACCTTCGGGTCTTCGGCCTGGATGAATCGGCCACCCCAGCTGAGGTGGCCGAAGCCATAGCTGGCACTGCAGGGTGCCAGGTGGAGGACGTAAGGACCGGAGAAATCCGGTCCTCACGTGCGGGGCTCGGTACCCTTTGGGTACAGTGCCCACTGGCAGCGGCCAAAAAGGTGGTCGCTGCCGGACGCATCAGGGTGGGGTGGGTCAACGCCAGGGTAGAGGCGTTGAAACCCCGCCCTGAGCAGTGCTACCGCTGCTGGCAGCAGGGTCACGTCCAGCAGCGGTGCACTGCGGAGGTGGACCGGTCGCACCTCTGCTATAGGTGCGGCGAAACCGGTCACCGGGCGGGCCTATGTACGGCGGCCGCCCCCGTATGCACTTTGTGCAAAGAGGCCGGGCGGCCCGCCGACCATCGCATGGGGAGTAAGGCTTGCTCCCCACCCAAGGCCCGCCCAGCTAGGAAGGGAGGAGACATGAAGAAGAGGAGCCAACTCTCCGGTGTCCATCAAGGGGGTGGTGCGGCTGCACCATCCTCCAACGTGGGATGTTCCAGCGGGGGTGGTGCACCGGCATCACCCCCCACCGTGGGAGGTTCCAGCGGGGGTGGTGCACCCGCATCACCCTCCACCGTGGGAGTTCCTGCGATGGACACTGGAGAGGAGGCGGAGCGGGCAGTTACACCCGCTCCCAAGGATGATTCTGGCCGGGGGGAGGCCATGGACACGGCCTAAAGTTCATGCCTCCCCGCGGTCAGATCATCCAGACCAATCTCAACCACGCCGTCGCCGCTCAAGACTTGATGTCTCATAGTCTTTGCGGCGGCGTGGTTGAGTTGGTCGTAGCCGCGGAGCCGTACCGAGTTCTCCAACGCCCGTCCTGGGTTGGGGACTTGGACGACTCCGTGGTGATCGCCCAGTCGGTTCCGTCACGGATCCGGCCAATAGCGCCACTCATGCGCGGCCATGGATTCGTGGCGGTCGACTGGGCGGGTTGTGTGGTGGTGGGCGTCTACGCGCCCCCGAGTTGGTCCCTCGGTCGCTTCGACCTCCTACTGGACGAGCTGCAGAACGTTGTTTCATCGCACGCAGCTCGTCCAGTACTCGTCCTCGGGGACTTCAATGCTCACGCATCCGCGTGGCACTCCCCGAGGACGGACCAGAGGGGCCACTCGGTGCTGGACTGGGCGGCTGGCCTGGGTCTGCGGTTGTTGAACCGGGGCTCGGCCAGCACGTGCGTGCGGTACCAGGGCGAAAGCATAGTGGACTTGTCTTTCGCCAACGCCCTGGCCGCGCGCCGTGTGTCGGGGTGGAGGGTCGACGACGTGGAGACAATGTCCGATCATGTGTACATACGCATGGATGTCTCCACGCCTCCCCCGACCCGCCCAGCAGCCCACCACCCACGGAGGTGGGCCCTGAAGGGCATCGATGAGGACGCACTGATGGCGGCCGTTCTCGCAGTGGCCTGGCCGGAAGTTCCGGCTGGGCCAGTGGAGGTGTCACAGGAGGCGGATTGGTTCGCGGACGCCATGTCGGCAGTTTGCGACGTGGCGATGCCACGAGTCCGCGCCAATCCGCCCCGCCGCCCGGTGTACTGGTGGAGCGCTGAGATTCAGCGTCTCCGCGAAGAGTGCGGAGTGGCACGCCGCCAGTACACCCGGGCGAGGCGTCGGCGCAACACCGACGCGGCGAGAACGGCACAGCTGTACGCCGACTATCGTGAACTCACGAAGCGGCTGCAGCTGGCCATCAGGAGCGCCAAGGCTCAGGCCTGGGACGGACTCCTCGACTCACTCCGTGAGGACCCATGGGGGCGCCCATACCGTCTTGTGATGGACAAACTACGTCCATGGGCGCCTCCCCTCACGGAGACGATGGACCCCCCACTCCTGGAGCGGGTGGTCGGCACTTTGTTCCCTGACGGGGAGGTGTCGGCCCCCGCTCCACCACCGGACCGTGTCTTATGGTCCCAGGAGTGGGAAGTGTCCGAAGAGGAGTTGGCCGGGGCTGTCAAGCGCATGGGGGCGCGTAACACCGCCCCCGGCCCCGACGGCATCCCCGGCCGCGCCTGGGCCTTGGCGCTCAGCGTCCTCGGGCCCCGTCTGCGCAGGCTGTTCACAGCATGTCTGCAGACGGGGACTCTTCCACCACGGTGGAAGACCGGGCGGATGGTCCTCCTACGCAAGGACAACAGGCCCGCAGAGTCGCCTTCTGCCTACAGGCCCATCGTGTTGCTGGACGAGGTGGGGAAGTTATTTGAACGCATCGTTCACAAGCGCCTCGTCCGGCACCTGTCCCGTGATGGACCCGACCTGGCCGAGTGCCAGTTCGGCTTCCGGGAGGGACGTTCGACCATCGACGCTATTCATCGCGTCAAGTCCCTCTCGGACTCGGCCACGTCCGGGGGAGGGGTTGCTCTGGCTGTGTCTCTGGACATCCAGAACGCCTTCAACTCCCTCTCCTGGGCGGCCATCCGCGGGGCCCCCGAAAGTCACGAGGTGCCCCTCTACCTGCGGATGGTGGTCGGAGACTACCTCCGGGACAGGGCCATCGTCTACGGTGGCCGCGATGGGTCTGTCAGGCGGCAGATCAACCGTGGAGTACCCCAGGGGTCCGTCTTGGGCCCACTGTTGTGGAACCTGGGGTACGACGCGGCTCTGCGGGTGTCCCTGCCGGTCGGCGTTCACTTAACGTGTTACGCCGATGACACTATGGTGTTAGCCACCGGCAGGGACCGTGGGAGGACCATCCGCCGGGCGGAGGTCGCAGTTGCGGCCGTCGCCTCGCGGATCCGGGGCATGGGGTTGGAGTTGTCCCCTCAGAAGACGGAGATCGTCTTGTTTGAGGGTCGCCGGAGGGGCACTCCACCCCATAGCCTGGTGAGGATCAGGTCGTCCGACGTCCAGGTGGGCACCGACATCAAGTATCTTGGTGTCTACCTGGACAGCTCCTGGAGCTTCGTCCCGCACTTCTCCCGTCTGGCCACCAGGTTGGGTAGTCTAGTGACTCACTTGAGCCGCATCATGCCCAACCTTGGTGGTCCGGACGAGCGTGTGCGCCGCCTCTACTGTGGGGTAGTGAAGAGTGTGGCACTGTACGGTGCCCCCATCTGGGCCGACGCTTTAGCGGCCAGCCGGGGGAGCAAGTCGCTCCTCCGGAGGGAATGGCGACGCGCCGCAATACGCGTCATCAGGGGGTACCGTACGGTGTCATACGAGGCGGCCACCGCCCTGGCGGGTCTACCACCTTTGGAGTTCCTGGCGGCAGAAGACGCCTACGTCTACAGGCGCCTTCGTCTTGCCCGCCAGGACTCCAACCCGCCAGGGGAGGAGTTAAATCGGGACGAGCTGAGGCTCCAGGCCCGGCGGTCCACAATGGAATCGTGGAAGGAGTTATTGTCCCATGTCAGGGACCATTGGACCGTCGGGGCGGTCCTGCCCGTCTTAGATAGATGGGTGGGCCGTAGCTCCGGGCGACTGACGTTCCGAGCCACACAGGTGCTGACCGAGCATGGCTGCTTCGGTCGGTACCTGTGCCGGATCGGTCGCGAGGCGGACCCGCGGTGCCACCACTGTGGCGCCGCGGTGGACTCGGCGCGGCACACTCTCATGGAGTGTCCTGCCTGGGAGGTGCCGCGTCGGGCCTTAGCGGCGGAGGTGGGTCCGGACCTCTCGCTGCCGGTTATCCTGTCTCGGATGGTCGGTAGCGGGAGCGTCTGGCAGGCCATGGTCTCCTTTTGCGAGGAGGTCATGGTCGCGAAGGAGGCCGCCGAGCGCTCACGGGAGCTTCTGCTCCCTGCTCGGCGTCGCCTGCGGGGTCGGCGTCTTGTACGTTTGCCCCGCCCCGCTTCACGGGGGGGACCCTTGCCTTAGGGTGGGGGTCGCTCCTAAGAACCCTTCGGGGAGCGGGACTTCGCCACCTCCGCCGCGCACCCAGCGTGCCACGGTGGTGGCACCTTTGCCCCAGGGGCCGTGGTCCCGGCACTTAGCCGGGCCACGGTATCGGGTGTGACGCACCCGGGGCTCCCAGTCGAACCGGGCCAAGCCTGGCCCGAGGCGTCGGCGACGCCCGTGCGGGGAGGACCCTCACCTCGGTGGGGGTCGTGCCCCACGTCTTTGCACGGGGGTCGCCCGGGGGGTGCGGCTGGGGCGATTGGGGGATCGCCCCAGCCATTGCACGCGCCCTCCGGGACGGGGGCGGTGGCCGGGTGACCGGGTCACCGCCCGTTACCCCGGATGGGGGGGTGTATCGTCGACCACCCCCCCCAACGGGAAGGGGTCCCCTCAGTCACCATAGGGGGCCCCGGCGCGGGGAGGGACCGGACGTGTTCGTCCAGAGTTCCCGGGCCCTCCCCAGCAGCGCCGAGGTAGGTCACCGTGGGGTTTTAGCCGGTAGGAGTCCGGCATAACCCCGGAGCTTCCCCAGCTCCGGGGTATCCATGATGGATTTCCCCACGTAAAAAAAAAAAAAAAAAAAAAGGTTAGGTTAGGTTCCCCGTCTGGGTGCGGGTCAGAATACACCCAGGGTATACCCTGCCTGTCGTAAGAGGCGACTAAAAGGGTGCATCGTGGAAGCTGAGGTAGCCTCAGTGATGCTCCGGGGCGATGCCGGCGGGATCTTCGGATCCTGGCAGGGCCTCCCTTGCCGGTAAGGCCCGGAGTTGAGAGGTGAGAAGGTGGAAGCGGTGCGGGATGGGCTCTTCCGTTGACGACTTAGGCACGATATGGGTGGGTGTTTACTTACTTTAATTATGGATACACGCTACAAAGGGAGGAAAACTTACGGTGCAGGAGGCCTCGGAACCTCCAGTACCGGCGCAGATTCGGGTGGTCAAGCGGGCCCGGCTGCGTCGTCATCCGGCAACCGTGGGACGTCCGTGGTGGAGGGCCAGGCCACGGCGTCTAGAGCTACTGGCGCCTCTGGGGCTGGGGGGACTTTTGCGAGGCCGCTGGCCGGTCTCGTGAAAGATTTGGCGGCGGGCAGCGCTGGTCGCTGGTCCCTGGGGATGGACTCTGACGACGAGGAGGGGTTGTCAGACAGCTCTTTCTCGTGCCAGTTGGAGCAACCATCTGGTGTAGTACGGAAGAGGGGCAGGCCCCCAACAACCGGGGAGTATGTCGGGCTGGCGGAGGCTAAGCGAGCCTACATGGAGCTCTGCCGGGAGGAGGAGGCGGTCCGGAGGGAGTTGGAGCGATCCGATCCCTCCCGGACCCCTCCGCCTCCTAGTAAGGCTGCTAAGCCTCTCCCGAATGAGCGGGAAGTACGGGAGGAAATGAGGAGCAGGCCGACGCCCGACCTCGGTGCTCTCATCTTGGAGCACGCTAAGGAGGTCGAGCGTGTGGCCGGCTCCTCCAAAAATCTAAGTGGGAGATTCGTACATCGCCTTCGGGAAAGTGCCCAGGCCCTTAGGCTTGCGGGACTCGAGGCGATACAGCGAACGGAGAGGGACGGGAGAGTTAAAGAGCTCGAGGAAGCCAATGATAGGCTCTCCTCCGAGCTCGATGGACTTAAGAGGGAGGTGGCTAGGCTCAGGCGGCAGCTTGAGTCTGCCACACGGGAGGAATCCCGCATGGAGGTGGAGCCTCCCAGGGGGAAATCTCCTCCTATCACGGGGGCACGGGGAGGCAGGTCCTCCCCGAGTACGGGTCAAGCCGCTGGCGGCGTTGACGTAGAGGAGATTATCTCCCGTGTGGGAGAGATGATGGAGGCGAGATTCGCCGCTCTCAGGGGTGAGTTGAACCTCACCCTGGGAGCGGCGGGTCCCGCCTCCGGATTGGTGTTGGGGGGTGGTTCGTTGGGGGAGGTTAGGGGGGACGGTGCGGGTACTCCCCGTGCCGCCCAGCCCGACCAACCACCGTCGGCCACCTCTCGCCCGGCGAAAGCAGGGAAAAAGGGACGGGGTAAGAGGGGGAAGGGGGGGGTTACCGAGGTCCCTCCCTCGGCTGGGTCTGCTGTGCGGGCCCAGTCCGGGGGTGGGGACTCCTGGGCGGAGGTGGTGGGTCGTAAGACTCCCACTTCTGCCCCGGTCCCACCCTCGTCCTCCTCGAAGGAGACCAAGGGGAAGAAGAAGAAGGGGAAGAAGTCGGCCGCGAAGGCCGGCTCCGGCCCCGAGCAGAAAAAAGTTGGTGTGCGTTTGGGTAGGTTGCCCAGGTCGGAGGCGGTGACCATCACCGTCCCGCCTGGGTGCGCCCAGACGCTCACCAACGCGATGTTGGCGGCAAGGAATGCCTTTGCTCTTGATGAGCTTGGTATCGAGGCAGTCAGGCCCAAGAGGGCCAAGACCGGGGCCCTCATTCTGGAAATTGAGGGCGAGGGGCGGGAGGAGAAGGCGGATCACCTCGCCTATCGCCTCACCGAGGTGCTGGAGCCGAAGGGCCTCAAGGTCGGCCGCCCAATGAAGCTCGTTGAGCTGAGGGTGGTCGGCCTTGAGGACTCCGTCCGGGCCATAGAGGTCAAGGCGGCTCTTTCAAGGGAGGGTGGGTGCCCAATGGACCGTATTGTGGTTGGTACCATCCAGCGATCCGGCCCATTGGGCACCGTGTGGGCTAGGTGCCCACTCGCGGGGGCGAAAAAACTTTTCGCCAAGGGGGATAGAATACGGGTGGGGTGGGCGACAGCTCGGGTCGAGCTGCTCAAGCCCCGGCCGTTGCAGTGCTACCGCTGCCTTCAGCACGGTCACGTGCGGGCGCGGTGCACTGCCGACGAGGACCGTAGCACTTTGTGCTATCGGTGTGGCGCTGCAGGCCACAAGGCGGCCGGGTGTCCGGCGGCGGCGCCCAACTGTCCGCTCTGCGCGGACTTGGGTCTGTCGTCCGGGCATCGCTTGGGCAGCTCGGCCTGTAAGCCGCCCGTCCGAAAGGGCGGGCGTGGGGGGCCCTCGAGGGCCGGCACTTCTGTGCCCAAGGGGCAGGCGGTCGCGCCTGATCGGGGTGGGGCTGCTCCTTCTTCGAAGGAGTAGACCTTCCCCGATATGTCTCCCTTTTCCGGGAGACATCATCCCCCAGGGGCCGCGGCAACCGACCACCTGTTGCCGCGGTACGGGTAGTAGCGCACCCGGGGCCCGAGCTACGGTGGAGGAGGGCGGCCGTCTCGCCGAGTGTTTGAGCTCCGCTCCACTCGAGTACTTCAAGGCGAGGCGGTCGCCGGGGCTGCAGCATCGGCGAATGGGGGTTCGCCGATGCATTGCACGCGGCCCGGGATGGTCGGCGATGTCGGCGTGGCCCCGACATCGCCGTCTCTAGATGGGTAGGGGAGGCTCAGCCCTCCAACTTTTGGGAAGCGGGCGCCCTTCTGGCGCCCTTGCACGGGGAGGGTCTGGTTGTTGTTCGCAAGAGATCCCAGACTCTCCCCGGTAGTGCAGGGATGGCCACCGTGGGGTTTTAGCCGGTAAGAGTCCGGCATAACCCCGGAGCTTCCCCAGCTCCGGGGTATCCATGATGGATTTCCCCACGTAAAAAAAAAAAAAAAAAAAAAAGGTTAGGTTAGGTTGGGTTCTAGAAGTTGTTGCAGCTGCAACAACATGTGCCATCCCCACCTCCTCGTGGTGGAACCTGGACACCGGAGTCATCCGGTGACTAACGGGGCTCTGGCTTTCGGGGTTCCGTTGATACCAAGTAGCCTCAGTGATGCTCCGAGGCGATGCCGGTGGGATCTTCGGATCCTGGCGGGGCCTCCCTTGCCGGTAAGGCTCGGAGCGGAGGGGTGAAAACGGTGGATGCGGGCCTCCATCCCAGGGGTCACGGCCAGTTCTGGTCGTGATACGGGGAGTTGCGTCCCCGGGATCCCATAGCTCGGCAGGGGTGGTGTGACCCCTGTCGTAATACCGTAAACCGGTGGTCATGTTTCGCCGGAGCGGGGGGCTTGCCTTCATTGGCCGGCCCGCGAGGGGATAAACCTCTATAAAAAGTCCCTAGCCTCAAGCTGCGGTACGCGGCGAGGGGGCACGCCCAGTCCTCGCGGCTGGGCGTGGCCGGTGGGTGCACCGGTCTCGAGCGACCAACCCCGGGGATACTGGCGCCCCCCGGGTGTATCTGCCTTCCCCTGGCATGGCGGCTCTGCCAGGGGCGACCTCCTTTCCGACCTACTCGTGGGAACAGTATGGAGAATTGTTCATTGTTTAAAAAACCGGGGATTGGGGGGGTCTGTGAAGAGGAAAAGGCGGGGACCAGTGGGGTCCGAAAGGTCGGCGGTCCGAGACCAAACATCGTCTCGGACACAAAACTCACTGCTTCACAGGGGCAGGTAATATTGGAGAAGCTCCAGCTCAGAGGTAGAGTACTGGAGAAGGGCGCCCAGGAGGAGTCTGGTGACGCCTCCTACGACTCGGACACGTCCGTGGGATCAGTTAGATCCAACTTCTCTACCCTTAGAGAACGGGCGTGTCCGAAGTCCAAGAAGAGAGGACGACCCCCAACAACTGGGGAGTATGTAGGGCTCGCTGAAGCCAAGAGGGCCTACATGGAGGCCCAACGAGAAATCGAGCTCGCTGAGCTCGAAGAGGAGATTCGGGCGGGCACAGGAAGCATTCCACCTCCCGGCAAGTCGGGTAACCCAGTCCCAGAGATGGAGGTCTTCGTCGAAGAGGCAAAGAAGAAACCACTGGCGGACCTCGGAGCGTGGGCCCTAGAGGAGGCCGACAAAATTGAACTAGCTGCGGCTAAGTCCAAAAACTTAAAGGGTACCATCCAAAGGGATATCCGGGTTGGTGCACGCACCGTTAGAGCGGTGACAATGGAGCTGGCTCAGCGAGTGGTGAGACCAGCGGAACCACAGCCCGGACAGGACATCACTGCGCTAATAGGGCAACTAGAAGCCCTGCAGGCAGAAAATAAGCGCCTGCAGGAGCGGATAGTAGTGTTAGAGAGGCGATCTTCAAGCCCGCCAGTCACAAAAATGGCGGACTTGGAGATCGTGAGCCGCGAGAGAACACCAGTCTCGCCAAGGAGGGATTCGGGGGTAGCTCGCCCAGAAACGGGTGTCCCGGCACCCAAGGGGACGACGGGGTCCGACTTGGTCCGCGAAATTGCGGACCTCGTCAACAAAAGATTAGAAGAGTTCCGGAAGGAACTCCTCCCAAATAAGAAGAGGGAGGAAGCCTCCCCGGATGGCCCGTTGCTACAGGCCACCGGGGACAAGAAGAAGAAAAAGAAGAAGAAGAAGGGGAAGGGCAACGTCACAACTCCGGTCGAACCCCAACCCCCACAGAAGAAGGCGATCCCATCCGGGGCCGCCAGAAGACTGGAGGTGGCGCGCCAGGAGGCGCAGAAGAAGAAAGCGGTGGCGCAGGCTCCATCCACCGCCAACGAGGGAACGTGGGCCCAGGTGGTGGGCAGAAAGGTACAAAGGGCTGTCAAAAAGGCCCAATCTGCCACTGCTCCACCACCTAAGGTCCAGAAAAAGGCGGAGAAGCCCAAGCTGGGCCGACTACCTCGCACTGCTGCGGTAGTCCTCACAATCCAGCCTGGCAGCAAGTCCTCTTATAGGGACGTCATGACAGCTGCCAGGCAGAGGGTGAAGTTGGCGGACGTGGGGATCGACAATGTCCGCCCCAAGAAAGCCAGGACCGGTGGCCTCATGTTAGAGGTCGCCGGTCCAGATAAGGAAGCCAAGGCTTCTGCCTTGGCCGACAAATTGCGAGAGGCGTTGGGTGGTGAAGCGGTCACAGTCACCAGGCCAGTTAAAAAGGCCGACCTACGGGTCATTGGCCTCGATGACTCGGCCACACCTGCTGAGGTGGCCGAAGCCATCGCTCGTGTTGGCGTATGCCAACCAGGGGACGTAAAGACTGGGCAAATACGGTCTTCACGTACAGGGCTAGGCACTCTATGGGTGCAGTGCCCGCTAGCGGCGGCCAAAAAGCTGGTCGCGGCCGGTCGCATCAGGGTGGGGTGGACCCTCGCTAGAGTAGAGGCACTGAAGCCCCGCCCTGAGCAGTGCTACCGCTGCTGGGAGCATGGTCATGTCCAGCAGCGGTGCACTGCAGAAGTAGACAGGTCGCACCTGTGCTACAGGTGCGGCGAAACTGGCCACCATGCGGGCCTTTGTACGGCGGCCGCTCCAGTATGCACTCTGTGCAGAGAGGCTGGGCGGCCTGCCGACCATCGTATGGGGAGCAAGGCATGCTCCCCACCGAAGGCCCGCCCAGCCAAGAAGGGAGGAGATAAGAAGAGGAAGAGCCAACTCTCCAGTGTCCATCAAGGGGGTGGTGCGGCTGCACCATCCTCCAACGTGGGAGGTTCCAGCGGGGGTGGTGCACCGGCATCACCCCCCACCGTGGGAGGTTCCAGCGGGGGTGGTGCATCCGCATCACCCTCCACCGTGGGAGTTGCTGCTGCGATGGACACTGGGGAGAAGGCGGAGCGGTCTTCTAAAACCGCTCCACTGGATGATTCTGGCCGGGGGGAGGCCATGGACACGGCCTAACGTTCACGCCTCCCCGCGGTCAGATCATCCAGACTAATCTCAACCACGCCGTCGCCGCTCAGGACTTGATGTCTCATAGTCTTTGCGGCGGCGTGGTTGAGTTGGTCGTAGCCGCGGAGCCGTACCGGGTTCTCCAACGCCCGTCCTGGGTTGGAGACTTGGACGACTCCGTGGTGATCGCCCAGTCGGTTCCGTCACGGATCCGGCCAATAGCGCCAGTCATGCGCGGCCATGGATTCGTGGCGGTCGACTGGGCGGGTTGTGTGGTGGTGGGCGTCTACGCTCCACCGAGTTGGTCCCTCAGTCGTTTCGACTCCCTACTGGACGAGCTGCAGAACGTCGTTTCATTGCACGCAGCTCGTCCAGTACTCGTCCTCGGGGACTTCAATGCTCACGCATCCGCGTGGCACTCCCCGAGGACGGACCAGAGGGGCCACTCGGTGCTGGACTGGGCGGCTGGCCTGGGCCTCCGGTTGTTGAACCGGGGCTCGGCCAGCACGTGCGTGCGGTACCAGGGCGAAAGTATCGTGGACTTATCTTTCGCCAATGCCCTGGCCGCGCGCCGTGTGTCGGGGTGGAGGGTCGACGACGTGGAGACGCTGTCAGATCATGTGTATATACGCATGGATGTCTCCACGCCTCCCCCGACCCGCCCAGCAGCCCACCACCCACGGAGGTGGGCCCTGAAGGGCATCGATGAGGACGCACTGATGGCGGCCGTTCTCGCAGTGGCCTGGCCGGAAGTTCCGGCTGGGCCAGTGGAGGTCTCGGAGGAGGCGGATTGGTTCGCGGACGCCATGTCGGCTGTTTGCGACGTAGCGATGCCACGTGTCCGCGCCAATCCGCCCCGCCGCCCGGTGTACTGGTGGAGCGCTGAGATCCAGCGTCTCCGCGAAGAGTGCGGAGTCGCTCGCCGCCAGTACACCCGGGCGAGGCGTCGGCGAAACTCCGACGCAGCGAGAACGGCACAGCTGTACGCCGACTATCGTGAACTCACGCAGCGGCTGCAGCTGGCCATCAGGAGCGCCAAGGCTCAGGCCTGGGACGGACTCCTCGACACACTCCGTGAGGACCCATGGGGGCGCCCATACCGTCTTGTGATGGACAAACTACGTCCATGGGCGCCTCCCCTCACGGAGACGATGGACCCCCCACTCCTGGAGCGGGTGGTCGGCACTTTGTTCCCTGACGGGGAGGTGTCGGCCCCCGCTCCACCACGGGACCGTTTATTATGGTCCCAGGAGTGGGAGGTGTCCGAAGAGGAGTTGGCCGGGGCTGTCAAGCGCATGGGGGCACGCAACACTGCCCCCGGCCCCGACGGCATCCCCGGCCGCGCCTGGGTCTTGGCGCTCAGCGTCCTCGGGCCCCGTCTGCGCAGGCTCTTCACAGCCTGTTTGCAGACGGGGACTCTTCCACCACGGTGGAAGACCGGGCGGATGGTCTTCCTACGCAAGGACAACAGGCCCGCAGAGTCGCCTTCTGCCTACAGGCCCATCGTGTTGCTGGACGAGGTGGGGAAGCTCTTCGAACGCATCGTTCACAAGCGCCTCGTCCAGCACCTGTCCCGTGATGGACCCGACCTGGCCGAGTGCCAGTTCGGCTTCCGGGAGGGACGATCGACCATCGACGCGATCCAGCGCGTCAAGTCCCTCTCGGACTCGGCCACGTCCGGGGGAGGGGTAGCACTGGCAGTGTCATTGGACATTAAAAATGCCTTCAACTCCCTCTCCTGGGCGGCCATCCGCGGGGCCCTCGAACGTCACGAGGTGCCCCTCTACCTGCGGATGGTGGTCGGAGACTACCTCCGGGACAGGGCCATCGTTTACGGTGGCCGCGATGGGTCTGTCAGGCGGCAGATCAACCGTGGAGTACCCCAGGGGTCCGTCTTGGGCCCACTGTTGTGGAACCTGGGGTACGACGCGGCTCTGCGGGTCTCCCTGCCGGTCGGTGTACATCTCACATGTTACGCCGACGACACTATGGTGTTAGCCACCGGCAGGGACCGTGGGAGGACCATCCGCCGGGCGGAGGTCGCAGTTGCGGCCGTCGCCTCGCGGATCCGGGGCATGGGGTTGGAGTTGTCCCCTCAGAAGACGGAAATCGTCCTCTTCGAGGGTCGCAAGAGGGGCACTCCACCCCATAGCCTGGTGAGGATCGGGTCGTCCGACGTCCAGGTGGGCACCGACATCAAGTATCTTGGTGTCTACCTGGACAGCTCCTGGAGCTTCGTCCCGCACTTCTCCCGTCTGGCCACCAGGTTGGGTAGCCTCGTGACTCATCTGAGTCGCATTATGCCCAACCTTGGTGGTCCAGACGAGCGTGTGCGCCGCCTCTATTGTGGGGTTGTTAAGTCCGTGGCACTGTACGGTGCCCCCATCTGGGCCGACGCCTTAGCGGCCAGCCGGGGGAGCAAGTCGCTCCTCCGGCGGGAATGGAGACGCGCTGCCATTCGCGTCATTCGGGGGTACCGTACGGTGTCCTACGAGGCGGCCACCGCCCTGGCGGGTCTACCACCTTTGGAGTTCCTGGCGGCTGAGGATGCCTATGTTTACAGGCATCTTCGCCTTGCCCGCCAGGACACCAACCCGCCAGGGGAGGAGGTACAGCGGGACGAGCTGAGGCTCCAGGCCCGGCGGTCCACTATGACAACGTGGAAGGAGGAGTTGTCTCGTCATAGAGACCATTGGACCGTCGGGGCGGTCCTGCCCATCCTAGATAGATGGGTGGGCCGTAGCTCCGGACGACTTACGTTCCGAGCCACACAGGTGCTGACCGACCACGGGTGTTTCGGTCGGTACCTGTGCCGGATCGGTCGCGAGGCGGACCCGCGGTGCCACCACTGTGGCGCCGCGGTGGACTCGGCGCGGCACACTCTCATGGAGTGTCCTGCCTGGGAGGTGCCGCGTCGGGCCTTAGCGGCGGAGGTGGGTCCGGACCTCTCGCTGCCGGTCATCCTGTCTCGGATGGTCGGTAGCGGGAGCGTCTGGCAGGCCATGATCTCCTTCTGCGAGGAGGTCATGGTCGCGAAGGAGGCCGCCGAGCGCACAAGGGAGCTTCTGCTCCCTGCTCGGCGTCGCCTGCGGGGTCGGCGTCTTGCACGTTTGCCCCGCCCCGCTCCACGGGGGGGACTCTCGCCTTCGGGCGGGGGTCGCTCCTAAGAACCCTTCGGGGAGCGGGACTTCGCCACCTCCGCCGCGCACCCAGCGTGCCACGGTGGTGGCACTTAGGCCCCAGGGGCCGTGGTCACGGCACTTAGCCGGGCCACGGTATCGGGTGTGACGCACCCGGGGCTCCCAGTCGCACCGGGCCAAGCCTGGCCCGAGGCGTCGGCGACGCCCGTGCGGGGAGGACCCTCACCTCGGTGGGGGTCGTGCCCCACGTCTTTGCACGGGGGTCGCCCGGGGGGCGCGGCTGGGGCGATTGGGGGATCGCCTCAGCCATTGCACGCGTCCTCCGGGACGGGGGCGGTGGCCGGGTGACCGGGTCACCGCCCGTTACCCCGGATGGGGGGGTGTATCGTCGACCACCCCCCCAACGGGAAGGGGGTCCCCTCAGTCACCATAGGGGGCCCCGGCGCGGGGAGGGACCGGACGTGTTCGTCCAGAGTTCCCGGGCCCTCCCCAGCAGCGCCGAGGTAGGTCACCGTGGGGTTTTAGCCGGTAAGAGTCCGGCATACCCCCGGGGTTCCCCAGCCCCGGGGGATCCATGAGGATTTCCCCACGTAAAAAAAAAAAAAAAAAAAAAGGTTAGGTTAGGTTGGGTTCTAGAAGTTGTTGCAGCTGCAACAACATGTGCCATCCCCACCTCCTCGTGGTGGAACCTGGACACCGGAGTCATCCGGTGACTAACGGGGCTCTGGCTTTCGGGGGTTCCGTAGATACCAAGTAGCCTCAGTGATGCTCCGAGGCGATGCCGGTGGGATCTTCGGATCCTGGCGGGGCCTCCCTTGCCGGTAAGGCTCGGAGCGGAGGGGTGAAAACGGTGGATGCGGGCCTCCATCCCAGGGGTCACGGCCACTTCTGGTCGTGATACGGGGAGTTGCGTCCCCGGGATCCCATAGCTCGGCAGGGGTGGTGTGACCCCTGTCGTAATACCGTAAACCGGTGGTCATGTTTCGCCGGAGCGGGGGGCTTGCCTTCATTGGCCGGCCCGCGAGGGGATAAACCTCTATAAAAAGTCCCTAGCCTCAAGCTGCGGTACGCGGCGAGGGGGCACGTCCAGTCCTCGCGGCTGGGCGTGGCCGGTGGGTGCACCGGTCTCGAGCGACCAACCCCGGGGAAACTGGCGCCCCCCGGGTGTATCTGCCTTCCCCTGGCATGGCGGCTCTGCCAGGGGCGACGTATATTTCCGACCTTCTCGTGGGAACAATTATGAGTTGTTCAGATTTTTTCAAAAAACCGGGGATTGGGGGGGTCGATGAAGAAAAGGCGGGGCCGAGTGGGGCCCGAAAGGTCGCAGGTCCGAGACCGAACATCGTCTCGGACGTGAAGCTCTCTGCCTCACAGGGGCAGGTAGTGGTGGAGAAGCTCCAGCTGAGGAAGCGGGACCTTGAGAAAGGCGCTCAAGAAGAGTCGGGAGATGCATCCTATGACTCTGATACATCAGTTGGGTCCGTTAGGTCCAACTTTTCCTTGCTCCGGGAAAGGGCTTGTCCCAAATCCAAAAAGAGAGGACGACCCCCAACGACTGGGGAGTACGTAGGGCTCGCTGAGGCCAAGAGGGCATACGTCGAAGCTCAGCGAGAATTAGAGCTTATCGATCTCGAGGAGGAGATAAGGTCCGGCACAGGAACCATTCCACCGCCCGGCAAGTCGGGCAATCCTGTGCCGGATATGGATGTCTTCGTCCAAGAAGCGAGGATGAAGCCTCTGGAAGACCTAGGGGCTTGGGCCCTTGAGGTGGCCGATAAGATTGAATTGGCGGCGGCCAAGTCAAAGAACCTCAAGGGCACAATCCAGCGGGACATCCGCGTTGGTGCACGTACCGTTAGGGCCGTCACAATGGAGTTGGCCCAAAGGGTGCAACGACCGGCCGAGCCAGTTCCAGGGCCGGACGTAGCCGCTCTGAAGGAGCAATTGGAGGCCCTGCAGGCCGAGAATAAGCGCCTGCAGGAAAGACTCTCTGCTTTGGAGAGGCGATCTCCAAGCCCGCCAGTAACTAAAATGGCGGACTTGGAGATCGCGAGCCGCGCGAGGCCAGCACCGGCCACGCCACTGAAGGTATCAGGGAGTGTTTGCCCTGAACTGGGTGTCCCGGCACCCACAGAGGACACGAGGTCCACCGTAATTCAACAGATTGTTGACCTCGTGAGCAAAAGGTTAGAGGAGTTTCGCAAGGAACTCCTCCCAGACAAGAGGAAGGTGGAAGCCTCCCCAGGTGGCCCTTCACCGAAGGCTACTGGGGATAAGAAGAAGAAAAAGAAGAAGGGAAAGGGGAAAGGCACGACTCCAGCCCAACCCCAACCCACTCAGAAGAAGGCGACCCCGTCCGGGGCCGCCAGAAGACTGGAGGCGGCGCGCCAAGAAGCGCAAAAGAAGAAAGCGGTGGCGCCAGTTACATCCACCGGTGCCACCGCCACCGAGGGAACATGGGCCCAGGTGGTGGGCAGGAAGGCCCAACGGGTGGCCAAAAAGGCCCAATTGGCTCCTGCTCCATCACCAAAATCCCAGAAGAAAGTGGA
Organism: Xylocopa violacea; assembly: GCA_963969225.1. Taxonomy (NCBI): domain Eukaryota; kingdom Metazoa; phylum Arthropoda; class Insecta; order Hymenoptera; family Apidae; genus Xylocopa; species Xylocopa violacea. The sequence continues at coordinate 1,707,633 of CAXAJV010001289.1, read as the reverse complement.
GAGGCCCAAGTTGGGCCGACTGCCGCGCACGGCGGCGGTAGTCCTGACCCTCCAGGCTGGCAGCAAGTCCACCTATAGGGACGTGATGACTGCTGCCAGGCAGAGGGTGAAGTTGTCGGACGTCGGAGTGGAATGTGTCCGCCCCAAGAAAGCTAGGACTGGCGGCCTCATGTTGGAGGTCGCCGGCCAAGACAAGGAGGCCAAGGCAACTGCCTTGGCTGATAAGCTGCGAGAGGCGCTGGCTGGAGAAGCAGTCACCGTCACCAGGCCTGTTAAGAAGGCCGACCTTCGGGTCATTGGCCTCGACGAGTCGGCCACCCCGGCCGAGGTGGCCGAAGCCATAGCTGGCACCACAGGGTGTCAGCTTGAGGAAGTGAGGACCGGACAAATCCGGTCCTCACGTGCCGGGCTCGGCACCCTGTGGGTGCAGTGCCCCTTGGCAGCGGCCAAGAAGGTGGTCGCGGCCGGACGCATCAGGGTGGGGTGGGTCAACGCCAGGGTAGAGGCGTTGAAGCCCCGCCCTGAACAGTGTTACCGCTGCTGGCAGCTAGGCCATGTCCAGCAGCGGTGCACTGCAGAGGTAGATAGGTCGCACCTGTGCTACAGGTGCGGCGAAACTGGCCATCATGCGGGCCTTTGTACGGCGGCCGCCCCAGTATGCACTCTGTGCAGAGAAGCTGGGCGGCCTGCCGACCATCGTATGGGGAGCAAGGCTTGCTCCCCACCCAAGGCCCGCCCAGCCAAGAAAGGAGGAGACGCGAAGAAGAGGAAGAGCCAACTCTCCAGTGTCCATCAAGGGGGTGGTGCGGCTGCATCACCCTCCAACGTGGGAGGTTCCAGTGGGGGTGGTGCACCGGCATCACCCCCCACCGTGGGAGGTTCCTGCGGGGGTGGTGCATCCGCATCACCCTCCACCGAGGGAGTTGCTGCTGCGATGGACACTGGGGAGAAGGCGGAGCGGTCTTCTAAAACCGCTCCACTGGATGATTCTGGCCGGGGGGAGGCCATGGACACGGCATAACGTTCACGCCTCCCCGCGGTCAGATCATCCAGACCAACCTCAACCACGCCGTCGCCGCCCAAGACTTGATGGCTCACAGTCTTTGCGGCGGCGTGGTTGAGTTGGTCGTAGCCGCGGAGCCGTACCGAGTTCTCCAACGCCCGTCCTGGGTTGGGGACTTGGACGACTCCGTGGTGATCGCCCAGTCGGTTCCGTCACGGATCCGGCCAATAGCGCCTGTCATGCGCGGCCATGGATTCGTGGCGGTCGACTGGGCGGGTTGTGTGGTGGTGGGCGTCTACGCTCCACCGAGTTGGTCCCTCGGTCGTTTCGACTCCCTACTGGACGAGCTGCAGAACGTTGTTTCATCGCACGCAGCTCGTCCAGTACTCGTCCTCGGGGACTTCAATGCTCACGCATCCGCGTGGCACTCCCCGAGGACGGACCAGAGGGGCCACTCGGTGCTGGACTGGGCGGCTGGCCTGGGTCTCCGGTTGTTGAACCGGGGCTCGGCCAGCACGTGCGTGCGGTACCAGGGCGAAAGTATCGTGGACTTATCTTTCGCAAATGCCCTGGCCGCGCGCCGTGTGCCGGGGTGGAGGGTCGACGACGTGGAGACGTTGTCAGATCATGTGTATATCCGCATGGATGTCTCCACGCCTCCCCCGACCCGCCCAGCAGCCCACCACCCACGGAGGTGGGCCCTGAAGGGCATGGATGAGGACGCACTGATGGCGGCCGTTCTCGCAGTGGCCTGGCCGGAAGTTCCGGCTGGGCCAGTGGAGGTCTCGGAGGAGGCGGATTGGTTCGCGGACGCCATGTCGGCAGTTTGCGACATGGCGATGCCACGTGTCCGCGCCAATCCGCCCCGCCGCCCGGTGTACTGGTGGAGCGCTGAGATTCAGCGTCTCCGCGAGGACTGCGGAGTCGCTCGCCGCCAGTACACCCGGGCGAGGCGTCGGCGTAACTCCGACGCAGCGAGAACGGCACAGCTGTACGCCGACTATCGTGAACTCACGAAGCGGCTGCAGCTGGCCATCAGGAGCGCCAAGGCTCAGGCCTGGGACGGACTCCTCGACACACTCCGTGAGGACCCATGGGGGCGCCCATACCGTCTTGTGATGGACAAACTTCGTCCATGGGCGCCTCCCCTCACGGAGACGATGGACCCCCCACTCCTGGAGCGGGTGGTCGGCACTTTGTTCCCTGACGGGGAGGTGTCGGCCCCCGCTCCACCACCATTGGACCATGTCTTATGGTCCCAGGAGTGGGAGGTGTCCGAAGAGGAGTTGGCCGGGGCTGTCAAACGCATGGGGGCACGTAATACCGCCCCCGGCCCCGACGGCATCCCCGGCCGCGCCTGGGTCTTGGCGCTCAGCGTCCTCGGGCCCCGTCTGCGCAGGCTGTTCACAGCCTGTTTGCAGACGGGGACCCTTCCACCGAGGTGGAAGACCGGGCGGATGGTCCTCCTTCGCAAGGACAACAGGCCCGCAGAGTCGCCTGCCGCCTACAGGCCCATCGTGTTGCTGGACGAGGTGGGGAAGTTATTTGAACGCATCGTTCATAAGCGCCTCGTCCAGCACCTGTCCCGTGATGGACCCGACCTGGCCGAGTGCCAGTTCGGCTTCCGGGAGGGACGTTCCACCATCGACGCTATCCAGCGCGTCAAGTCCCTCTCGGACTCGGCCACGTCCGGGGGAGGGGTAGCACTGGCGGTCTCTTTAGACATAAAGAACGCCTTCAACTCCCTCTCCTGGGCGGCCATCCGCGGGGCCCTCGAACGCCACGAGGTGCCCCTCTACCTGCGGATGGTGGTCGGAGACTACCTCCGGGACAGGGCCATCGTTTACGGTGGCCGCGATGGGTCTGTCAGGCGGCAGATCAACCGTGGAGTACCCCAGGGGTCCGTCTTGGGCCCATTGTTATGGAACCTGGGGTACGACGCGGCTCTGCGGGTGTCCCTGCCGGTCGGCGTACATCTCACATGTTACGCCGACGACACCATGGTGTTAGCCACCGGCAGGGACCGTGGGAGGACCATCCGCCGGGCGGAGGTCGCAGTTGCGGCCGTCGCCTCGCGGATCCGGGGCATGGGGTTGGAGTTGTCCCCTCAGAAGACCGAAATCATCTTCTTCGAGGGTCGTAGGAGGGGCACTCCACCCCATAGCCTGGTGAGGATCGGGTCGTCCGACGTCCAGGTGGGCACCGACATCAAGTATCTTGGTGTCCACCTGGACAGCTCCTGGAGCTTCGTCCCGCATTTCGCTCGTCTGGCCACCAGGTTGGGTAGCCTCGTGACTCATCTGAGTCGCATTATGCCCAACCTTGGTGGTCCGGACGAGCGGGTGCGCCGCCTCTACTGCGGTGTGATAAGATCTGTGGCACTGTACGGTGCCCCCATCTGGGCCGACGCCTTGTCGGCAAGTCGGAGGAGCAAGACGCTCCTCCGAAGGGAGTGGCGACGCGCTGCCATTCGCGTCATTCGGGGGTACCGTACGGTGTCCTACGAGGCGGCCACCACCCTGGCGGGTCTACCACCTCTGGAGCTCCTGGCGGCTGAAGATGCCTACGTCTATAGGCATCTTCGCCTTGCCCGCCAGGACTCCAACCCGCCAGGGGAAGACAGGGACGAGTTGAGGCTCCAGGCCCGGCGGTCCACAATGGAATCGTGGAAGGAGGTATTGTCCCATGTCAGGGACCATTGGACCGTCGGGGCGGTCCTGCCCATCCTGGATAGATGGGTGGGCCGTAGCTCCGGGCGACTTACGTTCCGAGCCACACAGGTGCTGACCGACCACGGGTGTTTCGGTCGGTACCTGTGCCGGATCGGTCGCGAGGCGGACCCGCGGTGCCACCACTGTGGCGCCGCGGTGGACTCGGCGCGGCACACTCTCATGGAGTGTCCTGCCTGGGAGGTGCCGCGTCGGGCCTTAGCGGCGGAGGTGGGTCCGGACCTCTCGCTGCCGACCATCCTGTCTCGGATGGTCGGTAGCGGGAGCGTCTGGCAGGCCATGATCTCCTTTTGCGAGGGGGTCATGGTCGCGAAGGAGGCCGCCGAGCGCTCAAGGGAGCTTCTGCTCCCTGCTCGGCGTCGCCTGCGGGGTCGGCGTCTTGCACGTTTGCCCCGCCCCGCTCCACGGGGGGGACCCTTGCCTTAGGGTGGGGGTCGCTCCTAAGAACCCTTCGGGGAGCGGGACTTCGCCACCTCCGCCGCGCTCCCAGCGTGCCACGGTGGTGGCACTTAGCCCCCAGGGGCCGTGGTCCCGGCACTTAGCCGGGCCACGGTATCGGGTGTGACGCACCCGGGGCTCCCAGTCGAACCGGGCCAAGCCTGGCCCGAGGCGTCGGCGACGCCCGTGCGGGGAGGACCCTCACTCCGGTGGGGGTCGTGCCCCACGTCTTTGCACGGGGGTCGCCCGGGGGGCGCGGCTGGGGCGATTGGGGGATCGCCTCAGCCATTGCACGCGCCCTCCGGGACGGGGGCGGTGGCCGGGTGACCGGGTCACCGCCCGTTACCCCGGATGGGGGGGTGCATCGTCGACCACCCCCCCCCAAAGGGAAGGGGGTCCCCTCAATCACCATAGGGGGCCCCGGCGCGGGGAGGGACCGGACGTGTTCGTCCAGAGTTCCCGGGCCCTCCCCAGCAGCGCCGAGGTAGGTCACCGTGGGGTTTTAGCCGGTAAGAGTCCGGCATACCCCCGGGGTTCCCCAGCCCCGGGGGATCCATGAGGATTTCCCCACGTAAAAAAAAAAAAAAAAAAAAGGTTAGGTTAGGTTTCCCCGTCTGGGTGCGGGTCAGAATACACCCAGGGTATACCCTGCCTGTCGTAAGAGGCGACTAAAAGGGTGCATCGCGGAAGCTGAGGTAGCCTCAGTGACGCTCCGGGGCGATGCCGGCGGGATCTTCGGATCCTGGCAGGGCCTCCCTTGCCGGTAAGGCCCGGAGTTGAGAGGTGAGAAGGTGGAAGCGGTGCGGGACCGGACATACTGTTGACGACACAGGCACGTGAGGGGTGGATATTATGTAAAACTATGGACACACGACAGAAAGGGAAGAAAACTTACGGTGCAGGAGGCCTCGGAACCTCCAGTACCGGCGCAGTTTCGGGTGGTCAAGCGGGCCCGGCTGCGTCGTCATCCGGCAACCGTGGGACGTCCGTGGTGGAGGGCCAGGCCACGGCGTCTAGAGCTACTGGCGCCTCTGGGGATGGGGGGAATACCTCGAGGCCGCTGGTCGGCCACGTTAAGGATCTCGCGGCGGGCAGCGCTGGTCGCTGGTCGCTCGGGATGGACTCCGACGACGAGGAGGGGTACTCGGATGCCTCCCTCTCGTGTCGGATGGAGCCTCCTGTGGTGAGGAAGAGGGGCAGGCCCCCTACCACTGGGGAGTATGTGGGGTTGGCGGAGGCGAAGCGCGCCTATATGGAGCTTTGCCGGGAGGAGGAGGCGGTCCGGAGGGAGTTGGAGCGATCCGACCCCTCCCGGACCCCTCCGCCTCCTAGCAAAGGCGCTAAGCCGCTCCCGAATGAGCGGGAGGTGCGAGAGGAAATGAGGAACCGGCCGACGCCCGACCTCGGTGCTCTCATTTTGGAGCATGCGAAGGAGGTCGAGCGTGTGGCCGGCTCCTCAAAAAATTTGAGCGGCAAATTTGTACATCGCCTCAGGGAGTCTGCCCAGGCCCTTAGGCTTGCCGGACTAGAGGCGATACAACGGACACATCGGGATGGGAGGGTCCAGGAGTTGGAGGAGGCTAACGAACGGCTCTCCTCCGAACTTGAGGACCTCAAGCGGGAAGTCGGTAGGCTCAAGCGCAAGCTCGAGTCTGCCACGCAAGAATCCCGCATGGAGGTTGAGCCTCCCGGGGCTACATCCCCACCTATCACGGGGGCACGGGGAGGCAGGTCCTCCCCGAGTACGGGTCCCGCCGCTGGCGGCGTGGACGTGGAGACTATAATCTCCCGAGTGGGAGATATGATGGAGGCGAGATTCGCCGCTCTCAGGGGTGAGTTGAACCTCGCCCTGGGAGCGGCGGGTCCCGCCTCCGGATTGGTGTTGAGGGGTGATTCGTTGGGGGAGGTTAGGGGGGACGGTGCGGGTACTCCCCGTGCCGCCCAGCCCGACCAACCACCGTCGGCCACCTCTCGCCCGGCGAAAGCCGGGAAAAAGAGGAGGGGTAAGAGGGGGAATAGGGGGGTGACCAATGTCCCTCCCTCGGTTGAGTCTGCAGTGCTGG